>CP137686.1:6200631-6476232 GCA_037976565.1 Mesocentrotus franciscanus
AGCTCATTTCTCTTGTTTGCATACAGCTGTACGTAACAATAGGATCAAAGAAGGAAGATATGGAGCTGAGATGCAGTGACACCCATCTAATTAAATACTGTCCATACTATTTGCTTCATTTCCAAAGAAAATAAAGTTTCTTCAAATTTGACCATTGAATTTATCATGTGACCCTTGACAGCATCATAGCATGGAGGTCCCCCAATGCATATGTGACTCAAGTGTGGTCACAGTTGGATCAATGATTGCAAAGTTATTTGTCCCAAGAGGTATACTTTAACATTTGTGACGGATGGACAACAGACGGACACCATTTGATCTTTGGTCTCGCCTCCACCTTTGGTGAGCGAGACAAAAAGGATATAAATCTACACTTCTCCATTGTATAAGCACGTTTTCAAAAATGTACATGTAAAAAGATTATCTCAAGGATCATCTTTGACAAAAATGTTGCATTAAAATTTTCTTGATCATTTGTGAATATGGGGGCATGTTTTCACAAAATGTTATGTGACCCGAAAACGTGTCACACACCTGACCTTTCATGAATATGGAGGTATGTCTTCATGAAGTTCATGCAACATTACAACTCGACCTGATGCGAAGACCTGATGGAAATAAGTAAGTAAAAAGGGACTAATACTTTAACATAACACATATAGATATCTCCCAGTCCCACATACTACAATACAACTGGGAAAGAACAGTCTTAACATTACCAACACATTAATGAAAAAACTATTACTTTAAAGCTTACAAAAGTCCTTGATTTGGTCACTGTAATTTTCAACTCCTACTTATAAGGAATTATGAAATAAATATAATTATAATTGGATTGTAAAAGCACAGAATGACAAAGAAATTTCTCTAGAATTGATGTCATAAAATTCCACTGATAACACCTTAAGTGGGTTGTCATACAATAAATCTCCTATACTCTCTCTTGTCACAATATTTCTTCAGAATGCAATCTATACATGCTTTAAATGAAAACCTTTTAGAGAGCCAGCCAAATAATCAGGAAAAGATTTGAGCAAACATTTTGTTTCCAATAACAGTATAGAGACAGCAGTAAAGTGGACCTCAAACTGCTTCAAAACAATAATAAAACCGGAATTTCATCAATTGACCTCTATGACCTTCGACCTACTTACCCTGAAATCTAATCAGACTGTCTTCCTATGGTGATACATACTATCACCAAGTTTGAAGTTCATTCTTCAAATAGTTCTTGAGATATCATGGTAACAAGAAAGTGGGACGGAAGGACATAGGGGAAAACCATCCAAACATAAATGCATCCGCACCACCTTTGGTGGCGGAAGCATAAAAGTTTAATCTCCTTGATGTGGGTGGGATTGAAGTGGGATCCTGTGCAAAACATACCCTACTGTTATCTCCAAAGTTCCCTTGTACAGCAAATCATTTATTTTTAGTTTGAAAATATTGGTGTTTTTGCAATACAATTGCATTTACATCATTTCATTTGGAATAAACTTATCAGTACTTGAAATAAACATCTATTTTGTACTGGAAGTATGAGTGTTGATACAAGATGAAAATGTAGACATTGTTAGCCTAACAAGGGTATCCATCTCTGCAGAATCAAAATGCTTTTGACCAAACTGTAACTTAAAATGTGACTACCCTGGCCGCATAGAGAAAGCATTATATGCCATGAGTATATTTCAATATACAAAGGATTTGGTCACTTGGCTAAACTTCTAAGTTCTATTCCAACAGAGAATTGAGGTCCACAGTACCAAAATTCTGACACTTGATGAAAAAAAAATGGGGTTGGTCAGCTTAAAAAAAGAAAAAAATGAATATCAATATTCACTTCATATACATTTTTATAGGTAACATGATCATTCCATTGAACACATACTTATATACAGAGGTGCACAAGATATATATCAAGCATGAAATATAAAATATAGTCACAAAAGCTATTATTCTCCGACATTTAAAGTACTTCAGATGTTATAATCACATCTAAAGTGAAGTCAAGGTACAGCCAGAAATAGCTACAAATTTTGACACAAACTATCTTAATTAAATCATTAGAACATTTCAATCTATCCAACATAACTCAGCCTTTTTTTCAGTAAATTGCCCATACCATCTCTATATATTGATCATGATTTTACAAAAGAACAAAAGTCATAACAATCCAAACAAATTATGATACAGGAGCTTTTGCTAGAGTCAAGTAAGTGACCTCATTCCATTTCTTTTACAATAAAGCCTGCTTTAAAGATTCCCACATACCTTGAAAAAGTCCATGTATACATGTACTTCCATATAATGAACATAGACCATAATTTCTACTCCTTTAAAAAAAAGAAATTACACAAAGTCAGACACTACGACATGAAGCATGTAAACGGAAATGAGACATTTCTGCTCATCATAAAATATACAGAAGATCTACTTCCAGGCTTTACATTTGTATTTACAGTTCTTTATGATCATGATTATGATGGTAAGGTATCCAGACAAGAAATATATTACAAGGAAATTATTGAAAATAAAAGCTGTTTGACCAGTCACTTCTTCTTTCAGCAAATGTAGTTGTCAAATATTTGATGTAATAAAATAAAACGGAGAAGGAAATGATACTATTAAATATTTGCTGTGGATTCAAAACCTGTGTTAAACCATGATTTTAATTACAAGTTTCAAGGAGTTTTGAATAGCTTTCCTGTGGGAAAGTTCTCAGGTGGGGCGGGTGGTGGCAATGACCCTTCCAAAGTCTTCACACCAATCACATTCGTACATGAAGTTTAAACAATAAACCAATGTCTGCATGATTTACATTCTGCCCCCATTTAAAACAGTGAAGACAGAGCCTTCCCTAAGAAAAAAAAAATCAAAAAAAATCAAAATCTAATTTTCATTGCTGTGATCAAAATGTATGGTAAGAAAAGGTCACCTAGCACAGCTTTCATCCCATATTTCAAAAGTTAAAAAGTATAACAAAGTAGTTGCATTGCAAATTTGACAATTTCAATAAATACAGTATTAAACATGAACCATTTTGCAAATACAATGCATGTGCGTAGGAAACAGTATTTGCAGAGGAGGAAAATATCATGTGATGAAAGTGTCTTTGTAACACATCAAGCGCAAACTTGGACAGTACCTTCCTTTCCACAGGCTGCAGGACAGAAGATTTGCATTTTTTTTAGTGAAGGTAAACCTCTGGGCCCATATTAAAAGTACCATACTAAGCTAGATGCCGACTAGCTTAGGCTATAGTACACAGTTTAATAGTTGACAACTAGGCTTCGTATGGTTTTATAAATATGAGCCCTGGGGGGTGTTTCACAAAGATCCTAAGTTGAACTTATCTCTAAGTTGGACTTAAACATCATGGAGAGCCATTTGTAGCCTTAAAATAAAATATATTCAAAAGCGAAAATTCAAGTATTTTAGACTTTTCATAAATTCCATATCAAGCATATGAAATCTTCTTGATAATAGAAAATATGAATGATTTGAATCAACATTTTATGCCTTTTAAAATAACTTTTACAAAATATTTTCATAGATGCTAACGGCTTTCCATAATTGTTAAGTCCAACTTAGGATCTTTGTGAAACACCCCCCTGGTTCTTAAATCAGGTGATGGTTCTTAAATCAGGTGATGCTGATTTGGAGGTCCAAGACCACTCAAGCCTCTGTTCCTTCACCCTCTGTGCCTTTAAGTCGGAGTCTGGCAAAATCCTCAAATATCAAATCATCATCCTCGTCCACAAGCTTCTGCTGATTGTCGCTACCACTGAAAGGTCAAAGATCAAAGGTCAAAATACATAAAAAGTTATAATAATAGCATTATTTCTTCATGTATAATCAGATATTATGGGTGTGTCTTCTGATTCCTGTCAATATCTTCATGCAATAGACAGGTTTACTAACATATTCAAATTGTATGCATACTTTTTAAACAAAGGTGGTTCTTGACAACCTGAAAGCTTGCCCAAGGCTTGCCGACATAGCAACAAGTAATGTTTGTAGATCGGATTCCAAGTATTGTAGTTCATTCATTATTAGCAGGTTATTGGAATAAATGGTCTCTAGGTCCCAGGAAGGAAACATCCACAAATTTGAATACGTTAGTAAACCGGTCTATTGTCGCCTGCCAAGAACCAGAAGGTCAGTCAATCACATTCACTGATCCCTTCAGTTCAGTCAAAGCCCACAATGTATTGTACAAACAAACACATTGGAATAAATGGTCTCTAGGTCCCAGGAAGGAAACATCCACAAATTTGAATACGTTAGTAAACCGGTCTATTGTCGCCTGCCAAGAACCAGAAGGTCAGTCAATCACATTCATTGATCCCTTCAGTACAATGGCTGGCAAAGCCCACAATGTATTGTACAAACAAAAAGTTTGGCCTAAAAACAGCTACATGAAGTTGTTTCTTCCTTTAACGGAAACAAGTTTGTGGAGATTGTTCCCATGGAAAATATTCAAAGCCAATTGCAACGATGAATCAAAGAATGAAACCCCAAAGCATTGTTCAGATATACAGTGGTAAACCATGGTGTTCTTTTTCACCATGACCCATGTGTAATATGCTTCACATTTTTATATCTTATAACATATAGCTCAGTGAATGGTATACACGTAGGACCTTTGTTGCGTGGAGTCGCCATTCATTTAAACGTTACAAAAGTGGGGTTTTTCCAATCATTTTCAATAACTTAAGCACTAATAGTCCGGAAGTCTGTCCCAAATAGTCACCAAATCTAGCTATAAGATTTGACCCTCAAAGCTATTTAGAAAATCTAACTCGTGGACAAAAAGATTGTCAACCTGACTGTTCCTGTCAAGTTTAGCCCCCAGAGCCCCTCCCCCCCCCCAAAAAAAACAACACAGAACCCCAAGTCTTGTTGATTTCACCCCATTGAGCCCATGTACAAACTTTTTCAATAGGAAGTATTATGCCTTGACATTACAAAACGCAAAACGCAAAAAAAAAAAAAAAAAAAAATCTGTCAGGATTGGGTGTCAGACAGTCCCTACAAATTGGGGCCAATTCCCCCGCCCCTTAAGCTCCATAGACCAAATTTTGTCAGAAGGAAGAGCTAAAGAAAAAACACCAAAGTGCCCTTAAACCAAGTTTTGCTGCCCCAAAAATGGTCCGGATTTATTGGAAAGAAAAGGCTTCTTTTTTACATTCTGACCTTAATAACTCAGAAGTGTTTGATGTGATTCAGTTAAAATTTACACAGTGCAATATTGGGTATTATAATTTTCTTGAGGTGCAATTTGGTGTCAAATGATCATTTTATTGCTTTCTCAAGAGTAGCATGAAAATATAAACAGGATTATGTAAACACTCCCATTAACCATCTTCACCTGTTTCACAAGGCATGATAGAAGATTATGTCAGTTATTTGTGAAATTAACATATTATGAATCATATTAGCATGGCGGTCTAGCCCAGATACCTATCAAGCTCTTCTATAATTACGTCTTGTAAAACAGGTGCAGGCACTGCAGGGTTCAATGGAAGTTTTTAGATAATCCTATCAATAATTTTAGGCTACTTTTGAGATAGCAATATAATTTTTAAAATTTAAGAAATTATCAATGAAATGATAATTTGACACCGAATTGCAGACTTAAACAAAAACAAAACCAAACAATACAAATATATCAACAGTAATAGTTGTAGAAAGTTATATGGAATTCAATGGAAACACATGGCTTAAAATGCCAAACACATGACAACATTTCACAATAGAGTAACATACTTGACCCAAAAAGTGTTAGACAAACTGACAAACAAATACAAGGCAATGACAGGCAGTGACAGCATGATGGGGGGCATTTACCCACAATCAGCTTATTGCATACAAATATATGGAGAGGTCTTCTTCCTTTCTTGTTATAAATTTGGTGTAAAAATTGACATACAGTATGACTGGTCAAATAATACACCTTCTGATATGGAAAACAAAAAATCAACCCCCTTTTTTTCTTTCAGACTGAGCATTTCCTGTCATGGAATCAAGAAATAAACCACTGAACTTTTAAAATCACACATAATGACAACTGTAGGGTATTTTCTTGTTTTTTCTTTTTTTAGAGGATAATGCACCATTAACTGTACATCATTAACTAAAACTTACTAGAGGGTTTTACAAAAATCTAACAAGTGGACCATTGATTAGGCCTAAAAAAAAAGATGTATTGCCCTTTGCGACCGACCCAAAAATCTGAAAATCTACGGTCGGCTTTTTAAAAAGTATGTATTTTGTTTGTTTAAATGGGATATAAATGCATAAAATCATCAAATTATTCCCAAATTCTCACTCGTCTTCTGCCCTAGTTTCAAAATCCTGCTAGCGTAAACATGCAAGTAGAGTAGACCCCGGCCTCGTACGCATATACTATGCACAGCACCAGCTAGAAACCAGGGAGATTTGGGCGACGTTCCCGGTTTTGAATTTTTTGGGCGACGGTCGCTGTTTAGAGTTTTCTACGGAAAGGCTCACAACACTTTATTCATGACACATTTTGAAGGCACTACAAAAAAAAGTTAAAAAAAAAAAAGGTTTCCGACCGACCGACCCATGTTTTGGCACCTAAAGGGCAATACAACATCTTTTTTTTAAGGCCTGATTAATCATATCAGGACAACCAATCCCAATTACATTACACAAACCTGCTAACCTACCGTAGCAAATATTAAGAATCTCTCAAAGGGAATTAGGAATACAGCATATTTTTTATATGCTTTCACACAGACATTTTCTTTTAAAAATAGAGCGATCCAAAATTCATAAAATCAATATGAAGCCCCTAATTAGGCATCATTCTTACAAAATATGACTGATCAGTAGCTATGGATATAAATGAAATCTGAAATATGAATTTATGAATATTCAAACTAAATAAAAAAATCAAGTAACATGTAACCATACTTTGTATCAACAGTAAATGAAGAATGTGGAAAATATGAGTAGGTTATTGAATGAATATAGACAAGGATGAAATAGGCCAAAACATTTATCAAATCTGTAAAAAGACATCCACTGCACAGCAATCTCAAGTGATAATCTTTTCAAAACAAATATATTAGTGTAAACATGAACAACACATTGTAAAACTTTCATCACTATACTTGGATAAGTAATATTGTAGGAAATCATTCATTCATGCAAATAGTGCTAAATATGATACAAAGGACTTAATTATATGTAGATAGATATAGAGGGTATATAAAAGTTATATGACATATTTATGCTTTCGAGACAACAGACCTATTTACTAACATATTGAAATGTTATGCCTACTTCTTAAACAAAGGTTGTTCATGACAACCTGAAAGCTTGCCTGAGGCTTGCCTGACATATCGACAAGTAATGTATGCAGATTGGATTCCAAGTATTGTAGTTCATTCATTAATAACAGGTTAATGGAATAACTCGTCACTAGGCTCCCAGGAAAGAAACATCCATAAATTTGAATATGTTAGTGAACCGGTCTATTGCTTCACTGTCAATCTGTGACATTTATCGAATTCCTAACTTCGATTCGGGAGCTCAACACTGGAAAAAACCCTTAAAAATCTTAATAATAATAATAATAAACCGCTTTTATATAACGCTTAATACATCAACAATGTCTCTAAGCGCTTTACAGATATATTATTACCCCGGTCATCGGATTCAGGCTTGCCCTGCACACAATGTATGGACAATCTCCACTCCCTGGGGAACATTCCAGCCAGGCATCATTTTACAGACGCTAACAATGCTGAGCAAATTACATTAACTTTCGCATCCTACCATTTACCCATTTAACACCTGGGTGGAGAGTGGCAAATGCAGATTAACGTCTTGCCAAAGGACGTTAGTGTCGGGCTGGGATTTGAACCCCGTACCTTGTGATCTGCAGTCGGGTGACTTATCCACTAGACCACAACACCTCTACATATAGAGAGATGGGAGTTTAATGTTAGATTGAGAAAAAATGGAAAATCATAAGCAAATCACTCATAAAAGAGAAGGCATTTACGACAAAGGCTAACAAGAGAAACTGACTACATTCAATCTTTAATGAAAATGACAGAAGCTTTATTAAGTATGATATTGTATAGATTGGAATTACGAAAAATACAAAGAATTCAGAGAAAGAAAAGGAGAGATTGGGATAGTTTTAATACAATGGGAAGGTGAATTTTATCTTAAGAAATACAGTGTATTATGAAAATTACGCATCTTTAGCAAATGATTAATGAAGCTTAATACACTCTACAGACTACCACTTTTGTTACAATGATTCAAGAAAGTACATCTTCCTATTAAAATTTGAATGATATAAGATTCAAGAATGCAGGAGATGATGGTCTAAAGGTTCGGTTCTCACTATTAGCATATAGCCAGGATGAACTGACAGAGACCATTTTGATGAATTTTTAGTTTTAATAAAATGATAATGGAAACAAAAATGTGCCGACTGAAAATGGTTTAAAATTATAGTACAAGAAGAGGAAGAGAGAGAGAGAGAGAAGGAGAGAGAGAGATACTAAAAAAAGAATTACTTAAACGAAATGGGTTTCAACAGGATATCAAGAAGAGAATTGCTGCATATTATCTTTTATTAATACTTTTTAACAAATCTGATTTAAAATTTTTTTTTTTTACTCCTTGTATAGATACAGTTCTAGAATAAAGTATTTCATGAATTATACTGTAGATCAATAATTGTCATTGACCGAATTTCGATCAGAGTAAAAGGTTTTCGAGAAAAAAATTCAGAAGCACAGATATAAATTTCTCATACTCGTCATAGAGGGCGTATAAAATATAATATGTTTAAAGGCATATATTACCTATACTATACAGACCCACTCAGAGAAGTGCATAATAAAAACAACCAAACCATGCAACTAAGTATGAAATGTACGAAATATACATTGTGTGTTTGTTTCATGCAGCATGCTCTGAAACTAAAGAGGGCGCAATATACCTGCCCTCGTTTGCAGCAGTTAGACATTGTGTTCTGGCAACGCAGTAGTTGTCAGACCGTCCATTTGGATCATTATTCCTTTAAGCATGACACAGGAGGGGGGCAGGAGGGGGGCAGGAATCGGTGGTGGGTATGGAGGGGGGGGGGAAGAAGCAGAGGGGAGAAGGGCAGGGTGGCAAAAGAAATTAAGAAGCATTGTTGGGAAAAAATAACAGCCAAGGTTAAGGGTTAATATGATGATGTACAAAGGTATGTGGCACCTGCACGTATATGAAGATATTATTTGAATTATTACGTTGAAAATCATCATTATACAAATGATGGTGATTCCAAAGTGTTTGAAACAAACCACAATGGGTGACAGAATTTAATGAGAGCTACAAGGGAACGCACAAAACTATTTCCAAACCTTACAAAGGAGTCCTCCTTGATTGAAAATGCACCTTATTTATCCTAATAGATCCTTACTCTTTTATCATGTTCACTCTTTGTCCTACACTCTGTATCAATTGTCTATCTTTCATGGTAATCTTGAATGTGCTTTCATATTTCATATATCACTTTTCAACCCCTGGAGTCATTTCACCATATCTCCGCCCAAAAATTTGACCCACAAATGTAACTTTTCTACAAAATATTTCCTTTATAATGACATCATGTACTTTTTTGTTTCTATAGTTCTACATCTTAATTGATCATACTTGTTAGGAAATATAGTGCCATAGATCAAGGGGGAGGACGTACCCCACCCATCGATTGATAATAAATGAATGTGAAAGAAGAGAGAGAGAGAGAGAGAGAGAAAGATAGAGAGAGGGGAAGACAACGAGGAAGGAAAGAAAGATGATCATGACAACCCACTCAATGATTTTATGAAAATTTGCATTTCATATACCTAGTAACCCCCTAATAACATCAGGGCCCCCTAGCTCAGTGCTTGATCTATGCTACTCCACGGTTCAAATGTTAAAGAATAGTTTGCCAACAATTCTTTTTTCCAGTTCCAACGAGGTGTATTTTCAAATTACACTGTCTAAACACTCGACCAAAACAGACTCGCTCTAAAATACCGGGCAAGATTGCATGTCTTGAATGTAGGAACACTTTTCTAATGACCTCTACGGCCGCAAACTACGTAGAGGTAAGACAACCTTTTCTGGGACAAGATTTTACTTGCCAAGTTTTACAATTTCAAGGAAAGTTACCACATAGCACACTTAGGAAATACAGAAAGACTATCTGGGAAGTACCAAATACCAGAGGAATATGGTAAAGATACAGAGACATAGCTACATGCAGGATTCATATAAGCAATCTGGAATAACAAGAAACATAATCATTCAATATCAAAATGTGGTTTTAGTAGAAAAATGATTTGTTCTAAAGTCTACAAAATATGCATATATATATATGTGTGTGTGTATTCTGTATAAAGGGTATATCAATTACAAAATAATTGATAAGATAAAATTTGAGAACTCACTTTGCATCAAAATTGATAAGATTTGTGTCAACTGGAACCTCATTTGCTGTAAAGGGAAACAAAATGAGAAAACATCACTTCAGTTACTATGAAATATGAACTTAATTGGTACATTTTACTTTAAAATTTGTCAAGACTTGGAGACATCATCATTTTTCACTTGAGCTAAGAAATAATATTCAGAAATAAATGCTTTGCTTTAGCAAGAATTATCAACAAACTATAAATATCAATAATTTCAAATGTCACATGAATGAGGATATAGAGTGTAATAATTTTTATATATTGGATCAAAGCCAAGAGTCACAGTAACAAGGAAATAGAGTGTTATCTTGCTTACAAATAACATAGGCCTATTCTATTTGATCAAAATCTAAATGGTGACGTGGTTTGTTTTGACCTTACTGCTAAGAAAGGCTGTGAAAGAATTCTTATGAGAAAGCAACCAGAAGACAGCAGGCTTTAAGTCCTCACTGAGGGACAGGGTATATGTTCTAAGCATTAATGCCTTACAAAGGAACTAGTGCATTGACTTGGTTTCGAACACGGGACCGCCCGGTTACGAGACCACTGCTCTATCACTGAGCAATCGCACCTCAATGTTACGTGTCAAAGCAAAGACGGCACAAATTAAATGATCTTATTCACTATTATTACAAACAAGTCTTTTTCACTTATATCAACCATTAGCAGAGCATAAAGGGATACTGAACCAAAATGAGTCCAAAATGGTAAAGGAGCTAGAATAACATTGTACAACTACATGAATTTTTCAAAAAAGAAATAAATTTCAATACAATGGGAGCACAGTTCATCTCGCCTAACAGAGAGTATTCACACCTTTACCTTTTATGGCGAGTGTAAAGAACTTGAAGAATATATCATCTATTGACAGAGGTTACAATAATGAGGAGATTGAATTGAATTGTGCAGGGTCTAGATCTGATTCACTTGATATATTAGCTTTGGCCACAATGGGCCATGCCCCTCTCTGCATCCAATCTTAATGGACTTTGCAGGAAATCCCTGCATCAGATGCAAGGGGGTCGGAATATTTAAGGCAACCTAGAGCAAGCACGCGGCTGCACAAGCCTGATATCAGACGTGAGCTCTGCATTTGGCCGTGAGTTTAGATGAACGCAGGCGAAACATGCAGCCATTGCAGTTATTGTTAGCACTGTGGTTATTGTTCGCTGCATGGTGTATGACATATCAGGGCCCCGTCTTATAAAGAGTTGCGATTGATCCAAATCAGTCGCAAGTTTGCAGTCTCTTATCTACTTAGTTGCAATTGATATCAATCACAAATAAGTTGCAACTAATGGCAACTGTTTATAAGACGGGCCTGGAACACCCCCAGCCAATGCTCTGGACACTTATTACGTGCCCCCAAAAGCATGGAGTTCGCACCATACACTGATGGAGAGACACAGTTCCATGTTGTCAGAACCAGCGGCTATTGCACAGCTGCCAACCAGTCCTATTATGGAGGAATTATTTCTATTTTTAGCCTTCAAACTAACGCTGTGAACCCCAGATTTCTCTCTTTATCTGTAAATTACCGTGTAAAAAGTATATAAAATGGATTGTATTCCTAAATTTGCCTTGAGAGATTCCTAATTTTTGCTATTGTATTAATGTGAACGGGGCTATATGGTACTTACTCTGGTTGTTAGTGTTGGGGCTAGGGGCAGGAACAGGTGCTGGTTCTTCTTCAACGGGTTTAGGATGGGTCATAGTGAACGGTAGCTCCACCGATAAGTCCCTGAAAATATAGATTCAACAACTTCTTTTGCTAAAACCAAATAGTTTTCACAGACAGAAACAATGAAATATAATATATTATAATACTACATTCATAAAGTGCCTTTTTATTAGTTACAAAGAGCATAAACAAGAAATACTTAGAAACAAACAAACAAAGAGAACATTATCATATGAAGCTTACATTAATTACAGATGGAGAGGAATATTACAACAATTTCGAAAAGAAGTGTTTTGAGACACTTCTTGAAAGCTATGAGAGTATGGCAATTCTTTAGTACAGGGGCTAAGGATTTGCAGGTTTTAGGGGGCAATAACTGAAAAATCCCTATCAAGTGAGAGTGGTTATGACAAACTGCCAAAGGCAATGATTGCACCAACATAAATACTCTTGGAACTTTCAATTGAACGTAACAACCCAGAGCCTTTGTCATTGTGTAAAAGTAGCATGTGCCTCAATTATAAACCCCAATGACAAAAGAAGATAACTCATGTACACATTTTAAAATCAAAACATTCAATTAAATCCTGTCCAACAGTAACTTACATTCTATTTATTTTCCAAAATCATGAAAAGGGTCATTCTAATAGCATTCCCAGTACCTATGATGGAAAGAACTCTGTTCAAGCTACACTGTACTTTGATCTGCTTATGCGATCAGTCTTGATCCTTACAATGTATTCTAATATAAGAAATCTTGCTAGGTCTGTTATGCTACACCTACTTCTACTACCTACTCCCCGTACTTAACAATGAGCTTGAGCATGATTCCCGATTCATATTGAAATACTTGAAATCATCAGTGGTCAGATCTGCTACACCTACTTCTACTACCTACGATTCGTAGTTAACAATGAGTTTTTGAGCTAAATCCCTGATTCATATTGAAACACTTGAAATCATCAGTGGTCAGATCTGCTACACCTACTTCTACTACCTACCCTCCGTAGCCGATGATTAGCTTGACTTTTACTTTGTACTGTACAATGATTCCTAAGCTTTCACGCTCCTTCTCTGTTTTTGCACTTAACCTGGATTGAAAACAAGGTAAGATAACACAATCAGAGACATAGAAATATTCACTGATGACAAATAAATAACATGTAACAAAGAGCAGCATAAATATACTTTATAGAGAGTAAGAGGGATGAGAGTACAAAGGTGAAGGTGATGGGATTGTCTTCCTATGGTCACACATACTACAGTGAAACCTGTATATAAAGACTGCTGAAGGGAAACATGAAAAGTGGTCTCTGACAGGCATGTGGTCTTTATGTACAGGTTCCTTTAGAACAGGTTTCAATGAGAAACCATATTCAGGGGAAACAAAAAATGTGGTCTTTACAGACAGGTGGTCCCTAAAGCAGGTTATGACTGTATCACCAAGTTAAGTTTATACCTCAAGTGGTTCTTGAGATATTGGGATAATGAGAAAGCGAAATGGATAGACGAATGGAGGGCAACCCCAAAACATCATGCCTCTGACCCCACCTTCGGTGGGCAGACGCATACATATTAAATAAGATTGATAAACACAAGACATTGTTTTTATATTGGGTGGGCAATCAACATTTTTATACTTTTCCACGAGCATACAGTATATGTGAATGGTAGAGAACTAAAAAATCCCTTTTGTAGGAATTTTGCTAAAGCTGGCAGTAATGTCATAATTGCATACAGATCTCTCATTTTATGGTCATATGTACTGTCTAACTATGCTGTTTCATAAGAAAACATGCTTTAAACGATGATGACACTTTATACATTTTGAAGACCATCATTTTTAGGAATACAAAATGGAAAAACAATATTTATAAAATTCTTTTGAAAGTAATGGTGCTGAAACTTTTTGAGCACCAAATAATAAAATGACACATCTCTTATTTCTACCATTTGAAAGTAAGCATGACATTTAATTAAAATTTTACGCAACAAGCACAATTTGTTTTTTGCTGAAGTTCGATGGACATTTTTGTGAGGACTGAACATTAGTGGGTAATAGAGGTGTCATGGTCGAGTGGATACGTCGCGGACTGTCGATCACAAGGTCCTCGGTTCGAGTCCCGCCACGGCACTAATGTCCTTTGGCAAGACAATGATCTACATTTGCCACACTCCACCCAGGTGAAGTAAATGGGGAACTGATAGGAATTTATTCCTTGAAAGGCAGATCGTGTGACAGCTGCTCTGCTAAAGCCAGGGTAATTATGCTGCATTATTGTAGAGCGCTTAGAGACTTCTGATAAAGTAAGTGTTAGGCGCTATATAAGCAAATATAATTATTATTAATAGGATCTTTTGTTGGGAAACAGGCAGGGAGAACAAAAGAATAAGAGCAAAATTATTCCCATTGGAAAGAATGAAATTTTTATTAAAAAATACAAATTTTATGTCGCAATTGTGCAACATTTTGCATTTTTAAATCGTACTGAGAGTGCATAATTAGATCTCCAGCGAGCGAGAGCAAACTAATATCCTTTCTCACACCAGTCTTGTCGCACAGTCATTTTGGAAAGAGCATTCATTCACCAATTGAATGAACTAGACTGACAAAAATAAGATATGGCGCTACAATCTTTGCAAAACACATAAAAAAAGATTGTTTCACATCATTCTACAGAGATGTGCATTATTTTGCTGTACAAGATGTGATAATAGAGGATATTGCCAATATTGAAATAAACAAATATATTTCTTACAGTGTGGATGAAGCCAGGTTTGTATCCTCGTGTTTAAGCTTGCCATCTAACGCCAGCCCTCGCTTGTCTCGATTGTTGTCAAGTAACGGCGTGACACAGAATACCTTGGTCAGTTTCTGGCTAGGTTTGAGAGGCAGACCGTATCCAGGGTCTCTGTGAAAATGAAACATCAAAGATAATATCAGAGACTACATCACAGATAATACCAGGGACTACATCACAGATAACATCAGGGACTACATCAGAGATACTATCAGGGACTCCATCAAATATACTATCAGGGACTACATCAAAGTAGAACATACTTTTTTGGCATGCATTAGGACTTTGGACTTTATGTTAATGGTTCTATTTCCTACTTTACTTTTATTTGTACAGAAATTTTAAGAGCTATATCACTCTTCACTCCCATGCTTTCTTGTAAACTGAACTATAATGGTACATTCATGTACTTTCTTTGCAAAGAAAGATTCAGTTACCTCTGTTACAAAAAAAAAAAAAAAGAAGAAGGAGAAGGAGAAGAAGAAAAAGAAAAAGAAAAAGAAGAAGAAGAAGAAGAAGAAGAAGAAGAAGAAGAAGAAGAAGAAGAAGAAGGAGGAGGAGGAGGAGGAGGAGGAGGAGGAGGAGGAGGAGAAGGAGAGAAAGAAAGTGAACGAGGAACTTTGAAAGGAAAATACAAATGTATGGGAACAACTGCAGTTTATATGAAAATAGAAAACAAATCACAAGCAGTTTGCCTGGGATTAACTCTTCAAAAACAAAAAACAAAAAACTTAGTAATTTTGTTTTCCAAAGGTGTTAGTATCAGGAACTAAATTATAATTGTATTTTATCTATGAGAAAAAAGACAAAAAGTTATTTTTATCATGAAAACAAAACGAAAGAACAGGAGGCTGATCTGAGTGTTTTTTAGTACACGATATCCTTCCTGTTTCATGTTTGATGTTGTTTCATGTTGTTGTATTGTACAGCCCGTGAGAAATTTTCTTGCACTGACAAATGACGAAAGAACAGAGCATTAACCCAACTTCTACACTTGACCCGGATGACCCCTGTATTAAGCCTATGGCAATGAATTAATACAGTAGTCAACGGGTTAAGATTATTGAATCAACAACAGGAGGATATTCAGAATCACTTATTTACACAGAAATTGATTAAAAAAACCTTCAACCTCTATTGTTATATATACGTGTACATACTATAGCAATTTCAGGTATGACATGGCCTTTTCTTCAAATAGTTAGTTGTGAAACAAAATAATTAGAATTGCTGATTTGGAGGAAAAAAGAACATTAATTCAGCCATTGAATGTCAGTGTTTCACTCCTGATCAAATATGATCCATGAAACCGTTCAGACATTAGCAAGCATCAAACACAGACCTTCCGCATCTACTAAGGCCAGCCCCTTATTTCCCAAGTCATACTAATGTGATCTATACCAGACAGAAAATGGACTACACCAAAGTCTATGTTACACCAAACAGCAAAGAACCAGTCAGTTAGAATTTGCTCAAAATCAGTTTGACTGGTTGTCTGAGAAGAAGAGTTGAAGGGGAAGTCCACCCTGATATTAAGTTGGTTTTTAATAAAAGCAGAAAAATGAGAGAAACAACGTACTGAAAGTTTGAGCAAAATCTGATAAAAAATTAAAAAGTTATGAATTTTTGGAGCTCCTCTCCGATTTGCTCTGAACAGAAAATTTCATAAACTTTAATTTTCCCTAATTGATGACGTAATAGACTTGTTTCATACAGGGTTTGTCAGGCGCGGGGCCAGTGTACAATTAAAACCCCGAAAAGTCGTAAAAGCTTTTGAATTCGTAACGGCTATCGAGGCCCTGTTTGGAGAGAGGAGCAAAATTCGTCCAAAATGCACCTTCGCGTATCTCCTTATTTTACCACCAAAGATCGTGAATTTTATAGAGCACCAACATAATGATAATATTATTATTCAAATAAATTTTCATTCAAAACTGTTTGGTATTATTAAAGATATAGGTACTTTTCAGTTTCAGAGGTCTGTGAAAAGAGGCTTCATTTTTTTCCAGACATAACCGAGCGACAATATGAATATGCAAACAATTAACATTTTACTAGACTTTCAACTCCAGTCTCACTCTCAGCGAAGTTTCGTGTTTGAGCAGTTAGTAGTTTTGTGTAAAAATGCTTTCAAAACTAGGGGAAGATTCATGAAAAGACTGGAAACTACAACTATATCGGAGGTGTACGCATGCGCTGTTTGCTTCACCGCGCTCACAGGCCATGCATGCATACCATATATGGAAAATGCGTCATTGATCAGCTGTATTTACGCTGTGCTAAGGCAGGGCTACTGAGTCTAGTAAAGTTGATTGAGCTGAGTTACAATTACAGCAAAGAACTCCACCATATTTTCACAGCTAGTACAGATACTTATTTATTTATAAGTCATTGTTTTGCTAAATTTCGAGTTTTTCGACCACACATCAGCATGTTTTACTCGCATCATTACAAAGACCAAACCGTCGATGCTTCGATCATGAGATTCATACAAACACACGCGAGTCCAGAGCACACAGTGCAGTCCTGCACGTATCTACGGTACGTGTGACTACAATTCACCAGCACGAACCCTTATAGATGGGACTAGTCCTACGCTTCCGAACGTTTTGCCCTGGGTTCGTTGATGACATTGCCTTCGATTTTTCCAGACATAACCGAGTGACGTAAAATCATGAAAAGATATTCGGAGGAGAGCTTTAATATACTTTGATTTATCAGCTCCAACAGTCTCGATCTTAAGCAATGATGGAAAATATGAAAAATACTGCAATATTTTCAGTGAAAAAAACACAAAAAATGGCGCTTCGTTTCGCACAGTTTTCCCTTTTAAAAATAGGATTTGACAACTAACTGCAATATTTATGAGTTAGAAAAACTCTTCTTCTTCAATTTGACGCTTTAATCATTTCATTTGGTGGTTTCTAAAGCGAGATATTACAGTTTAGCTGAGACTCTTTTGTAGCGGTTAAGCGTAAACAAGTTGTTTACTTTATGCAAATTAGGCTTCAAGGACGAAAGCTTTCGCACCATTAATTATACACTGGCTCCGTGCCTGTTGTATAAAACCATATTTGTATTTGTTATAATTATATTGAGGGTGAATGTATGATTATAAATTATCTTTAGGGCCAAAATAGAAATTTCCTAATTTTTAGCACAGGGCAAATGGGAGGAGACCTTGCAAGATACTTCAAAGAGTCACCAATTCGTGTTTGATTGGTCACAAAGTCATAACTTTCTTATTTTTAATAGTTTTTCCTCAAACTTTCACTGAACTGTTTCTCTCATTTTTCTGCTTCTATTAAAACCAACTTCCCCGTTAAGATAATTGAATCAACAACAGGCTGATACAGTCAAACCTGCTTTAGTGACCACCTGTCTACAAAGACCACAATTTTTGTTTCCATACCACCTGTCTACAAAGAACACTTTTTGTGTTTCCCTTGGGCGGTTCGCTATAGACGGGTTTGACTGTATATTCAAAATCACTAATTTACACAGAAATTTATAATTTTTTACAAAAACCTCAACCTATTGATATATATTTATGTGTACATACTATAGCAATTTCAGCTATGAACAACAGACTGCATTAAAAAAAATGGCTGTTTGGCTGGAAAGAAGAGTAAAGGTTTGTGACTTACTCTGTTTCAAGTACAGCTACGGGGCATTTGTACTGTGCTGTTGAGAAGAGGCAGATGTCTGCGTACTGCCGGACCGACACTCTAATCTTCTTTACCGTTCTGTTTGAATTGTTGGCGATGGTGACATTGACCTCAATGCTTTCTCCATGGTAGTACATCTAGGCAAATGGGGAAACAGACAAACACGTGATTAAGTTTTAATTCATGTCATTCGACGCCTCTTCAAGTTTCACCATTTTGATAATTTCAAGACTCCCCCAAGGATTGAATAATCTTTAAATGACATTAATAGAGAACATACCTGAACTGAATTTCCATGCTAAAATTGTTTCAAATAACATGGAGGTACATTGTCAAAATTATCAAAAATGTTACATTACTCCTGTAAGTGTGACAGATTTAATTTTACTGGGTTAACGGTTTTTGAAGATTAAAATAATTAAGAGTACAAACAGTCAAAATCAATGATTAGTGAAATTACTGACCTTTGTTTATTTTGATGTTGCTATTATTATTATCATTCATGTTTAGTCAGGTAAACGTTTAGTGAATTTTCTTAACAGAAAGTAGCCTGCCAATCCCTTTTTAAAAAAATGTTGTTGTTGTTATTATTATCCTTCATGTTTAGCTGGGTAAACATTTAATGAATTTCCAGAATGGATAGTAGCCTGCCGTTCTGTGCGCTACCATTCTGTCCGCTAAACACATCTCTGACCAATGGATTCTCGCTGCACCTATATGAAGTGTATACAGCAAGTCAACTTAAAAGTCCTTAAAAAAAAAAAATTTGAATTAAAACCGCAGAAATCCATGGATCTACGGAAGAATCTCATGCCTGGATATCATAATCAAATTGTCACTCTGCTAAACTTTCCGAACCTCTTTGTCAAGAGTTGCCTCTAGATGGAGAGCTCCTGGGCTAACAACAAAGTCTTTCTGTGCTTCTGCTGTGGGTTGTGGCCCTGGAACATCTGGAGCATATGTGACCTTCCTGATAGCAAGCCGAACAGAATTCCTCTTGTGTGGCTTCTCGTCCATGGTTTCTACAAGAGGCAAAGTATATTTAGCAGGAATATTTAAATTGTTTTAAATCGTTGGGACTATTTAAAATCTATTATTACAACCATAGGTTGCAATTTTAACCCTTCAGGTGGCTCCAAGTCGACAAACATTCACAAATGCAGGTCTTGCAATGAGACAACATTTTCATCATTATGAATGTTAATAATGTTTTCATTACTCATCCTGATACAAACATCATATCATTACTTTGGTTTTTAAATGTCATGAACCAAATTTGAATTTCATGAAGAACATTAGTTTTCTGTTGTACAAAATGTTCCTTGCAATATATAGTTACACCATTTACAGAAAAGTGTTGGGGAATTGTTAGGTTTATTAGTAAACTCAACAATTCTGCATTGCTATTATTAGAAATGCGTAATGTTGTTTTTTCATTTCTTGACGAGTGGTTAAACTTACAAATTTCAATAGCATTCTACAGATATAACACCGACATGAAAGTGGATCAGAACATGGAATGTATTAAAGTATAGTGTTATCTGGGGAGTGTTTCACAAAGACTAAGATCGACTTAAGTTGGACTTGAACTATGGCAGGCCGTTCATGCCACTAGTTCCTCTAACCATTCCTGGCATTGGTTCTCAAGGGACGTACCAATCGTCAAAAATCTACAGAATTTACATTTTTTGATAGTTCATTTATTGAAGGAAATTTTTTTATTTAAAGATCATAATTGAGAGACCAATGGTGAGAGCAACCAGTGGCATGAATGGCCTGCCGTAGTTCAAGTCCAACTTAAGTCGATCTTAGTCTTTGTGAAACACCCCCTAGGATATGCAAATACTAAATGCCTGATACACCCACCATTATAACTAGTAACAACTTAAACCAACCTTAACCCTAGGCATTCATTGTCAGGGTACAATGGTTCACACATATAATACATATACTTGACGTTTTAATCAAGATATTGGGCTTACTTCGAATCATCGGTCATCGCATCCAGTCGGGTGGTCGCGTTACATGACCTTTCGTAAAACGAAAACAGAAGATCATGTGAAGATGCACGTTAAGGACACAACCTTTCGTCAATTTGCCATGGGGTTTTCACAAAGTATAAGGTAAACTGGAGCTGACCAAATGTAGATGATAGGGGTTTATTTCACAAACATTACCCCTGACATCACGTGAATAATAGGCCATGTTTTCACAAAAGGTCGGGTAACGCGACCACTCGACCCAACGCAATGACCCGATGATTTGAAATAAGCCAGATATTGGGGGTTTGTATCCCTGTCTTTTGAAAAGGTATGATTTCTAATTCTGTATCTCAATCCAGTGCAAAAAGGGTACATCGAAGGATTTATTCCTTCAAAGGCACCTGCACTGGTGGTAGTTGCAGATCTAAATCAAGTGTAGTAAATACTAATTAATGCATTTTGAGAACAAAAAAGGAGTTGAATTATGAAGTGAAGTGTACTCTAAGAAATCAGTATCCTTATTACCTGCAACGTAAGTTTTGAGTTCGTAATCTACACCGCATGGTTTGCCTGTATCACCTGGTGCAGGCTGAAGCGTGACTGATGAAGGAGAATTGATCGGCAGCTGTTTATGACAGGAAAGTCAAGATTATTAATTAGTTAGGAATAGACAAATAATGGTATATGCACAACTTAGTAAATAGAATTTGCTTTACTGAAGATTTTACTTAATATGGGTTTGAAGAAAAAGGGGACCAGCCTACATGTAGATAGGTCAATGGCCTTTTCTGGTCCCTCACATCCCTACTCTACCCATTAATATTTTTGTTTAGTGTTACTGTTGTTGTTGTATTTGTTCTTATCTAATTACATGTTGTGTATTATATTGCATTTATATTATTGTATTTGAATGTTATATTGTTGTAAATTTTTGTATTGGATGTGAAATAAACTAAACTGAACTGAACTGAACAAGACATAGGAGGAAATTCAATAGTCATTTGCAGATTTATTTAAACAAGATTATTACATAATTTTGCATTTTTGTCAAGTAATCGAGTTCACTGTTGGTAATAGTGTGGACGAATGTAATGTGCTGACCAAAGATGTAACACATATCCGTTCAACTTTGAAGTAAGTTATCACCCCCTGGAGTGAAGATTACTGTTTTGTTTAGGCCTACAGGAGCTTCTTTTTTCTCTCTATTTTATACGACAATAAAAATATTCCAGGATGGTTATTATATGATTGTTTCTGTTATTTTTGTTATTGGGTGTCTTTCAAATCAGAGGCGATTAAAATATTCTACAGAGATCATAATCAATTATGCCTTCTGCCTTCCAAATGTGTGACAATAAACAATTACAGCAATCCTGGAAACAATCATATAATAACCATCCTGGAATATTTTTATTGTCGTATAAAATGGAGAAAAAAAGAAGCCCCTGTAGGCCTTAACAAAACAGTAATCTTCACTCTAGGGGGTGATAACTTACTTCAAAGTAAAACGGATACGCATTAGGGCCTAGCTTCTTGATGAGTCTCTCTTGGAGTCTGGTGAGTGGTCTCTGCTCATCTGTTGGCTTAGGGTAGACCTGGACTGAAGCTAAGTACAGGTCCTTTCTGAAGGTCAGACCCAGAACATCCAGATCCTCCCGACCATAGCGGAATGCTGCTAGGACATGAGCAAAGACCTTCCTCTCCTTCAGGTAGTCTGGGTCTACTAACACAACTCCATCTGTCAGGGAAGTAATATGACATGAATGTGACATCTCAACAGTTTAAAGACAATCAGTAACATGGCATGTACAAACTCTTTACTGATTATCATTTCTATAGTGTATTCTTACTGATGTAAAAACAGGATTTTCAATGAATAGAAGTTGAAAGTCAATAGAAAGAATTGACCTTTGTTGGCCTCTGCATACATGTAAAGCAATGACAAGTTTTCCCAGATTTTTTCTATGTGTTTAACTTTTGGCTATGCATGTAGATCCTTCTTACAAATCAGTGCAAAACACATGCACAAGTCCATATGTGCAAGGAGATCTGAGGTAACTTCTTGTACTATGTCTGAATAAACTTATAACTTACCAATCGGATCGATGTGTGTTTGATGATCGACAAAATCTCTTTTGCCAAGATATGTTGTGATCTGAAAATAAAGAAGGAGACAGCATACTAAAGTAATTTGAATCAGTACATTAATGAACTAAGGTCATCTTTTTGTCTCTCTCCAGACAAATATAGGCATTGTACAAAGCATATTCCCTCTCTTTCTCCCTCCCTCCCTCTTTATCTCTCTCTCTCTCTCTCTCTCCCTCTCTCCCTATCTCTCCCTATCTCTCCCTATCTCTTTCTTTTAAATTGTTTTTCAAAATAAACTGGCTAATTATTCTGAATCATCAATTGATAGAAATGTACATATAACTTTTTAATCACTAGCTTGCTGTGAATTAAAACATTTGGTATGAAAATAATACACTGACCAAAAAAAGAGAAAAAACAAACAAAATATCAATAGCCATATCCTTAACAAATTTTAGATCTAATTTGCTAATTACTGCCTAATAACTCACTTCCATTAAATTGATTGTGCAGATAATTAATAAGAAAATTGAACGTCAAGGCCATTTGATAACTGTTTTACTAAATTTTAGAATGAAAGGAAAGTTGGATTCTAAGTTTGATTGTGAATGTGTGATCTAACCCAGTAATGACAAATATTGAGGTGACATGGCCCCCTAACAACATAACTGTAGTCTGTCTCACTGTGTGGAAGTTTATTAATGGTTTTCATTTTTTGTGTGTGTGTGTAATTTACTGTATATACTTTGCTGATGCAAACATCTAATTCACTGCATGATGAGCAATAGGCCATTTTCGTAAATGTAACCAAATTTATGCACATGCGAATGATTTCATTCACCTGTTACAAATAAATGTATCTCAATAATCAGAATTCAAATTGCATACATTAGTTGTTGCTACTGTACATGTAGGTAGGACAAACATTATGGCTTGCCGTACACAACAACACGTAAATATACATGTATGCAATTTGCATTCTGACTATTGAAATACAATTATTCCTAATGGGTGAATGAAATAAATTGTATCAAGGCACTTCAGTACAAATTTAGTTACATTACAAAAATGGCCCACTTAGAATTGTTATTTTCACTTGATAAAAACCTGGATTTCATTTACAAGCAATGCATTATATAATCCAACTCAATTCCACGGATCAATCATCAAGATCGAGGTCTTCTTAAATCTTAATTGTACAATCACAACAAATCCTTGCATTAGAGAGACAGAGTGATTTGCAGCAAGCGGAAAGTGTCATCTCCCCAACCAACAATTCAGGGTTATTAATTATTAAAGCTAACATGTACATGTAGCCCACTTTGTTCTCACATTGAATTTTATCAAAGTGTGCCAGGTCCACCTTTAGTACAGAATTAAGGTTTAAAATTAGAAGTAAATGACTTTTCCTCAAGCAAATAGAATTGGACTACAATTCTAATGAGAATAGAAGAAACAAAAGGGGGAGGGGTTCAAGATGATACTGGGTAAAGAAAAATTTATGCGAAAAGCAAAAAATAGTTAAGTGCAGCTGGAGATAAATGTACTGTACATGTACATGTATGTATTTGTCTACTTTTTTCAGTTCAATGAATTGCAGATTATTTTTAGAACACATTCTTTGCAATTGCTGTGCCTTCACAGCCTTGACTGAAGGTTTTTTAATAATAATATGATCATGAATTCATTCATATCATTGCTATCATAAGTCAGCAGTATTTTTGTTATGTCTGCTCGAAACCTTATTTAGGATCACTGACTATTTACGATTTATTATGCATTTCTTTCATAATTTGGCTCTTAATAAGAGTCATGTAAACTACAGAAAAGTATCGTGAGAGAAAGAGCAAGTGAAATGAATTTTTAAAAATTGTTTTAACTGAAAATAATCAAGTTTTCTTTACTAAGTCCATACACACTGTTGCCAAGAAAGTTGGAATAAAATTTTCTTACTTTTTTCATGAAATTGTTTTGACAGTATGATTTATTCTTGATGGATTAAGTTTTTATATCTGCTCATAGTCGTAACATCATATATCAATCTCCCTGACTCTTTAGAGTGATTCATAGAGTTCTGAAAAGATCAGAAGATATCAACTTTACCAATCAAGAATAAATCATATTGTCACATCATTTCACAAAAAGAGGTACTGTAAGAATTTATTCCAACTTTATGGGCAACAGTGTATTGTATTTCTTAAAATATCTGGGAAGTCTATTTTTAGATGAATACCGTAAGCAAAATAAACGACAATTCAACAATATAAATATGCTAAATGATACCTTTAAAACCCTTCTGGCTTAAACATGAGAATGGGTGATAGGTGAGTGAATGTTTTATCTCTGGTTACATCCTGATATAGATATATATGTCTTGTAATATAAATCTGACACTACCAGCCTTGAGTAGAGGCTTCCCTTACATTGCATCAAAGACAGTGAATGAACCCTGTTGACTGGTGATTTGAAAGAAGAGATATCATATTACACACCATATTTTGTAAGCTCTTTGACCCATCTTCAACAAAGAGCGTTGAAAGACAATTTGGAGTACTAGCAAGGGTACATGTAGTTGCCCAATGCTTGAACAACCCTTGGTCTTCATACTACATGAAAGTACATGTGCATCAAGAGATACATACAGTTTGCATTATACCCCCAAAAATGTAGCTTACATAGTTAGGTCAATATAGAGTTTGACCCTGAAAATGGCAACAAAATGTTTTTCAATGAATTCCCATATTTTTTTTCTTCACCAAAAGTATGCAAATACAGTGAAGAATGACGTCACCCCCTTTATTTTGCTTCTATACATGTGTACTAGATTTCTAAAGTAAAATATTGATTGATTGGTTGCTACATGTACAGTGTACATGTATCTACTGAAAGAACCCTCATCACTATCCGGGGAAAAACGTACAAGATACAGTAGATTTACATGTACTGTATACTAGTGCAAAAGTACAGGAGTTATTAAACGAAAATTGAAAACAGCTCTCTCTCTCTCTCTACCCCCACCCCGTCACCCCTTGTTAGTAAGAATATCGGTAACAAAAATTCGAACAAAATTATATTGTCCCAAGAAAACCAAAACCATTCTACTTTGATGCTACATGTACATGTATATGCTTGCTAGTTGCTATTCTTCTCTGGATTCTGAATTATGCATAAATTAAAAAAAAATCTTTTCAGAAACTGAACGGCACTAGCATGTATTTCTTTTGGTGTTATTTGCCAAGTTTTCCTACACCTGTACTTAATTAAGCCTTCTTTCGTGTCCATCATCTAAGCTCAAATGTACTTAAGTGGAATAATGCATTTGGCAAAATGTCAGACATGAGATATTTTAAGGATGTATTTTTGGACCTGAAAATGAAAGAAGGAAATAAAATAAAAGGAAGTTTGATATACAAATTGCAAACTTATGACTACGTTTACATGTACACAAAGTAAAGCCGCCACTTCATGACAATTTCATTTGTGTGTTTTTAACCAATTAGGCCAAAAAAAAAAAATCATTTGGTTGTCCTCGATTGCTTTTCTGAAGTAGGGGCGGGTGGGCGGGCGGAATTTTTTTTTTTTTTTTTCCATTTCATTTTTTCCCTCTTCAGTTGGACTCTTTACTTCCTATTTATTTTCAATTTTTGTTCAAATCATGAGGCCAATATTATTATTATTTAAACACAAAAAGAATCCCAGAAAAAAGTCATGAATTGCCATGGCAATATTCAATTTCATTCTCACTGTTTCGGAGGTAGTTTTCGGCTATAGCGAGGCAGTTTTCAGCCGCATGTACAAAGTCAATAGGGAGCCGCGCGTCGTTCATTCACCAGCTGATCTATAGCGCTTGCGGCGGAGCGTGTATCCCACGCCAGAGCTGGCCGCCCGAAAATACCCCTGCATGCAGTGATCGTGTGTACGTTTGCGCGCTATCCGACTGCAGTGAATGAATACAAGCTGTGAGACACTTTGAGTATGCTATACATGAAAAATCGCGATCTAAATTTGAAAATACTTGAAATACAGCTCAGGTTTTGGTACCCATCTTCCTTACAGACACGCGTAAGATATTTGATTTTTCAGATTTAGGTAGCAGGACCACCGATTACATTGCTAAAATGTGATATTTAAGGATACATTTTCCATTGCAAATGTGGATCTCCTGTGACTCTGAAATGTATTGTATGTGTGTGATAATTATGTGTATGCTATTATGCTACGGTATGTATTTTAAAGTGATTTCACCATGCGTACAACGGACCTGCCGAAAATTGCCATCTGGCCGAAAATCCCTCCTCTATATTATAATATAAAGACAGAATTGCGTACTGAAAGACCAAATTGGCGACGGGACACATTTTGATCCTTGCAACATGCATAAAATGGTTAAAATTGCTCAAAAAAACCTTAAAAATTCAACAACAACAAAAATACGAGCGGGCCGAAAATGACGAGCGGGCGGTCGAGGACAACCAAATGATTTTTTTTTTTTGGCCTTATAGACATTTTCATTACCCTGTGGGCCTATGAAATAGATTTCAAACAAAGCGTTCTTGAAGGAAGTGGGTTGAAAATACTTGGGTATACAAGATATCTTAATGTATCCTTGGATTTCAATTTGGAATTACTGAAAATGTCCTTGTTTCACTGCCATATCATTTTCCAGGTAAATAATGGTATACTGTACATCTATCTTCCCCGAACAATCCCCATACTCAATGACTTAAAGATAAAGACCAGTTCTGGTCATGCGATTGCATTGTGAAAGAAACGTTGTGAAATCGATCAGAAAAGGTTGATCATCTACCATATAAGTATTGATGTGTACCGGTACTGCAAGGTTCTGGAATCATCAAAATGATAAGAAATTTGGCCCAGTCTTGGTAAAGTTACAAGCACTGTACACAGAAAGATGTATATGGGACTACGCGACCATGTGCGCGATATCTATTTGGTCCCAATAGATATAATAATTTACCAAATATATCAACTAGTAGGCGGTTTCCCGGCAAAATTTGTATCATCACGTATTGGTCAAAACATATTCTTTCACATGATTGGTAATGAGAGCTTTCATTTCATTTTTTGAGAGAGGGGCGTTTCCAAAACTGGTCTTTACCTTTAAAGAGAAATCCAACCCTAATAGCAAACTACTCTAAAAGAAAGCAGAAAAATCAGAGAAGCAGACTGGTGAAACTTTGAACGAAATCAGACAAAAAATAAGAAAGTTCTTAATTTTTGAAAGTCGTAATCATTAAACGTACAGGCACTTCAAATTGGCTGAATCGGTAATGTTACTATGAGGAAGTGCTGGACAACACACAAAACTACTAAAATATCAATTTTGTTAAATTCTATGACTTGGGAGTGCCTTTTCTTCTTAAAGGAACTTTAATGATATGCTATCCACAGTGTATTTTGAATAGTGCCCCAAGGAAGAATGCACTTGCAAGAAAAACAGAAACATTTTCTGGTTCTTTTGTACTCAGAAATAGCAAGAACATACTTGTGTCTGCCTGCCTTTATATTTGTTTAACCTCTGTAATCTGTGCATGCTATTCGGAATAGGAAACACTGAACTAGGAAATAAGTTGCAATCAACTTTATTGAATGTGAAATTGTACGGGAAATTAATATTTTAAAGGTATAGCTCAGCCATTTTCATCTAAACTTGAAGTACAAGTCCCCTCCAAAAATAACTTACTTTCAATAGAAGCAGAAAAATCAGACAAACAATCAAAAAAAGTTCAAAATCGGATAACTAATAAGAAAGTTATGAATTTTTGAAAAAGTATGTAAAACTATGGAACAATGGAAATCACTACACAAATTCAGATTTTTCATGATTTAACTGGAAAAAATTACTTTATATGTGCATCCACACAAAAACATATTACTATCAATCTAACTTGGATGCTGGTATGAAGAAATAAGATTCTTAGGGGGAAAATAGGAAATTTATATTATCAATATAAAGAAAATAATTAATGGATAGTGAGGACATGACGTCACAGACTCATGAGTTGCCAATTTGTGTAGTGATTTTCAAAGTTTTTGATGTCATTAAAAATTCATAACTTTTTATTAGTTATCCAATTTGCTCAAACTTTTTTTGATTGGTTTGTCTGATTTTTCTGCATCTATTGAAATTAAGTTATTTTTGGAGTGGACTTGCCCTTTAACCTTGTTTATTCGATCAAAGATTAAACAAAATAATATGTAGTTATGTGAATGGGCAAGCAATCTACAAGAAATTACATGTACACATGTACAACTGTACATATATATTGCTTTAAAGTTTTACCATTGTTATTTACATATTATGTTTGCATGTTACACAACAATCAAAATTTGTGCATAATTTTCCAACAGAAAATGCTAGAGGCTTGAGAAAATTGGAAACAGGAAATGGTCTTACCTTGCCATTGGGGCTTGATTTCTTGAATACTCTGTAAAGAAGGTAAAATGAGAATAAAGATTGAAAACGTAATGTCCTATTTGGCATGTACATGTATTGTCATGTTCTAAAATTGTCATCATCATCATCATCATCATCATCATCATCATCATCATCATCACCACCACCACCACCATCATCACATCATCATCATCGTCATCATCATCGTCATCTTCATCGTCATAATAATAATAATTATATAAAAAACATGAAATATCTGAGGAGATCATATAAGGAAATCCATTTTTTGATTATCAAATCACTCGAGAAATGAAGGAGGCATTTACATGTATAGTGGGGCAAAGTCAGATTCACTTTTGAAGAAAAAGGAATGTCAACTACAGTACTACTAGTGAAACTGTATTTTGAGAGAAAAGCTAGATACTCTGGATCACAATATTGTAGGTACTGTTTCACATTCAAGAGAAGTAGGTCATTTCATCAGCTGAGAGGCAGAAAGGTGTTAACCCATGTGCTCTTATACAGAGTTAACGCCTTTTTGGTTCTCAACAAACGTACAGTATTATGCATAATCTACCTTAAAACCGCTTATTTTTTAACTCATGCATTAAAAGAGGAATTTACGGTACCGTACTTCGATTTCTTTGCTCTCTGTGAGTGATTTACAATGTACATTAACATAAACTGGGGGGGGGGGGTATAGGGAAAAAGTTCCCTTCAAACAATATTTTTATGAGAAATGCATTTCTGTGTCTATTTGGATTGATATTTGAGATTCGTCAAACCCTTTCAAAGGATTTTCTGCTACAGCACAACAAGTACATGTATGTAATGGGAAGTCCCTTTTGTTTGTGTCAAGGATGATTCTGATGCTGTTATGTGATTATATTCTCATTGACTCTACATGTGTAAAGGGAAATGATGCTTGTAGTACAGTCCTGAGGGGAAAATGAAGGGGTAACTAGAAAACAACAAATAAACACAGCAGACAATCATAAATACAGAGAAGTTGAAATCAAATCTGAAAATAGGAAGAGATGGAAAGGATGAATTTCAAATGTATTTATAATAAACAGTTGCATATTGACCTCTGTACATGTGTATGTACATGGGGGATACAGTCACTCCAATTTGTGATTCCATAACAAAAACATATACACTCTAAAAGATCAGTATCCACTTTTATCGTAATTCCTGATCAAAATGGGCAAATTGCTCCAAATTACCTATCTGCCTATGATCTTTGCCGAGGCCACGTAGGTCTCTCCTGATGAATATTTACTGTATAGAATACCTTATCAGTAAGATATCATCAGCCTTGCTCGCTGTGGATGGATATGGCTTTCCATTCTCTTTTTACCTAATCATGCATCCTGGAATTGATCAAATTTCATTGAATATTGTGACCTTGTTCTTCACAGCCCACACACAAAGACAGTATGGTCCTTATTGAATGTGATATCATTGATAAAAAGAAATAATCAAATATGGTGTGAAAGATACAATTCAATGTTGATGAAATAATCATCTTATCAGCAAAATATCAACAAACTTGAATGATCACAATTTCCTAATCTCTTTTTCTTTATAATGCATACATGTACATGTAGAATTGACAGGACATTTACAAAACAAGAGTTAAATTCCTGGGATTAGAGCTTTAAATATCATCATATAAAAGGCTACAGGCACTCTCAAATATTCATTAAAATATAAGAGTTGAAATACTTTGAAAAAAAATGACAAATTGTTTTAAAGGTAATATGTCCCATTTGCAGGCCAAAAAAATGAAAAAGGTTAAATTCCAACGGCATTTGAAAGATAATACTACAGGTAATTTAGAACTTCCCTTAAAAAAGGGGGGCGTGAAAATGTCTTTACAGTTAAAAATGGGAAAATAATGACTATTATTTGTCGAATCGACTTAAGTGCTACCAAGTCAGTAAGTAATAGTCTGATTTTCAGACCATTGTACCGAATGGTCATAGGTTTTGTGGTGCGTAAAGAATCAGTTTAATTTTGGCCATTACGAGGAGTGGGTTATTGATGTAGACAAATGCTCATGTACCCTTTACAGCTCGTTTATGTATGTTATTACCAAAGAAGAAAAAAAGCCAGTCAGTCACTCAATAGTGTCTTACAGTGAAGTCTAGCAAGTAAACAGGTTTCCTTGCATAATTTGAATATTAGGACACTGCTAACGTTTCAATTTCACAGATAGGACATACATGTACATGACATTCAATCATAATTCCTGCAAAGTTCTACAGAATTTGATGTTGGCTGCAAAAGGGACATAGTATCTTTAAATTGAGGGTAATAATAGGCATTTTGGGGAGACTGGACAATAATTAATTTCATGTTTGCTTTGTAATTTCTTTCAATGCAATTTTTTCCTTCAAAAATTCTCAAATATTCTTTGTTTCTTGATTTCTCAATAAGGTGAGAGTTTACTCTCTAAACAATGTGACCCCTCTGACTTAATAAATCATTGTGCATTAACTTTAAATAGAGTAGAGGAGGCAGTTTTCGGCCACTTAAGGCGAAATCCTATTTTTGGACTCTTTACTTCCTACTTATTATTTTTTTTGTTTAAATCATGAAGCCAATACTATTATTATTCAAACAAAAAAAGAATCCCAGAAAAAAAATCATGAACTGCCATGGCAATATTGATTTTCATTTTCACTGTTTCGGCGGTAGTTTTCGGCCTAGCGAGGCAGTTTTCGGCCGCGTGTACAAAGTCAATAGGGAGCGCGCCGTGCGTTCGCCCGCTGATCCCTAGCGTGCGGCCAGAGCACGGAATCCCCTGCATGGCCGAAAACTACACCTGCGGGTGCCGTGATCAGAAATTGGAATCTAAACTATACAGAGATACAGTGCTATAGTATCCAACTGATAGGATAACATACATGCGGTGAGAAACATTTGAGCTTGCGATGATCAAAAAATCTGACTCTAAATCTGAAAAATACTTGAAATACAGCTCATTTTATGGGACCCATATTCCTTACAGACACGCGTAAGATATTCCATTTTTCAGATTCGGGTAGCGGGACCGCCGATTACATCGCTAAAATGTGATATTTAAGGATACATTTTCCATTGCAAATGTGGTTCTCCGGTGACTCTGCCATGTTATTGTATGTGTGTGATATGTGATATGCTGTTATGCAATGTATTTTAAAGGATTTTACCATGCATCCAACGGACCGGCCGAAAACTGCCTCCTCTACTCTAGAGCAAACTATGAAATATAAACTTATTATTGTAAAAATAATATTTTTTCCGCTGATAAATCATCGATACTGCATTCATCCCCCCCCCCCCTTCCCCTGTCGCTGCACTTGAAAAACCAAATAACCAAGAAGACAAACCACAATGCTACAAGTTACATGTATGAGTCAGGTTCATTATGCATCATTATGACACTTTCCCAGGCTTCAAAACAATGCTCACATTACTCTTCAAGACACTGCGCACATTTCAATCAACGTGAAACCGACGACTCGTTGCACAGCAAATTGACTGCTTGAATTGCCTATAGAGTCTAATGCTAAGTAGAACATTATACAAGTATGTGATATTAAAACTCAACATTGATTCAAGAGCACTTGAAAAATTGAAAACAATCATTTCATCATACAGTATGAACTATGAACTACTATCTCTTACACGTGAAGGACATTACAGCCCATGTACATGTACAGGCCCCTTTAGTTTTGGTCAGAATTTTAAAAAAATATAGAAAAAAAATCCAAGAACAAGAACAGCAAAAGCAAAAACGAATCCCCCCCCCCAAAAAAAAGATTAATGCCTGGTTTCTTTGCTTTAAGTGATAAAATGCAAGATTCTAGGAATACCAAGCTCCTTCGACTTTTTCCCCTGCAAGTGGAATATTTCAAAACAAATGAGAAGTAAAATATAATTCACGTGCCTGACTAGGCTCGGTTACTCCAGTGGTGTCAACATGCACTAGACACATACATGTATGTTCAACTGTGTGTCCAAGATGAACTTGAGACAGATGCCTGATGGTATTGGTAAGAAGGCCTACATGGCCCTATCAATATGCCATTCCTTTCAGATATTAACACTCATATTTATTAGAAATAATGGACAGTAGGCTCGTTTTGTAAGCCCAATTTCGGTTCACATGTACACAGACTTGTTTTTCAGATGAGTACCTGTTTACACAGTATCATGATTTTGCCCATGAAATACCGCTCCAACCCCGCAGCCCTCCGACACCTTCCTACATGTAAGTGACAACAGCCCCAAACAGCGGTCTAGTGGATCGGTCTAACGTAGACCCGCTCCACGGAGCGAGTGTGAATGAGGCCTAATCAACTTTGACATTTGCACAATCCCGGATTCCCAGGATGAAATTGAAGTGCACAAGGATGAATTTGAATGAAAAAAAGTGTTAAGATAGATACTGTTGGGAATCCTTTAGATAAACAAAACAATCATCCATTTTTATTACTTCACGAAAAGTTCAACAATTCAGATCCACCTCTTGAATTACACATTAGTAGACCACTTTACGACCTGGTGTCTCCCAACTCATTAGACACGAGGGAATACTTTCACCAGCCTTCCTATAACACAGGATATCCTTATGGCTGACCCTGGGATGTCTAAGGTTGACTTTGCTATACAGGCAGGATGATATGCCAGCTTGATCTTTGTATATCAAACATTTTCTTGAATTTCTCAATACATCCTTATTCCTTTGCAAACATAACAGCTCCTACAGACAATAACAAACATTCCCATGGAATTTCATACTGGGCCATTTTCTTGACCAACTGAAAACAGCTTCGTCGTTTGACTGGTGCCATACTGCACCCAGCCCTGGCATGCTGCGCTACAAAATCTGTTAATGTTGCTGCTATTATTTCACAGTTACCGGTACTGTATTTGTCAGATATCAGATATTGTGAAATTTTAATATTGAGTTGGATACCATCATCTGTTTGGAGTGAGAAGGGCATATATACCTTAAAGATACTATGTCCCTTTTGCAGCCAACATCAAATTCTGTAGAACTTTGCAGGAATTATGAATATGTCATGTACATGTATGTCCTATCTGTGAAATTTAAACGTTAGCAGTGTCCTAATATTCAAATTATGCAAGGAAACCTGTTTACTTGCTAGACTTCACTGTCAGACACTATTGAGTGACTGACTGGATTTTTTCATCTTTGGTAATAACATACATAAAATGAGCTGTAAAGGGTACATGAGCATTTGTCTACATCAATAACCCACTTCTTGTAATGGCCAAAATTAAACTGATTGAATCTTTGCGCAGCATAAAACGTACGACCATTCGGTACAATGGTCTGAAAAATCAGACTATTACTTACTGGCTCTATAGCTCCTAAGTCGATTCGACAACTAATAGTCGTTATTTTCCCACTTAAAGACATTTTCAAGCCCCCTTTTTAAGGGAAGTTCTAAATTAGTATTGTCTTTCAAATGCCGTTGGAATTTAACCTTTTCATTTTTTTGGCCTGCAAATGGGACATAGTACCTTTAACTCTGTATTGAGTTAACTCTCTTTTGGCTCTAAAGAAACAAATTATATTGCCCAACTAGACTTGCATTGCCTGCATCAAAGACGAGGGCAATACGGATCTTAGCCTTAGGAGGGCACTACATGTGGCTATCTCCCCAAATACATGTAGACCGGTTTACTAACATATTCAAATTATATGCATTCTTTTTAAACAAAGGTTGTTCTTGACAACCTGAAAGCTTGCCCGAGACTTGCCTGACATAGCAACAAGTAATGTATGCAGACTGGACTCCATGTATTGTAGTTCATTCATTAATAACAGGTTAATGGAATAACTCATCACTGGGTCCCCAGGAAAGAAACATCCATAAATTTTAATATGTTAATAGTTAACCGATCTAATATCAGATCTAATTAATATCAATATGATTGTTATTATTAACTGTACATGTACATATGAACATTGCTGTCAGGCAAGCTGTGTCTATTTTAATACAAATATATTTATTTGTTTATCACTCTCTTTGGTGTCAGGTTACACCTGCTATTCAAGTTAGGCACTTTGAGCTCATCAATTATGACGTTTGACTCCGCACAGTGCACTTCCAAGCCTTTGTTCATTTCAACCTTACCCACTTTAATAGAACAAATGCACATACTGTACATACTTTGCACTGGTGCGCGTGAGAGGAGGGGCACGCATTGGGCATTGTGGATCAGCAAATTGAGTATAATAGCATAATGGAAAAATCTCGTATTTCCTAAAAGAAGTGGTTTCTGATAATTACATCTATCAATCAAATGGAATTAGTAAAACAGTAAGAAATGCAATTATATTTCACCATCAAAATGCCTTAAACTGGAAATGAATTAATTATTCCTCCACCCTCCCAACCAAGATGGATGACATTAACATAAGGTGAAGGAGAAACAAAACAGTAGCAGAGCACCAGACTTGGTGAAACTGACCTTAAAAGAAAAGGAGGAATAGGTAATTTTCGTAAATTTAATGCACAAATCTTTGTTAAGTGCCTCTTACAAATTATTTCTTTCAACTGTTATGAATAATTGTATTTCAATAGTCAGAATGCAAATTGCATTCATTCCGTGTTGTTAGGTAGGACGAGCCATAATGTTTGTCCTTCATGTACATGTACCTACAAAAAACTGTAGCAACAATTAATGTATGCAATTCGCATTCTGACTATTGAAATACCATTATAATTTGTGAATGCAATAATGAGCTTCATGGCACTTAAAAAAGATTTATGCATTAAATTTGATCACATTAAAAAAGTGGTGAATTACATGTATATGTAGAGGATTCATACACTTAATATTCAATGACAAGAAAAAATAAAAATGTAATTTTGTCTGAACTCCAAGACTAGTCGAGATGAATCTGCTGGGACCACTGCCCAATCACTTGACCTGGACTGTACAGAGTTTGAAGGGGACAACAAAAACTCTAGTGTCTGAGCGCTTTTAAGGGCACGATGTACATAATTTCGGACAAAGGCAACTGTATACATACATGTACATGCAAAAAGTACAAGTACTAATGGAGAGGGAGAGGGAGAGAGAGAGAGAGAGAGAGAGAAAGAGAGAGAAAGAGAGAGAAAGAGAGAGACAGAGAGAGAGATGAAGAGAGAGAGAGAGAGAAAGATGAAGAGAGAAAGAGAGAGAGATTCCTTTTTCTTCTGAAATTGATATTCATTCTTGTCTTTTATTTGTTCTCCTTCTGTCTACATGTACATGTACAGTATGTTTCATTACTCTATTTGGAACCATTTTTATTTTCTCCATTATTTTGTTCATCATTTGCTCTTCCTGTTAATACTCTTAATTATTTTTGTGCCTTTCAAGTACTGTACATGTACGTTGATCGCCTTATTACCAGTCTATTCTCCTGTATATTTTATGCACGTAAACAAACTAAATTTCTGTTGACATGGACACTAACCACATCGAATTGAGTAAATTCTTGTAAATGATATCAAACATAAGAAAAGGGGAAAGGTAAGGCAGACACAGACAGGGGACAAAGGGAGAAGGGAGAGAGAGGGGGAGAGAGAGAGAGAGAGAGAGAGAGAGGGAGAGAGAGAGAGAGAAAAAAATTACATGACCCAAATTAAAGTTTTTAAATTTTAAAATGGAAAGGGAAAGGAGGAGAGAGGAGGAGAGAGAAGGAGAGAGAAGAAGAGGAAAGCATACAAAACGAGATCAGAGGGAAAGAGGGGGAGAGAAAGAAACCGAGAAAATCTGAGACAGAGCAAGAAAGAAAAAACGAACATACACACAAAAAAGGGTGTACAAACTTTCAAAGGAAGAGGATAAAAATAAGGAAACAAAAGAAAGGAAAAAGGGGGAAAGAATAACTCTAAGTGAACCACTCCACAAATGCCCTGTTAAGCTCCTGGAAGAGGACTGAATAAAATGATGTACATGTATACTGGCAAAATCTAACAAATAGAGAAGGAAAGCAAAGCAGAGTGAACATTATTCAGAATGTCAGCTTGCAATAGCACACCTGTCTACCTAAGGGCCTTTTAATCTCGTAGAAATGAGATGACAAGACAGAGTGCTCACAAAGCCAATCAACATCATGGTAAGGTTTGAGAGATCTAGGCAATTTCACATGACTAATCTAATTTGATCTGCAAGTAAAAAGGTGTTAAATTCATTGTTGTTTGTTTCACCCGACTGCTAAAAGAAAGCATGAGTACAATTTGTATGCTTGTATGAAGCAACCAGGGGAAGGGTGGCTTTATGTCCTCTCTGAGGGACTTGGTAATGAGGATTAATGCCTTACCAAAAGGGCACCAGCGCATCGACTTGGTTTTGAATCCGGGACTTTCCGGTTACGAGACCACTGCTCTTCCACTGAGCCATCGCGCCTCCCAAATTTGAAAAATTGAATATGAAATGACAGAAGATGCCTTGAAGGATTACGGCAAAAGGAAAGTCTCTAGACAAACAAACCCAACGACAAATAGATGAGAACTCCCACTTATTGACTTGTGTGTTTACAAGGTATTCTCAAGTGCAACCTCCAGTGGTAGTCGAGTGGAAAAGGACCATGAAGCTCATGGTACGGGTTCAACCGTGCCGGGCCACTAACTTCCTTCGGCAAGACATTAATCTACATTTGTCATTCTCCATTCCCCACCCAGGTGAATTAAACAGATACTGAATAGTTTTTTTCTTCTTCAAAATTCTCACACAAATAATAATCTTTTTTACAATGTGAAAGGAATCTACAATGTAATTGATGTTTAATATGGGGTTCATGTTTATTCAAACTTACATTGTGTTCAAACTTACATTGTATATATAATACATGTAATTTATTTTGTAGCATGAGAAATCACAAGGCATCATACAACAATGCTCTATTTTGGCACCGATTGATTAATTTACATGTAAATAACGCTTAACTGTCAGACACGACAACTTCCACTTTACTAATAGACAGGTTAAGTCATTTTCCCTGTCATAAAAGCTGAACACTACTCCAATTACTAATCGTACAGCACACTGATAGGCAATTGGCAATTGGCCAGCTAATAAATCTATTGCATTGTATTCATGACATGTACATGTACTGTATGAAGATGAAGAGGAGCATTCAAAATGCGATAGAATGGGAAGGCCTGGTTTAACTTTAACATGGGTACAGTCAGTCCGCAGCGCCCGCGAATTCGCACGTATTTACACAAGTCGTATGCAAGCTTTGTACGGCAATAACGTACAATAAGCAGAATACATTGGTACATGAAAATTGCGATTGCATCAATATTTCTTTATGGTTTTTTTATTTATGTACCAATATGAAGAAGATAGACCAAATAATCTATCTTTAAAAACATCAAGATATTTTTTTACGTTAACATGCTTTAAAAAGAGCATTTAAAACAGTCAAAAACATAGCAACTTTACGATATTCAGCATTAAAAAAATATGAAAACGCCACTGCATCAAACAGTAATTTGGTTCATTGTGATGATAAATATACAAACTTTCAAACCATCACTGTTTCCTTTGTTGTATTTCTTTATATCGGTCAGGAACACGGTAAATTCAACACCATGTTCATTCCAACATATTCAATAGCGGTGACACAAACGATATGCGTGGGTCATCCGAGTATGACGTCATGTGTCAACCGGGGGATACTACGTTATATCTAGCCTTGCGTCGATTATCGATGTACTGTGCGGTCCAACCAGTCCGTGCGCTATACATGAACACGCACGGAGGATAGACGGTGATTAGATATATTCTCAGTATTACTCTCGGTGTGTAACCCCCGGACGTAGAGGCTTTGTATTGCCCCACATACTTATTATTGTGTATGATACTCATGCGCTTCATAATAATAGAAGTGTAAAGAAAGTACAAGTTGGATGCGGATACGTACTCAAGTACAATCAAGTACAATATAGAATACCAGCTCTAGAATGAATAGGGGACAATGGGGAGGATTTAAGTGTCTATATAAGATGTTTTTGGCCAGGCTTTGGTATCATTTTAACAAAGAAGACACATTTTCTTTCTCAAATGTATATTTGTGAAAATACAAACTTTCGGGGAGATGCGATTGGTATTGGTATTGTGATTGAAAATGAAAATATGATTGTTCCCATCCCTGCTTAAAAATTTCATGGTTGTATCGCAAGCGGTTAGTTGTAAAAGTTCTGAAATGTTTTTATTTTTTTATTTGTAAACCATGGACTATAATGAGAAGAGCCTTAAACATTAATTTATGTTGGTAATTTATCCCCAGGCATTCTTTGATGGTAATATTTTATTTGATGGTTCTTTTATCAATTATGTAACTCCGGTTGATGTGTATTTTTGGAAATAAAATAATTAAAAATTCTTTCCCTATTCTCTTTTCCGTTTGATTTTGTTTTATAGTGACCCGGAATATATATCTGATAATTTATTTTCTGTTTTTGTTTATATGTGTTAATGCAGACCATCGGATAGAAATTTAATGTGCGGTGGGTTGAAAAGGCACAAATAAAACTAATAAGATTCTAATTTTCACCTTCAACATCATTATCACCATTTATCACAATCATCAAAGTCATCATCGCCATCACGATCATTATCATCACCATAGCCAATTAGCCATCATCGTCATCACCACCGACATCACCATCATGATCACCACCAAAGCGCCATCATGATTATCGCCATCATCATAATCACCGTCGGCATTATCACCATAGCCATCATGATCATCGCCATCACCATTGCCATCATGATCACCGTCATCGTTATCACCATAGCCATCATGATTATCGCCATCACCATCATCATAATCATCGTCATCATTATCACCATAGCCATCATGATCACCATCATCGTTATCACCATAGCCATCATGATTATCGCCATCACCATCATCATAATCATCGCCATCATTATCACCATAGCCATCATGATCACCGTCAGCATTATCACCATAGCCATCGTCACCATTGCCATCATCATAATCATCATCATAATCACTGTCATCGTTATCACCAAAGCCATCATAATCACCACCATCACCATCGTCATCATAATCATCATCATCATCGTGATTGTAATTGAAATTTATAAGCTTTACACTTCATTACAGTTTACAATTTTTATTATTATTGATACTTTGAGAATGTTACATACCAGTAGATCTGCTTCCATTCCATTATTTCTACATTTTCTTACAATTTGTCAACCTATCAAAATATGTCAATGCTTGACTATTTACATTAATATGTTCACCTTGTGTAGGTACTATATTTGGATGAAATACAAATCTCAAAAATATCTTTAACATGTCTGTGTAATTTACATTTCTTAATCAACATTCATGCTAACTAACCCAGAAGAAACTAGCTCTGGTTTCTTCTGAATAGCTAAGTAAACAGACAACGGTTAAACAAAAAATACATTATTAAAACTACTACTAATGATAAATAATTATAAATGAAATAGGACTAGGAATAACATTTAACATTTCCATTTTATAATATTCATATTTTATTTATAAAATGACTTTGACATGATGTACTGTATATTTAGACCATTACGTGCATAAAATGTATCGCTGAGAATAAAAGTATTATCAGAGTAAAACATCTTTAAATTGTATAACGGTGACAGTTCAATCAGTTTTTATTATAATAAATGCTTCATTCATGTAAAGCTCCGGATCCCACCTTGGAAGTATCAGAGATACAAAAATGTAATCACTTGAAAAGGATTTTTCTTTTACTGAAAGGATAAGCTGAACAAAATCCTTCTCGTCCTTCTCAGCTCCCAAACTCCCCCTCCGAACTTTGTTAGTTCCTATGTGAAGTAAAACTTCTGTCGAGTCTTCAACGAAAAAGGCATGGAGTCCAGCAAATGTTGATCCAGGAATGCAATGGAGACTGATGTGTGAAGTCTGTGTCTTTTGAAAAACTTGTTGTCAATGTTCCGCAAGTTTCGATGGTTGAGTGCATCTGTCAGAAAAACAACAACAAATGATAAGAAATATAAAATGGCTTAGTTCAATGTATGGGGATTTTAAAAGATCTGATCAAAGTAGCTAGCCATTTATGGTAGACAAAACTGGCTTGCATTCAAATTTATCTTTTAAATGAAAACAAATTACAAGTGTCAGATTCATGAGGTTTTCACTTCATTTTTCCTCATGTGCACAAGTTGTAAAATGTAGCCTAAGTGTTTAACTTTGGCTTTTTGTTTTAATTCTGATTTGTTCATAATCATAATACAACTCGCACAAGGGAAATGCTGCTTATTTCTATGGCTGGTTGTATTAAGTTTGAGTTGGCCAGAGCCAGAAGGCAGAACCAAAGTTTGAGAATCCCTAAATTTAAATATAATTTATATTATAATTATCAGAGTCTGACCAGACTCCAGAGTCAGTGTTTAACTCTCACAGTTGACTGTTAAATTCGTGTCAAAATAAAATGGATTAAGCATAACTAATTGAAAAATACCTAGCCTTAATAATATTATCAAGAAAGCTTGCTAATAATGGGATTATACATGTATTTAGTGTAAGTCGAGGGCCCCAGATCAGATATGGCTTTTATGCCGGATGGGTACAGAAAAGGCAACGTATGGGACCGGTCACGGTGAGTCGGTGATGACTACGAAAGTGCGGCCATGTTGGCCAAACATACACTTTTCGCGCCATATCGGCAAAAATTCGTGATTTTAACGTGGCCGTCACACAACTTCCGGTTTAAAACCGAAAAATGTGCAACTTTCATGGCCATAAAAGCTAATAAAATACATCGTGCATCGATCGAACTCTGCGATTTCTCACATCTGCCAACATTGATGTTGTGAAAAATCAAACAATTGGGGAAAAACATCGCTTATATCGGTCAGGAAAACGCTAAATGCAAGGTAATGTCAGAATACCTCCTACGAAAGAAGGAAAATATGGACACATTTCAATGAATATTTACAATCACTCAGATGCGGTAAAATTAGGAAAATTTCATATCAAAATCCGTGGAAAAGTCTGGAGATACACTTACCCTGACATGCTAAGCAGCACAGTGAAAGCCAAAGCAGCTGTGATAAAGTTTGTTGACCTGTGCAAAAGTCTCGCGAAATCTCGCAATTCGCGGGACACGAAATTTGAGGATTTATCCCATTTCCGGGTGCTGTGTAAATTCGGTCAGTGTGCCTAATTATCGCGGGCCTTGCGGTCTGACTGCATGTAGTCTAACCTTCTCACATGATGAATCCTATCCCCGTACCCGCACGATCGAACGCACGCAAAGCGGGGAAGGAAATTCAACGACAAATGCAGTCACTTAAAACCACGCTTTTAGTGCAAATGGGATGTCAGATGCATTTCTACAAGCCCCACACCCTTGAATTGTTGTAGGGTTAAGGTATCATTTCAACGCACTTATGTATGGCTAGGAAGGTGCCTTGAATTCCTTGAAGGACCTTTAGGCTGCACTTCAAAGTACTGTTTATGTATGCAGTGAGAGATTGATGTTATACACTGTAGATTCAACCTACATACATGTCTGTTTGGGGTAAACACATCATTCACACCAATGTGTTATCAATGTACAATTTTGGGGCTGAATTCAGTTTAAAACCTTAATTTTCTTTCATTATAGTTGTAAATAATTTTCATTATAAATAAAATAAATAAAATTTAAGGAAATAAAACAAGCCGTATCCAAATAAAAATCAGTATTGTATAATGTATGATTATTACTTAAAGATACATGTATGTCCCTTTCGCAGCCAACATCAAATTCTGTAGAACTTTGCAGGAATTATGAATATGTCATGTACATGTACATTATGTCCTATCTGTGAAATTTAAATGTTAGCAGTGTCCTAATATTCAAATTATGCAAGGAAACCTGTTTACTTGCTAGACATCACTGTCAGACACTATTGAGTGACTGACTGGCTTTTATTTCTTCTTTAGTAATAACATACATAAAATGAGCTGTAAAGGGTACATGAGCATTTGTCTACAGTTCAATAACCCACTTCTTGTAATGGCCAAAATTAAACTGATTGAATCTTTGTGCAGCACAAAACGTACGAACATTCGACCATTACTTACTGTATTGGTATCACTTAAGTCGATTCGACAACTAATAGTCGTTATTTTCCCACTTTAAGACATTTTCAAGCCCCCCTTTTTTTAGGGAAGTTCTAAATTAGCATTATCTTTCAAATGCAGTTTTAATTTAACCTTTTCATTTTTGGCCTGCAAATGGGACATACAGGGATATTACCTTTAATGTACATTAATGTAGTCATCACTAAAGTGTATCGATGTTTTTTCCTTTTTCTGTTTGTAAACTATGTCTGAGCCTTAATTTTATTTGTGAGCGAAACAAATATCAATGCTAAACGTACATTGGACAAATAAATACATGAATTGAATTGAATTGAATTGAATTAAATTGAATTGAATAAGAACACTGGTCATGAATTTTTTTTTTTAATCCATAAAAGAATGATACTACTCCTAAATATTAGTAATATTTTTAATGAAAATCTATATTTCTGCACCAAAATAAAACCTGAAACCTCACTATTGAACATGGTCTTGGTGGCAGATGATCACCGAGCTGTACAGATAGATACAGTGTATATTATATACCTCAATATATTTTACTTCAAGTTGCTGTTGAAAGCGCCTATTTGTGCTTTTGAATTTTTGACAAATAATTGAAACAATGTTATTTTTAAAACTAAAGATGACAGGCAAATATTCCTCCGAGTCCAAACAGAAATCCGGAGATTTGGTCCCAGTTTCTGAGTGGTGAGTTAACATTGACACCGTGTGTATGATTGAGCTGGGAAACATTTTTCCCCACGGGACCTTGCCGGTGCTCTTCTGGCACGGGTGACCGTCGGCCTGGACAGTGCCAGGTGAACGGGAGAAAAAAAAAAAAAAAAATGGCGGCCGAGTATTCGAGTACGAGAAATCGTACTCGAGTAGCTGTCAACAGTGCGAGTATTGGAGTATTCGACTACTCGTCGCAGCCTTAGCGGATACCATACAGCGCTTTTTGTCTGCGATTCCCAAATGATTGTAAGATTCAGTCATCTTTCCAGCGAAGATTAACAGATAGTGTCTCAGATTTTCTGTGATGTTTTAACCAATCTTTACTCAAGAAAAGGATAAGGTAAGAATTTTTGTGTCAATTCGGTATATAAAAGATATAATGACTGCTTTAATATTCGAAGAATAGCGTTGAAGAGAGACATAACTTAAGCTTTTCGACTTGCACTCATCAGAGTAAAACGCAAGAATGAAACAGAAAACCGAAATCGATCAATATAAACGGAAACTAAAAGGATAATAGTACAACATATTTGTTTTTATAGGCTCTCACGGACGTTACATCCCCTTGAACCTATAAAAACAACTATCCCTTTCATAGCAGTCATTATATCTATTTTATTACCCCGGTCATCGGATTCATTCACCCACAATGTGTACCATCTCCACTCCCTAGGGATTATTCATACCTATACATGTATGGTCACCGTGAGGGCATTGGCAATTACTAACACAAAGGCTTTCGTCATCCTACCAGGTCCCCATTTCTCTCCTGGGTATGGAGTGGCAAATGTAGATTAATGCCTTGCCAAAAGAATTTAGTATGCTCTTTAATCATAATGTAAGGTATATTGGGGGTGTGTAATTGGTCCCATAATTCCCATTTAAAGGGATTGGGTAACTTTGCCTCAGATTCTAAACAAAATCCTGGATTTAGCTCATGCTGCAATCATAATTATAAACCTTTAGGTCAGTCAGGAATCCCAAGACGTTTACAAGCCCATCTGATTATCAAGATATTTATGATTGGAATTCGAAATTTCAAAAACCATTTTCCCAACGGTTTTTATAACACTACAGTCTATTGGGGAAAATGAGTATGGTAAAACTGGTCACTCAAAGATTTTTATTTTTTGAGGCCCTTCATGATCATTTTGAAGTACAATTTTTTTAGGGCTTCAATATATTACTTACACCATATCACAGACTCTGATAACACGTAGGGCCATGCATCTCAGATTTGGCATTGTTAAACAATGCCTTTAAAGCTCTTACACAATCTAGCAGAACAGTGCGCTATTTATAATGGAATATTTTTCTCATCTTCTGGTCGGACCTTCCCTTGACAGCCATTTATTTTAAATCCCCCATAACAACTGCCCATTATAGAAATTGAAATTGAAATTGTGCTGGGGTAAAACCATAGGCAAAATATAATTGCACATTTCTAGTGGCATTACTACATCAAATATTCATAAGTAGGGCCTATCATTTACACGTTAGCCTCTCTTCAGGGCTGAAGGAGACATACTGTACATGTATATTTGGCCCTTCAGTTTTAAAGGGTCAACCCTACCTTTGTAACAGGTTGATCTGTGTGAAAGAAATCACACAAATAAAGTTCTGAATGTTTGAAATCTGAGATCACTAAATCTATGCTAATCTCACATTTGCAATTTCTTCAGCCGATAATAAGATTATTGTTCAGTGTATCTGCTACCACTGAGTAATATTTCCTGTTTATTTTAACGTCTAAAAGACTGTAGATGAATGGTTTGCCATAACCCCCCCCCCAGAAAATTAAACGGCACTTTTCAATTCAATTCTGACATGTCTGTCTAGTGTCTAGAGTCCAAACCAAACAGCCACAAGGAAGTAAATGTACAGTATGTAACCTTTCCAGTTATATTTTTATCAATATCTGCTGAGATCCAGCAACGTATTGTTTCACCTAAACAGATATCATTGACGTTGTACAAATCTGACAAGATAAAAGATCTGTTGCATTAACTCCAAAGACAACAGAGCTGCCAAAGTGTAGAACGAGATAAATGAGGACCAAGCTATTTGTTAAGCATTTTGTACAAGCATCAAACACTAATGATAAACACAAGGATAATGAGAATGTGATATTCATGATGATCAATGTGACTGTGATGAAATTGATAATGACAATGATGATGATCTTGATAATAGTGAGAAGGAAATAATATCAGTGATGAAGATGATTATGCTCTGATAAAACTAAAACTAAAATGGTGATGGTAATACTAATGTTATGAACCTTACAATGGTAAATGAAATGATGTGAATGATGATAGCCTACTGAACATATATGCATACAGTGTAGGTACATGTACATGTACATGTACAGTTGATAAAGGTCATGTGTACAAAATTGTAAAACCCACTGAGACAAAATACTGGATGTTCATGATCTTCTAGTTTTGTAATCATTAATTCATTTATGTGCCAACAGTGCATTCCATAATAGGTTCCACTTGAAGTATTATTTGCAAAAAGGGGGGGGGGGAGACAAAAGCTATTCATGAAGCACCTTCATCACTTTGACACTGATTATAATGCGCAAAGGGGACCTCTCCACGTTTGAAAGATCAGTGGAAATTTCAGGTTATTTGTATCATGTGCCAACTACAAACTGGTCTATTGCAATGATTATGGTATAGATAATTAGATATTTTGTCATTTTTACCTGTAATTTCTTTGTATACTTTTCTGGGTACCCCTGCTTACGAGCCTACATGTATATGGTCAATTCCAAGTGTTACTTGAAGATGTCTTTAAGTGGAAAAATAAAGACTATTAGTTGTCGAATCGACTTAGGAGCTATAGAGCCAGTAAGTAATAGTCTGATTTTTCAGACCATTGTACCGAATGGTTGTACGTTTTATGCTGCACAAAGATTCAATCAGTTTAATTTTGGCCATTACAAGAAGTGGGTTATTGATGTACATGTACATGTAGACAAATGTTCATGTACAGTGTACCCTTTATTACCAAAGATGAAAAAAAGTCACTCAATAGTGTCTGACAGTGAAGTCTAGCAAATAAACAGGTTTCCTTGCATAACTATTAGGACACTGCTAACGTTTAAATTTCACAGATAGGACATACATGACATATTCATAATTCATGCAAAGTTCTACAATTTGATGATGGCTGCAAAAGGGACATAGTATCTTTAACAAGACAAATACTGTGTCTCCAATACCCCTCCGCCTAAATTCAGTTACGATCAGGGCTTGAATTATTCTTGGAATATCACGATGAGAACTAAAAGCCTAGATACTTAATGTCAGTTGATATTTATGACCTTTGAGTTTTGACCCAACAATTCCATAATCTTGATCATCACTTGTCCCCCTCCAATGGTGTATACAGTGTACTAGTTGCAGGTTTCAAGTTACAGGTAAAATAGCTATGAGCAGGCATTGATTTTGTCATAACAAGGTTTAAAAATTTCATTTTCATGTAAATTGACTTGCTGACATTTGAACTTCATTTACCCAAAATCTAATCAATTTGTTTCACTATGGTGATGCACACTAATACCAAGTTTGAAGTTCATGGCTCATATAGCACCTACATGTACCTACTTGACATTATCCCTATAATGAGGCCATAAACCTGCAATTTCAGATATTGACCTCTATGACCATTAACCTTTGCCCTACATGTAATACATGTAGCAACAGGTTTGAAGCTCATACTACTTCTAGTGGTTCTTGAGATACACCCTGTAATTGGAGGAGTCTAAAATCTGCATTTTCAGATATTGACCTCTATTAGGCTCTATGACCATTGACCTTTGACCTACTTACCCCCAAAATCTAATCAGATCATCTTCCTAGTGCTAGTGCTAGCCTGGAGCTACAGTATTATGGTATCGTTGAGGACAAAATAGAAATTAAATTAATTTAAGCGCTGTAGCACGCCGCTGTTGAACAAAAACACAGGGTATGGTGGATCACTGAATAGTTCTAGAGCTAGAGATGGCGGTGTGACCATAGTTCGCACATGACCTACATTAAGTTCGCTGTCTCAAAAAATCGGTAAGATTTTAAAAATCTGATACCACCAAAGGAAAGAGGAATCTAAAATTACCCAGAAATGAAATTATCTATAGAATTGGGTGTGAAATTATGAAAATATTGACAAAAGATCAGCAAATTTTGCAGTCTTTTTAAACCGTTCCGAAAAAAAATATGAACTTACCTACGGGTCTGGAAATCTTTACTTTGAGAGCAGATATCATCAAAATTGTAAGTTAAAAGGTGGTACCAACTGAATGATATCTTGCCTTGCAAATAATGATATTATCTTACTTTTGATGGATCGCATTAAAAAAATATCGGCTGTAAACCCCTGTGTGCGAAGTAAGGTCTCGTTGTTTTTATGACTTTTTTTGTTGCAGCGCGCACGCCGATCCGAAATCTAATTTTTAGATCGCGATATCTCCGGAATCCTTTGACGATAAATTTTCTAGTTGCACCAATTTGTAGTAAAAAACTTTGCCGTCCATTTGCCATTTGGTAATAATTAAAATAAATAAATTTGTGTAGAATATGAGAAATCATAGATCGAATATCACATTTTATAATATTATCCGCGAACTTTGGTCACCCCTTCATACATGTGATGTAGCCTTGTAGGTCTGTGTACCGGTACATCACATGTATAAAGTTCTACAGACACATGCAGTCTTCAAACCTTTACCTTTCGTCATGTTGTTAATGTTATGTTACTAAGCTAAACCTAGATCTAGCTAGTAACTTACTACTACTAGTACAAAATGAAAAAGAAGACAATTAAAGCAATTTACTACATGTAGGTCCTATTCATTCAGGCATTGTTATGAACTCAACAGTGCAGATTAAGCCAGTCTTACAGCTAGTTACAGTTACAAAGCTAAGTCAATAGTCAATAGTGACCATACACATGTAAAAAATGTACACAGACAATGAAATACACATGTACGACAAGGAGGTTAACGGCTGGCCTAGCTCCTCCGTTTGTTATGGACAACTGCTCACTCTACCTTGAATTAAGACGACTCATGGCTGGCCAGTTCCCGGCTGGGTTGCCCTGTTGCAAGCTAGGATTTGCCCTAAACACTGGCTCCTACGGATCCCTAGCACTAGCCCAGCTGAATAATATCCCGTAGTCGTAGTAGACTGTAGAGCTCACAATGTTATTATCCCAATTACCGATGGCAATGCAGTCAATGTCCCAGTAATTAGGAATCCAGATCAGTTATAAACAGAATAAGATAGGAATCGCTATATCCATGTATTTATGGCAGCCAGAAAGCGTAGACAGCATTCAGACAGAAATAGCATGCATTTATGTCTTATCAGTTCCCTCTAGTCTATCCCTCCATACAAATGAACATGTACAGTGAGATCTTCCTTCTTCTGTTTATGCCATGCATGCGCCAAGCAAGCTAGAGCAATACAACTGAGCCACACACCCAATATCTGTACCGTTGTACCTAGCAATAGCCTCACATATTAAACACACAGTACAGACACACACTATACACAAAAGTCTGCAGTATTACTGTATTGAAATGGGCCATAACACAGCAATGCTATGCATTAGCGATTCCGAGTCAATGACTTTCTTACACTAGATTTTTGGCAGAGCCCATCCTAGAGGACGCAAATGCAAAAACATAATCATTTCAAGATGAAATTGATTCTAAAAGCTCCCTAACTGGGACAATTTCCCTGCATTTCTCTGTGTTTTGATCACTATTTCATCTGCGGTGCCATCATGAAAAGTAATTGGCCAGTAATTGTTCCATATGCTTCAATCTGTGTGCTCTATGGAGCAGGTAAATCACTTCATTTTGCATGTGCATCTCAAGCCATCCATTTTGGGGGCTAATTGGCAGGAGGAAATTCTATGAAAATAAATTTAACCTTTCATGAACAGTAGGGTGTGGTCAAAATCATTTTCTTATTAAGATTTCAAATTTTGACATTATCGGTATCAAGGCTATAGCTCCCTTATACAAGATAAACAACAATTACAACAAAGTCCAAAGTATCATAAAATCATAAGATATACTATGCTACACAATAATATAAACAAACATGGCAAATGTTTTATCATAACAAAAACAAAAACAATAAAAGACCTATTAGACTAGTGATAAAAGTTTTAATAGTCATATTATTCTGAAGAGTGAATTTTCTATATATATACTATGTATATACAATGTATATATATATATATATATATGTCCATATAGGCCTACATTAAAACAGTTAAAATAAAAAAATTCCTTGAGAGTTTCAATTCCCTATTATAACTTTATCATTATTATTATTATTATTATTATTATTATTATTATTATTATAATCATTAATATTATGATTATTTAATTTAAATTTTTTGCTTTATTCCAACCGATTTCAAAATCCAATTTTTCGTCAGATAGTGAATTCAAAATTACAAACAAGTCAGTGCAACAAATTATATAAAAAAATTGTGTACAAGCGCTCTGCGCTAAAATGGTAAATTGCTTGGGAACAGAATTATCATGTCATATATATATATATATATATATATATATATGTATGTTTTTTGCACTTGTTTGTAATTTGTTATTTATAATTTTGAATTCACTATATGAAAAAAATAAATTGAAACTGAAAATGGTGTACTGAAACACTCTGGGACTTTTATTTCCACTGTTTTAATTATTACTTTTGTATCAGTGACAGAGGACTTTCCAAATAGAATTATATATATGTATGTGTGATTGCATGTATGTATGTATGTGTGTGTGTATGATCCTTCACACAATATGCCAAAGAGAAAGATGTAAGGTAATTACTTTATTTTGGGTGATATAGAGGTGAGAGAACCAGAAGGGCACAGAAACTTAAAGGTAAAGACCAGTTTTGGAAACGCCCCTCTCTCATAAAAATGAAATGGAAGCTCTCATTACCAATCATGTGAAAGAATATGTTTTGACTAATACGTGATGATACAAATTTTGCAGGGAAAGTCGGAAAAACCGCCTACTAATTGATATATTTGGTAAATTATTATATCTATTGGGACCAAATAGATATCGCGCACGTGCTCGCGTAGTCCCATATACATCTTTCTGTGTACAGTGCTTGTAACTTTACCAAGACTGGGCCAAATTTCTTATCATTTTGATGATTCCAGAACCTTGTAGTACATACCAATACTTATATGCTAGATGATCAACCTTCTCTGATCGATTCCACAACGTTTCTTTCACAATGCAATCGCATGACCAGAACTGGTCTTTCTCTTTAAAAGTGCCCCATTAAAGTAAACAAATGCCCTTCAACTGGTGTAATAAAAGAGTGATAGAAGAGCCTCTACTGAGGTACACTGACGTATATATTAAATCATTCAGTTGGTATATACCCATTCAAGACTATAAGACCCCGTTCTCACTCACTTTGAAAGTGGTCTTAGTTAGACCGTTCCTGCGGGTCTTGAGGAACGGTTTGCGAGAGTTCACACTCCGAGCAGTTTTTTATGGCTCAAACCGCTCCACGAGTCAAAGTGGTCTTGTTGCTATGGCAGCTCAGGTCAGCAGGTCAATTTTTTCGAGCGCGGAATACAAACCGTATGTACCGTACTACATGTTTCGCGAACGTCACTAGCTCACTTCCGTTCAAAGTACGCTTCCGTTCACATTGCACGTTAGAGCGGTCCAAACCGCTCTTAATAAGACCGTTCCTCAAGACCACCTCGAGGTGGTCTTCTGGAGCGGTCCAGAAGTCCGCTTCTTGGACCACTTTGACCGTTCTCACTCACCTAAGAACCGCTCCTGAGGAACGGGTCTTAGTTAGACCGCTCCAACGAAGTGAATGAGAACAGGGTCTTAAAACAGATGTCCTGTATGTGGGCCTATATCTGCTTTTAGTGTGCCAGCCCTATTCCATATTATATAGATAAGAGGGAAGATTATAATCAAGGAGTACTGTACCAGCACATCTCATCCCAGGCACTCATCTGATGTTGGATTAAGCCTTTGTTCGATATCAGGTTTCACAAAAGAAGTTAGTTTGAGCTAGGTCTAAATTTTCTTTCATTAAATGTGCATCTTAGACCCAGGGTTGGTTTTAACTGACTTTTCAGAATATGGATCATTTGTATATATACCCAACATGTCTACTATACCCCTGCAACTGGTCTAATCATCAGATTATTTATTTACTAATATTCTACAAACTATTCAAGATTATGACAAATATTTACATTGATTTGAGAAAGAAAAAAAAAGAGCATAAATGAACAGGTTGAGATGATGAGATCTAGAACAACAAAGTAATGAGAAATTGTGGAGGGGTCTACAGAGAAGCCCATAGCTTGTAAAATGTACACCTGACTATCAAAGCGAAAGTGGGGTGGTATTTTACCGTTTTAAAATTGATAATAATCATTACTTTTAATGCTTCCAAGCAGGAAATTTTGATAAACTTGTTTGATCTAACCTTCCCTTATGCAATGATACAAATTACATCAACATTGAAAATCAAGGCATCTCTCCTTTTAATCTCACTGATAATAGACAAACTGGGTTCTGAAGAAATGCTTTGTGAAAAAATGAGAATTAGACAAAAATTGGCACTAGACTAATTGTTGATTTACCCATTTAGAGTTAATACTAATAGGGGGAAAGTTGCTGACAAAAGAGGACAATGCCACAAAACTAGGTCTCGGTGAGGGACAATTAAAAGCAATTACCTTAATATGAAAGGATACCAGGTGCATGAAGTATGGCTGATTTAATATTCATGTTGATTGAATGGGATTGTACAATAAGAAGGTGGGTGGGGGAGTGAGAATCTTCATGCTTGTTTCTTATTTGTACTTGTCATATATAATGAATAAATCCTAACCGTTTTCTCACTGAAGGAGAACAGTTCTGTTTAATTTGATATCTCTCTTAAAGGGGAAGTCCACCCTGAAATAAGTTGGTTTTAATACAAGCAGAAAAATGAGAGAAACAAGTCAGTGAAAGTTTGAACAAAATCCGATTTATTGATTGCACGTTCAAAAATTCATAACTTTCTTATATTTAATCGGTTTTTGCTCAAAATTTCACTGATCTATTTCTCTAAATTCTCTGCTTCTATTAAAACCAACTTAACATCCGGGTGGACTTCCCATTTAAGTAAAAGCTAGAGTAGTATGTGTAAAGTGATCAAATGCCTCATCCAAATCTATCTGAGAATTAAAATTGCACAATGTTACAGCATCATTACTTTATCCCTCTCACAGGAGGAACAAGAGGGCACGACAGGGGTGGGCGGACACAAAGGGGCATGTGCTACCCCTCAAAATATACCTAAAGCCCCCTCTGAGAAAATATGTACCCCCTGCCATAATCAAGAACTTTTTATTCCTTTCCAGAATTGTTCTGGATTCTGTCTTGACTGCAAATAACAGGCAAATTCATAATGTCTCGTACATAACAAATAAAGTGTAGTTTACCTATATGAGTAAAGTTAATTTTTAACAAACCGAGATAAAATTAAGGGAAGAGACATGTGAAAATTTGATAATACAATAAGGGTTAACAACATAATGAATTCATAATTATTTATAAAAACATATAAGCAATTCTACGATGCAGCCACACATATTAAATTGAGAGTATGAGAGAGTGAAAGAATAATGATACATTATAGTTACATTTGCAGACCACTTATGTTTCTAAGTGCTTTTACATGTGATTGATTACATTTAATTGCCATTCAGCACAGTGTTGGTCCACTCCAATAAAAAGCATTCCAACTATTTACCTTGCACATTCTAATCAAACACACAACATTAATTTTTTCTGGATAACACTATATACACATGGGTGGAGAGAAGCAATGTCAAAAACGTGCCTTCTTAACGTGCCATTAAAGGGGAAGTCCACCCTGATAATAAGTTGCTTTTAATAAATCCAGAAAAATGACAGAAACAAATCGGTGAAAGTTTGAGCAATATCAAATTAAAATTAGGAAAGTTATGAATTTTTAAAGTTGTCATATGTGAAACTTTAATTGGCAACACTGTGACGTACGGGGAAAATGGGAAGGGAGCTCGCAAGATATGTCACAGAGTTGCCAATTTGTGATCGCACCTTTGAAAAATTATAACTTTCTTATTTTTAATCGTTTTTTGCTCGAACTTTCACTGACCTAGCTGTTTCTCTCATTTTGTGCTTCTATTGAAACCAACTAAATATCAGGGTGGACTTCCCCTTCAAGTGGGATCACACCAATGACCTTGAATGTGTGCATGGTCAAGTGTTTTGGTCAAGTGTTTTGGTCAAGTGTGTTTTAAACCACTCAACTATTATAGAGAGAGAGAGACAAAAGGGAGACATTCTAACCTATCTATGTGTGTTCTATTTACACATTTCCATCATTAAAGAAATATGCTTCATTTTGGTCCTTTGTTGTCAATAATTAAACTCATGGGAGAGAAGCAAGGTTGTAATTAGTTTACTAAATTTAAATTATGTCGACATCACATTTCTCAGCATTTGAGCAATTCCACATGGAATCAATGTGTACAATCTGTCCACAAAATATCTTCCAGTGCATGTGCTTTAAAATGTCTTTAATAGTTACAACAAATAGAACATACTATTGTAATAACTTTGATATCCAAATGTGAAATGTGGAAGAATATTTTGTTAAAGTCTTTTTTTCTATTTTCATATGGAAAAACAACAACATATTTTTAGGCTAAGGATTTGGAACAAAAGATGGATGAAAAAAAAAGTTGAAAATAGTATTAAAAAAAACACATTTTCTGTGCTGTTTATTTCTCCCTATTTTTTGGATGAGTTTTTGACTATTTTATTTTGACTAGGGAAAACACTTTATATATATATATATTAACCAGATACAGTAACTTTTACAAAGTGCAAGCTGCGGTTCTTCGGAATAGGCTCATGGGGCATCAAAATATTTGAGTACATATGTAAACTGGTTTATGACAGCACATAACAAGAATATTCTCTTTTTACTAACATGATAGAATGCAGTGCATAATCAGATCAGAGAGCTATACTGTGTGAGTCAAAAAAAAAGGTTTACACCTAGAAAATTGCTAATTACTTTAAATATCATCTATGAACAGTAAATTATTATACATCTTATGAAAGAGTGTTTTATCCCAAATCAGTTGGTATCATTTTTGTGTGGTATGTGTTCATGCTTGGATGAACAGGAGGCATTGTTTGCGAGAGTGCAAAAATCGACTTGCGCCAAAGTGATGCCTACAGCATGTATTATGTTGGGATTAGTGGAGTGAGAGAATGAATTGAATGTATCAAATGAAATGCATTGCATATGCTTTTTGCAGAAGCAAAGTCACACATGCACACAAACACGCGCACAAATGTTCTTTGATATTTGATATTCGATATTTGATATGTGTGGCATGATTAATTTTGTTAGGGATGTTATTTGGATCTGCAAAAACCGATTTAGTACCCAAATCCCAATTGTTTTATTTAAACATCAGATAAGCAACTCTGGCGCAAGTCGTTTTTTGTACTCTCGCAAACAATTAATGCCTCCTGTTCATCCAAGCGTGAACACATACCACACAAAAATGATAACAAATGATTTGGGATAAAACACTCTTTCATAAGATGTATGATAATTTACTGTTCATAGATGATTTTTAAAATAATTAGCAATTTTCTAGGTGTAAACTTTTTTTTGACTCACACGGTAGAGAAAAGGAAGCACTTACATTGAGGATGCATGAGTTACAGAATGGGCCTTGTTAACAACATGCAACATTGTGATACTTTAGAGCAAAAATCTTCTCAGAACCTTATCCTTGACACCTAGCTCATCACAGAGCTCTTGTTGCTAATTAATCCATGTCCTGGAAATCAAAGCAGCGATATCAAAAATACTGCTGAGCAAAGGTTGCGGAATGGGAAATAGAAAAGCAAATCAGGAGAAAATGGCCAGTCCACCTGGGTAGAACCCATATGTGTCTTCAAGAAAAACTGAGTATATCCGAACTTGGGATGTCAGGCTGAAGAAAGAACTTAATTGCGGCTGGACGGTGGAATCGGTATCGAGTTTCAAACAGGCAACGTCTGCCTACAGGTGTAGTGGATGAGAAAAATGTCTTCTTCAATTTGTGTTGAAAATTTGAAAGATGAATTACAGGCATTGGGAAGAAGGAAAGAGATATATCACAAAGAAGAGAGAGAGAGAGGAAAGAAGAGAAAGAAAGAGAGGAAGGAAGAGAAGGACAGGGTTCACAAAGAGAGAATGAGGCGAAAAGAGATAGAGAGAGAGAGAGAGAGAGAGAATGAGGCAGAGAGAGAGAGAGAGAGAGAAACTGAGAGAAACAAAAAGACAGAGGAGCAAAATAAGTCAAGACATATGGAACATAACAAAAGTGCACCAGTAAACCAATAAATGTAGAAACATCTGGGATAAGATAAAAGAACAGAGATGAGTGAGCAGGAGTTAGAGAGAATGAGAGGGAACAAAGAGTAATAGAGGGAGTGAGTAGTAAGAGAGGGGAGGGAGAGTAAGAGAGAAGAAGAGAGAGAGAGAGAGAGTCAGAGAGAGAGAGAAAGAGAGAGAGGGAGAGGAAGGGCTGTGGAGCAAGAGAAACCAAAACACGAGACGGAAAAGGTAATAGACTAATGGTGTAGAAGCAAATTCAAATTAAAATTTGTGACCATTAATAATGCAGGAATATCAGAACTCTCAGATACTGATCAATGATGCAAACAAAGTCAATAATTTTATCCTTCCGTTTGGTAGCATAGAATCCAAATGCAATCCTATATGAACTAGAAGACATAGACTTGTTACACCAAGTAGTTCAAGCTTACCCTGACCCTATGCTATCTTTGATATAAGTAGAAATCATCAGGAACATATTAGTGAACATTTGAAAGAAAAAAAATCCAATAAAGAATAAGAGAGTTTAAAGTTGTGCTTAATCAAATGCAAATTGAAAACTCTGTGATTTCCCTTGAGGGCAGCTCTTCATAAAATGTCATTATATCAATTTTCTCCAAAGATTTTCCTCACTGACCCGTTTCTCATATATTTCTGTCTACATTTAAGTTATTAAATCTACTACCACCACCACCACCACCACCACCAAAACCAAAACCACCACCACTACTACGACAGCTACTACAACTAATACTATAGTTATGTGATAAGGATGTATAGGTATGAAAATACTTGAATATAAACTCCACAGTTGTACATTCTGCCTTTATTAAAAAACAAATACATCAGGGTAGACTTTGCCTTGTTGGAAAACATAAACTCTAAGGATAACATTATGAACATGTCTCTATGTCTCCCTCCATCCCTCTCTCTCTCTCTCCCTCCCACCCTCCCTCTCTCTATCTCTCACCCTCCCTCTCTCTCTCTCTCTCTCCACCCCATCTCTCTCCCTCCCTCCATCTCTCCCTCCATCCTCCTCTCTCTCTCTCCCCTTTGTGAGCAAACAGTATGGGAAACATGCATTAATTCAGCTCAAGTTGTTGCCATGACGATATACACGTCCAATAGGAGTGCCCTTAAAAGGTCAATAATTCAGAATGGATAATCTTCGCTTTGAAGATTGCAAATCAATTAATATGGATGGAAACATTTTATACAACTTGCTACTTCAAACATATTCAGATCAGAAGTACGCAATTCATTTTCTTTCATCTGACATGCAGACTCCTTTTTGAATTTTCATTGAGTTGTTTTCCCCCGAGTAGAAACATTGGGCATACATATTTAGTTTAAAAAAGTACTAAATTGTGTGTTTATCTGTACATCATCGGTTGAGAACAAAAAGGGCCCTTGTGTGTTTATCTGTACAACATCGGGTGAGAACGAGAAGGGCCCTTGTGTGTTTATCTGTACATCATCAGGTGAGAACGAGAAGGGCCCTTGTGTGTTTATCTGTACATCATCGGTTGAGAACGAGAAGGGCCCTTGTGTGTTTATCTGTACATCATCAGGTGAGAACGAGAAGGGCCCTTGTGTGTTTATCTGTACAACATCGGGTGAGAACGAGAAGGGCTCTTGTGTGTTTATCTGTACATCATCAGGTGAGAATGAGAAGGGCCCTTGTGTGTTTATCTGTACAACATCGGGTGAGAACGAGAAGGGCCCTTGTGTGTTTATCTGTACATCATCAGGTGAGAACAAGAAGGGCCCTTGTGTGTTTATCTGTACATCATCAGGTGAGAACGAGGGCCCTTGTGTGTTTATCTGTACATCATCAGGTGAGAACAAGAAGGGCCCTTGTGTGTTTATCTGTACATCATCAGGTGAGAACGAGAAGGGCCCTTGTGTGTTTATCTGTACATCATCAGGTGAGAACGAGAAGGCCCTTGTGTGTTTATCTGTACATCATCAGGTGAGAACGAGAAGGGCCCTTGTGTGTTTATCTGTACATCATCAGGTGAGAACGAGAAGGGCCCTTGTGTGTTTATCTGTACATCATCAGGTGAGAACGAGAAGGGCCCTTGTGTGTTTATCTGTACATCATCAGGTGAGAACGAGAAGGGCCCTTGTGTGTTTATCTGTACATCATCAGGTGAGAACGAGAAGGGCCCTTGTGTGTTTATCTGTACATCATCGGTTGAGTACGAGAAGGGCCCTAAGTCACTTTGAATACTTTCGAGATATTCACGTTTTAGAGCCTTGTAAAAAAAAGATAATTTCAGAGTTTTCTCAGAAATTTTAAGACATATACAAGACATTGCATATAGAATGGTTGGTTTTCTACAAAATACTTTAAAAAACTGGCTAAATTCATCTATTGATTTGATGGATGATAAAGGCCAGGAGGCCCTTCTCATTCTAATGATATTGCACTTTCCGCTGTGCAATTTGGGGTCTTAAAGGGCGCACTAGCAAGGGCCCTTCTCAAGGTATATTGTAGCTTGTGTGGTAAAGTATTGCATTGATGCGCGTAAAATGGGGGCATTTTTATGAATGCTTAATGTCACCAGGGAGTACAGGCCCTCATCTTTCTCAAGGAAAACTGCCAAAGAGACCGACACATAACTTTAACCCCTTCTCTCCTGTATTGGGCGAGTTATAGGGCCCTTCTTACTCTAATCGAAGATTTGCAAATCAGTTAAGGCCCTTTTATTTCTGAATTAACATCTCATTAATTAAGGATAATTATTAATTGCAACTTATGTCATATGATATAGGAGACTGAGCCCTACAAAGCGATACATTACGTTCTGACTCTGATAGCTTAGCCCAATGTAGTGGCGCCCAAAGATGCATCTGGTATGCAAACTGCATAATTGTTGAAAATCATAGCTTTAGGGGTAGGCAGAGGTAGACAAACATCGTTAGGATATGGATCTGGTAAATGTATATACCATCACGATCAGGCTTGATGTTCATAGCTAATCTTTTATTCAGATATGTCAAAAGATAATTTTAATTAACAAACATTACCAACTTTTATACCTTTTACGTTCCGGATCCCTCTTTTCGTGCTACTACATTTTGCTCAGCTACCTATCAGAAGGTCGGTCCCTCATATTAAAATGGGGATACATTGGCGAAGTTGTTTTAGGGTTTTTATTTTTACACGATTATTTGTTTGATATTTATCTAATTTGAACCAGAAAGGCATTATATTAGATAATATTTTGAACCAAATTAAAGCTTTAAAGTTTAAACAATCTATAATTAGAAAGGCGTTAAAACATGAAACTGTGAAGATTCCCTTCTGGCCCTTCTGGTACTGGAGGAAGTCAATGTATTATGTAGAGTTCCAAACCCATATGACCAATCTTCAATGAATAGAAATTATTATTAACCTATTGCCTGCTGGAACCAGGAAGCCCCTGTATTAAGCCTATGGCAATTAATGAATTCAGTAGTCAACAGAGGAAGAAAACCTCTATGATTCCCCCTTATAATGGCTATTAGGTATATCATAATAACCCAAAAATATATATTTACTGATCTTATTCAGAAAAATAAGATGGTTAGTAGAATATTCTATAGCTTGTTCAAGCTTATCTGCTGTATATGGCTAGTATTGTATTCTTTACAATACTAGTATCATTGTTAATTTGAGTTTCAAGGATTCTTTCCAATTATTTAAAAACCATAATAATGCACATAACAAAGTTTAGATTGAAGCCTTCCAATCAGGTTCCAATAGAGTTTCATGCTGAGAAGAAGACTTTCAAAAATATGGGTTAGATATCAATTCCATTTTTGTATTAATTTTTGCCTGCCAGGCACACAGTATGTAGTATCGCTCTACATCACTTGCATGTTAAGGTCCATTTTTGTGTCATTGGATAGCAAATTATATGTGGTCTATTTGCATCACAGCAGCATAGAATTACTCACCTCGACTGAGCAATCATTCGTAAGTCAGCATTTGATTACACCACCGCTGGCTGTAAATTTTCACTTTTATATGGTCTCTGGCTGTCAACTGATGGTAACCAGTTGTAAACAAAGACAGTTATGGCATTGCATCTGAAAGGCATGACGTTGTGTCGTAGAAGCGATGACGTAATGGTCAATGTTGTGGAGCTCCTTTTATTTCATTGTTGATTATTTGTTGATAATGCTCAATATTCATACATGCATGCACAGAGGTGCCGTAGTCAAGTGATTTTTGGTACATGGTCGCGGGTTTTAACCACAGTGTGGCACCAGTGTCCTTTGGAAAGACATCAATCTACATTTGCCACTCTCCACCCAGGCACTATTCTATCTTGATAGTCATGATCAAATCACAAATTAATTTCCCCTTTACTTAATAATAATTTTCATTATAACCCATATCAATGTTAAATATTCATTTTCCTATTTATAATAGTGGGTGCTTGTATAGCGCTCATAACATGTCTGTCAAACTTGACACTCCTGGCACTCCTCAACTATTTCTAACATATAAACATATTTTTCTCCTTTGGAAATCAAAATATATCTCTCCATGTAGTTATTTCTTCCCCCTCTCCCCCTCCCATTCCCTCTCCCCCTCCCCATCCCCCTCCAATTTGGAGTAGCCCACTTACTGGGATGGAAAGTAGGCATCAGCTTCATCCAAACAAATTTGAGCCAAAAAGAAAACAGACTTTGACTTGTGAAACCTTCTCGCTCCTGACCCCACCGAAGCATGGAACTTGCTCAAACGCAGTGAACTCTCAATCTCACTGTTTTAACGTATATCTCAAGCTAATATATCCACACAAGACCATACCACAATTTTATTCTTTAACTTGTAAAAAAGTAAACACACACCTGAAAGACCTGTTCAAATGTGATTTCTTGAACCGTCTCAATCTAACCTATAAAAGAATTTGTATTTCCTGTGATGACATTAAAAGTCTATACAACATTTATGTTGTCATCTTGAAATCAATGTAAACAAATAGACAAAACCACTAAGGCAAGAAATTAGTTAATCATCATTAAAATGGGAAATTTTATGGGTTAATAATTAGTCAGACAAAAATTTTATTAAAAAGTTGAATTTCTCTTTTGCAAGTGTTTGGTGGCCTGAAACTTAGTTCAAGATCTTTTTAACTACTGGAAAGCACAAAACTAAAATGGCTAAAATATGCAGCCACCACTGCTGACTTGAAAACTTGCCACAACATTGTCAAACATAGCAACATACAATACTTGCGATATGTAACTATGAATAAAACAAACTCAAAATGGCATGGTAGCACTATACACAGCAGGAAACCTTTGAAATTGGAACACAATCATAAACTGGGCAGCATTTCATAAAAATGTCATAAGTATATTATTATAATATATTTCCATTTTCATAACTCAACCGGAAAAGTCATGAAGCCTTAGACCTTTCAATGAAGATGGTGATATGGTAAAACAAATTGTCATAGATCTGAAGTCATAAAAAGGATATCATTTTAAAATAACAGTTTGCCTAGCAAACAAATATTCTGTATATGTCTACAATTTTAAAATTCTTATTTGGCAGTATTCTATCTAGATCTAGAGGCACATATCAAAACATAGCACCTAGAAGGTAATGTACTATATTAGATAACTCTTACAGATTTACTAAGGTGTGAATGCTCCATATCTTGTCACATGATCACAAGGATCACAATTTGCATATTTTCATTCCTGGTAATTTTTCGGTGGTATCTTGACTATATGGTCAAATGAATTTAGTTGTGCGTCATACCATATAAAAGCAACACTACACGAACCCATTGTTTGCAAAGTCCTCGCCGCGCACATTGGACACGGAAGGCTGGACAACTCGAGAAAAGAACAAGGTATGAGATAGCACATACCCTTAATTTTATATAACAAAGTGTTATTAATATAACAGATATTAACTGGAAAAGGGTGGATACATTCTTTGAACCGCGAGTGAGTTATATTTTCCCTTGTAATCATATTTTTCCAAAGCGCTCCCCTTGGGAAAATATAACTCCCTTTGGCGACAGTCCAAGAATGTTATATTACACGCCCTTCCAGTTTAAACATATAATAAAATAGACACATTTCAACAGACACTAAACATGAGACAATGTAAGACATACACTAGGAACTGAAGAATGCCTCCTCCCATGTTTGCGTCTTCCTCTGAATGATCATTGTCCATTGCTCCTCGGTCACACCAACAAAATGGTGGAAAACACCTTCAGCACTCCGCAGCAAGCAAGTGGCAAAAACTCAACCAAACAATACAAATGAAGAACCAAACCTCCAAAACAAAGGAATTAATAAAGAAAAAAAGGAGTAGCAAAAGAAGGGGAGCTTGACAGAAATGTAAGGAATTGTAAAGTATTTTCTCGCCATTTGGAAATCAGTGAACAGAAGAAATTGTGTTTGGCATTGATTGGTTAATTGTATTTATATTCTAGAAAGGGTCTTGTTTACTAGGGAGTCATTGGCCAAAGGCACTGTTGAATGATAATTGAACTATGCCCAGGAAGGTTCCTCTCTTCTTCCACTGGATGCCTTAGTGACAAAGTGCTGCCTAGCTAAGATTCCAGTAGGAAGGTTGATGGGTGCAATTTTAAGCTTATGGCTATTCTAGAGAATGGGAACATTGCATACCAGGGGTGTATTCTTGAGGCTTGCTGCCAAATATTAGCCCCTGACACCGGTTGACCCAAACTTGAAGCTTGGTTAAGTTGGGATACCTGTTGTAGGAGCACTCATCCAGTGAATGAATACCTGCCAGTAGAAGCTGTGACATATGATCTTACACATGTGATACATGATCTAATACAACCTGGATTTGAAACTAAGTTCATGTGTTATTTGTATGAAGTAATACAGCCAACACAACACCACATTACATGGTGGCAGCGGTGGGATTCAAAATTTGAAGGACAACAAAATCCATATCCCCTTCAGTGATACCCCAAGTGCCACACATAAGTTCCCTGTAAAAACATATTGGGTCAAAGTAATTAAAAAGAACCATGCTAGCAAGTTTCTTGGTTAGGAAAGAATCAGCCTAGATGAATACCTTGTTATCTAACATTGTGTGATGAATCACCAGCATCATTGGGAACCATGAAATTGAGACAGATTCATGAAAGTATCCCTTTATCTACATTAGATTGCAGACTTAGTTTGCAACCAATTTTCCCAGAAAACAATCTAAAAAAAGACTGCCATGTGTTACCAAGAAGAGAGATGATTGATTTCTAGAACGATTGATTTCTAGAATGATTGATTTCTAGAACGATTGATTTCTAGAATGTCTGATTTGGAAAGTGAGAGGGAGTTTGTAAGGATTAGACTCCTCCCCTCCTACTAGTGACAATATAATCCTTTTCATTTTTTCTTTTTTCTTTCTTAGGATAGGAAAGGAAGAGGTTTACAAAAACTCTAAATTTAGGACCTAAAACATGATATTGGGAATACATTTGGATACAGGACTTTCAAAATGTATATCTCACTGTGTGGTCTGTAAAACGTAATTAGTAAAGAGGCCATTAATTGTGCCACAAAGTATTTTAAACCACATAACATATTTCTAGTGGGACTGTTTTTTATAATTGCAATGCCTGGTTATCAAGACAGATCCCATGCCATAATATTTCTGCATTATTCAAAGTTTCTTGGACAGGTTTTGAATTGTGAAAAAAGGTAATATTATGTCTAGAAATATCAAATGTAGCAAACTTTGATATTATTGCTCACACTGATATAGTTTAAATTGTGCCCATCCTGCCTGTTATAATAAGAACATATCATTATTTTATTTTAACCAAGGAATACATTTTGATTAAAAAAATTATTTCAGTCACTTTATGTGTGGAATAAGATGGGTGACTACATCACAGAGACATTAGTGGTTCAGTCAATGTGCAGTTCCCATAGTGGTTACAACTTTTTAAAAATCATTATTTTCTAATTTTATAATACTAATAATAATATTCAATTCTTATAATAGAGCATATTACATAATTGTCTCAATGCGCTTAGATACAAGAGAGAAAGGGAGAGAGAGGGAGAAGAGGAAAGACATGAAAAATATTGAGCTTTCACCGTTTATCACTTACAATTATCAAATCAATTACAAAATTCACATGTTTACTTTATGGTTTAAGACTGGCATGATCGAAACAGACATGTTTTTAAGTCGGATTTAAACAGATGTAGTGTAGTGAAGGAGAAAATTTTAGAGACTCTGGGAGATCTGTTTGTCTGACTTCATTCAAAGTTTCACCAATCTGCTTCTCTGATTTTGTTGCTTTCTGGTAGAGCAACCTGCTATTTAGGTGACGTTTCCATTTAATTCTTATCATGGCTTGAACGATCTAGAAAATCTGAACTCCTAAATCCAGGGAAACATTCTGCTTTCATGGCAAAGTGCTTTACAAAATTCAATATCTCCACTAGTGACTACAATAGATGAGGAAAAGGTAATTTGTACCCAAGATCTTTAACCAATCACTCGAGATGAAGATCCAAGCTTTCAGGAGGAAATATTTTGAGCTTTATTCTCATGTATGCTGCAGCCTGATATTGCTGCGAAACTCCTTTGAAAGCAAGCTATACAATGACTTATTCAACCATGAAATTGATATTCAACTATAAAATGTTTCATCTATGCTCGAGAGGATGATTAGAAACATAAAAGTTTGAGTCACCCCCTCCCACGCCTTTGTAACAATACATACTTCCCCCAAAAAAATTCCAGGGTGGAAAAAGAGGTACCGGTAGGTAAGAACATTTAGTGCCTGTTGTTTACACAATCTAGAAAATATAAACTCTATTTCCAAGAAAACTTACTTGACAGATAAAACTTTACATGTAAAAACATGATCACAGACCTTTTATGAATTTTCCTCTAAGGTTATTTTGATATCTTATTGCATTATGGTGTATAGAGGGTATGCACGAATAAGTAAAACTGCTGTATAGCAATACCGTACTCAAGATCCTTAAAGGCATTGAAATATGATCTTTGCTGAATCAAAGGCACTTTTTCTTACCCCATATTAAATTGATTAATCTTGATCACATTCAGTCTAAGGAAAGTGGTGACAATAACTCACCGGGTTTGCATGGCATTTAAGATCTACCATACATTAATGTTTATGATGGTCCTAGTACACCGGTTATACCAAAATGCACTCAAGGAATTCCATCCTTTCATGCATCTTATACACCCGGGTTGAGAGAGAGAGACAACTGACCGAAGGTCTCAAGCAAGGATTCAATTGCATAATAATTAGAGAGCAAAGTCAATGGCCAACTTCACATCAAGGCACCCCTGAAGTCATCAAGGAGAATCATGGGATAAAGAGACTGGGCAGAAGGCTAATAGTCTGTTCACACCAGGTGAAATTATATGAAACCCATGTAAAGAAACGTCACATAAAGAAACGTCATATAAATAAACGTCACATAAAGAAACGTCACATAAATAAACATCACATAAAGAAACGTCACATAAAGAAACGTCACATAACGAAACGTCACATAAAGAAACATCGCATAAGAAACGTCATATAAAGAAACGTCAAATAAAGACTCATCGAATTTCGAAAAGAGCATAGACTAGAAAACAACCTAAATAAACATTGTATACAGAAATTGGTTATGATAAGGTCAGTTGACAAGACAGCAGGCCGGTCATCAGACAAGGAAAAATTAATTACATATTGAATAGCTCGCGATAAGCCTTACCCACTTATATGATTTTCGTACGATACAACGTTTGTACTAGAATGAGATGATGCTTCTTTATCAAGTTTTCATTAAAAATGATGCTCATACTAGGTTTTGTTATATGACGTTTTGTTATACAACTATTTTTGAACGATGTTGGACTAGGGAGAAAAAATTACTACTAATAATAATATGTGATATTTTTATAGCACACATATCTACCACGTTAGTTGTTCAAGGCGCTCCAATATTACTCCAGCTCTGCTAGGCTTCTGTTTTCATGCTCACAGCATTCATGGAATTCCTTCCTACCGGTACCCATTTAACATCTGGGTGGAGAGTGGCAAATGTAGATAAATGTCTTGCCAAAGGACATTAGTGCCGCGGTGGGACTTGACCTGCGAACAACGTGATCGACAGCCTGATGACGTATCTACTAAACCATGACACCTCTACTACTCTAATTACTTCTCGAGCTCGTCATCTCCCTGGTTATATGCTGGATTCTGATTGTTTGACTGCAGGGAAGAAATTAAGCTGACCCAGTTTTCATTCCGGGTCATTTACCTTACTAATCCCTGATTGAAAATGAAATGTGGTCTCATATATTAGTTTCCAAGTGATTTGATAAGTCCTTCTTGATAAAATATAAAGAAGAACCCAGTTCTATAAGCTTCAGTCTGGAAAAAAAAGTACAGACTATATGTAATTTCTAAGTATATTTTCCATCTCATTACTTGAATTGATTAAGTACTTTCTGCATTTCATTTATTATCATTATAAATACTGTGAAGTCATGAAGAAGACATAAGAAAGTTAAAAAAGAACGAGATGGGGAGGGGTGACTGGATGGGAAGAGGGGAAGAGAGGAAGGGGGATTAGATATAGACTATAGCTGAGAGAGCAGAAAGTGAGGGAAGCAAGTAGTATGCCAGCATGTCCATGGTGTATTCAGTAGCCATTTTCGTAATGTAATCAAATTTAAGGCATACTTTACTTTACATTACAAAAATTGCCTATTTTTAGGGGGCATGTAACTGATTTTACTTAAATATATAATCCCCTGTTCTTCACTCACTTCATTGGCTACAGGTCCATTCTGGCATTACTTTCAAGATCCTACTTCTTTCATACAAAATAACACATGACCTTGCCCCTACATATCTTCATGACCTAGTCTCCCTTCGATCTTCCTCTTCTGCCAGATCCCTCCATTCATCTTCCTCCATGCAATTAATTCACGGCCCACGAACAAAACCTTGTTATGGTGACTGTGCCTTTTGATCGATTAATCCCGCCCTCTGGAACAAACTCCAAACCCCATATTCAAAATGCCCCATCCATTGAATCATTCAAAACCCTTCTCATAACCCACCTTTTTAATCAGTTATAGTATACTGGAGGCGCACACAAGTAGTTAATTCCATTCAACTGAATTGTATTGTATTAGTAATTTTTTATTTTATTTTGTTGCTTTTAAGCTTTGGAACATGTTGAATAATTATACCGAGTTAGACAGTACCACCTGTGCACTTAGAAACGCCTGTATTAAGCACCCTATAAATTGTATTATTATTATTATTATTATTATTATTATAAATATAAACCTAATGCATGCAAAAGCAGCATTAAATATCATTAAAAAAGAAATTCTCCTAATTTTTTTCTTGCATGCTTCACTTGCTTACATAATAGCCTCCACATTATACCCCAAACCCAAAGAACAAGAACTCACTTACAGTTCAGTACATGATCTGGCATAGAATATCTAATGTGAACATGACAAAGCATAAAGCGTAAATTAATTCTGTGTTAGGTAGCTTGGCCCTTTTTATGTATGGGCACGAAAAGACGAAACGCAAAATGCGTAATTTTGTTGAAAATCATAATTTCATCGCACAGAGGTAAACCCACATCATTAAGATGTGGAGCTGGTAAAGACATGTACTATCTTGATCAGGCTAAATGTCATCTAAACTTACATTCAGATATGGTTAAAAAGAGAACTTCTAATGAGCAAATATCGCTTACTATTATGCCTTTTGCGTTCCAGATGCGTCTTTTTTCGTGCTACTACATTTTGCCAAGGTGCCTAATTATGGAAACTATGTCCACACATTGTCAACAACAGAAAACCAAATATATATAAAGCAAAGAAGGTGCTTTTGAAAAAAAGGAAAAATCATGACCATCACTAAATTTTCTTAAGAAGACACATATATATAATGTCTAACTAACCCTCTAATTATCATTTTGTTTTTGATAACTTTTTATATGTTCAAATATAAAACTTCTAGAAGGGAAGAAACACTTGTCTAAAAAAAATAAAAATAGGGGCTACTTTAATAGAGGGCTAGTGTACAACAAATGTACTGCGCATATGAGCTCTTTTGAGACAATTATGTAATATGCGCTATATAAGAATTAAACGATATTATTATTATTATTAATTATCTTATTGCAAAGACAAAAGCACAGACTATACTCAATGAGAACACACCAGGGATAAATAAGAATAAAAAGTTAAGATATTGTGAGAATGCACCATACAAGCATGGAAAGGTGATCTGGTGTATAGGACTAGCCTATTGTAACATGAGCAAAGCACCCGGGGCAAATACCACAAGACACGACGAAAAATCTTGAGCAGATATAAATTAGAATTGTTGATGAGAATGCAATGTCTTCATGCCTGCATATTAAACTAAAGTAAAAGGGCAAAAATGGGAGGAAAACAACAATACACAAACAAAATCTCCTTTTTGCTGTTTTAATGATTTCTTCTCTTCATTTGAAGGTGTAAGAAAAGATCGAGCTCTACGTGTAAATGCATCCCTGTTGTAATTCTATGAAACCAAATATGGCAGTGTCCGATTCCAAGGCAAATCCTAATTTTGAATTTAAAAAAAAAAGACGTATAATGTCCTTTATATATCACATGCATTCTTATTATTATATTTCTTCCAAGAAAAATCAAGATATCTGGGTCATGGGAACACTACAAGCTACTGATGCAAACAAAATATTCCATCTTATTACTCTCTCATGTTTCACCACTTCTTCATCTTCTCTATCTTCTTCTCCTTCTTCTTCTTCATGGCCCCTTTCCCTTCCCTCTCTCTCTCTCTCTCTCCCTTCCATCCTTCTTTCTTGCTGCTCCTTTTCTCATTCTATCTCTGTCTGACTGTTTTACTAACATAGATTTGTCTGTAGGCCTTTCCACTTGCCAATGAATTCCCTTGTACATTACATTGTATAATTAATGCATATTAATGTATATCTTACATTGATGTCTTTGATATACAGTTTTGTTCAAAATTATTCATATGCTATGTAAAATAATATACTTTTGTGCAAAAATATATATATATATATATAATGATTAATATCAAAAAAATACTATCACTACACTTGAAAACATTAAATTGATGAATTTTGACATGAAAACGTATAGATTTCCCTCAATCAAGAGTTTTTAGAATACTTGTGGATATATATATATATACATATATTTTCAACCAAATGCATAGAGCATCCCAGAGGTGGCTTGCATAGTTGGGCTATTCTACGCCAGCAGGTGGCAGCATTGCAGTTGAATTAGAATGACCTCTGTATATACTATCAACAAACCACTTTTCTACTGATTTAAAAGAATGCATCACATGTGGTTAAATGCAGGGAAATTCCCCAAAGTAAGCCAAATGCCAAGGTTACTTACTTAATTACTTACTTATTTACTTACTTAGGTTTATTTGTGTGTAGTGACAACCGGGTAGTCATTAATCCCTAACTACATAATGATTATGCATTCATCTACCGGTATGCCTCTTATCTAAACTGAAGCTGTAATTTCAGATAACATGCATTAATTACCCGAATTTCCTCAAACTTGGGAATTAATTAATGACAGGAATTTCTTTACACTCTGGATTTGATTATTGACTGGAATTACTTTACACTTGGAATTTAATTATTGACTGGAATTTCCTTACACTTGTTACATTTTCAACAACAATATGTCAAACAACCCATAAGTTGCTACTATTCTGGGCATTAATTTGTTTCACAAAACAGTCTGAAGTACAAGTTCACCGACATCCCAATGAAATGCGTGCTAAATTTAATACACATGTTTCAAAGGTTTGTCAGCGAACTTGTACTTATGAAGGTTTCAAGAAATGCTGCCCGGGTGATTTGAAGGGAAATCCAACCCTAATAGCAAACTACTCTAAAAGAAAGCAGACAAATCAGAGAAGCAGACTGGTGAAACTTTGAAAGAAATTGGACCAAAAAATGGGAAATAAGAATTTTCGAAAGTTGTAATCACTAAATGCATGGGCACTCCAAATTGGCTGAATCAGTAATATCACTATGACAAAGTGCCAGACAACTTTCCCATTTGTTCGAAAACATAAAATTTCTGAAATGTCAATTTTTGATAATATGCTATCGAAAATGTATTTTGAGTAGTGCCCCAAGGCCAAGGGAAGAAGGTGCTAAGGAGAAAAACAAACATTTATGGTATTTTTGTACATGACAAACAGGAGAGTTATCCGTGACTACGCCACAATCTAGTAACCAGTGATCTCATATTTCAAACACTCATACCTTTCTTATCATTGGTCCGATTAATTTAAACAAACTTTCGCCATTCTGTTTCTCTTATTTTTCCACTTTCATACAAATGAAATATTTAAAAGGGTTAGATTGCCTTTGAATGAATATCCTTGTCTGGCTCTTCTCTTTTACATTTCTCTTGTTTTTGTTTTTTCATGCAAGAAGGAAGCAATTTTTCTTTTCTTACTGTCAGAGTCAGTCATGACCTATTATATAGTCTTGAAATATTCAATGATTATCTAGATTTTCGTATTCAAAAAAAATCTTTGTCTTTTTGCTATGTCATACATAAAATATATGATATACCTCTTCTTCTTGTATTTGTGGGAGATCTCCATTTCCCCTTTCTAAGCCTTGACTATTCTTTATCCATCTGCTAAATTTGTGCAATCAGTTGAAATAATAAGAGTCTTGCAACCTTCTTCCCCTCCCACTCGCCCCTTCTGTACACCCCTTCATCCTTCCCCTTCCTCTGCAGACCACCTTCTCCAGCCATGCTTATAATGGCCTGTCCAACTCATTCAGATCATCCTCTCCCAACTTGCCTACTTGTAAATTAAATGATAATTGGACACAAATCCTCGCCCACACATCGCTCCAACGGATACTAATACTGGCCCTGCAAACTGTAAGGGCATCTGCTGTCCTGCATACGGTACCTGGGAGTGCTTTGCTCATTTGCATAGATGAGGTTCTAGAGGTTGAATCGTATCACAATGGCGGGTTAGGATCATGGCTTATAGCCAGAGGAGCCATGCAATGCAATGATAAATGCATTTATGCTGCACAGAGATACAGATTAATAAAAGACAGATTCACAGATAATCAACTAATCATCATATCACAGTGTGATCATGTACATTATTTGCAGTTCAAAATAACATCACAAACACAGGTATAATCTTTAGATGAAGTATTGTACAAAATCAGCACATTTACCATATTATCTCTACAATAAAGAAGTTAATCAATGGATTGAGTAAACACAGATCTATACATTTTACTGAGCACATCTCACTGTGCCAAGAAACACACAATGCATTAGCCCCTTTTCACACAAAACCAAACAAATCAAATAAGAAAATGTTCTGACAAAACTAATACAATAATTGTATAAGAACACTCGAGTACACACAAGATAAAACGATGTACATGTATAAAGAAAAACAATTATCTGCCCAATTTCTGCATGATCTGCTCCTAGATGGCCAATGGTTTATAATGCATCGGGGGAATCAGTGTGAATAACATATGTTTTTTTGACTTCAAATTCTGACAAGATATCACAGACAGGTTTGTTAATCCACTGTGCCCTGCAGACTAATGTTTATTCCATTTACATGGCCCCAGTTTCCATGGAAACCAGATGGGGCGATTCACTAAGTCCTTGTCAAGCAATGAAGCAAAGCATAATACTGAGATAACAGGCTAAAAGCCCAACCAGCAAACATCAAGTTGAATAAAAGTAACAAATTGAAGAAAGAAAATAAAAACATGGTCAGCAGAAGTATAAGAGAAATCTGAAAAGGGTAAGGAAGGGTAAGGTAGCTATCAATATTTGCATTTGTGAAGAATACTACCGGTACCCAAATTGGCAACTGTGTGATTTAGTTAACAACCTACTATCATTTGCTTTAAAACATATTTCTTTATCAGTAATGAACAAAGAATAAAAAGTAGTTTAGGTCGATTTTCCTTAGATTTCATTGCCAATTTCTGTAGAGTTGTTTTAAGTTTATTTATTGTTAACCTTCATTCAAATCGATTTAATATCAGGGTGGACCTCTTTTCAAAGAGTGCTTCCAAGAGAAGTCACCTTGAGTTACTGTGAAAGCACCAAAGAATACGAGTTAGGGCTTATTTCTGGCAGCAACATGATAGACTAGTAACCTAGATGTTAGCTCTTCTTTCAACTTGGTTAAAGCTGACAGCATCACAGAGATTATCTAGGGAGATTTCTGGGGCCCTATTCAGTAATATAAAAGGTACTTCTCATTAAATCATGAGGTAAACATTTTTTTATAAATAAATGTGAAAAGATATGCAATGACCAGGGCCCCGTCTTACAAAGAGTTACGATTGATCCAAATCAATCGTAAGTCCTCCAATCAATCGCAAGTTTGCATTCTCCTATCTCTTATGTACATGGTTGCGATTGATATCAATCGCAAATAAGTTACGATTGATATCAACTCTTTGTAATACGGGGCCCAGCAGGTCTTATAAAAAACTTGCGATTGATTGATTACAAATAATTTGCAATTGACATTAATAGCAACTCTGTACTCTTAAGAGATAGTAGATACGATTGATATCTATTGCAAATTATTTGTTATCAATCGCAACTCTTATTAATACTACAAGACCTTTCAGCATTCCAAGAAATGTCTTTTGCAACTGAGTTTTTATCCAGATCCTTGATGGATTTTTTGTCCCAGTTGTATCAGCTTAACCAGGAGTATCTCCAAGCTATATTGATCACTCAATATCTCAAGTATTCCTCCCTACTAGAAGATATTATCGTGAAACAGCTCTCGTTTCAGCCTTGATTAAAACTGTCATTGCCAGCTCTCAGAGCCGATTGTTATGGTGTTATACATTGTATATGAGCATGTAGGGAGTCCATGTAGCATATAGGAGGGACATAGAGATGGGTGGTATGAGAAAGATAGAAAAGGCAAAAGAGAGAGAGAGAGAGAAAGAGAGAGAGAGGGAGAGAGAGAGAGAGAGGGGGAGATGGAGAAAGATAGGGAGGAAGGTGGGAATACATGAAATAAACAAGGGTAAGATACAAATAGAACACAGTTGGTAGGAAAGAGAGAAAGGAGACAAACAAACAAAAGAAAGATAAAGGAGGATATGTAAGAAGAAGAAAAGAGACATAGACATAGAGAAAGACATAGACAATGATAGAAGCATTCAGTAAGAAAGCAGATGCAAAATTAGAAAAGCCAGCTGGAAAAAAATGTCTTCATATCTTCTTTAGATAGTGTTCACAAAAGGAATTTTAAAGTAGGTTAATTTCTGTGAATTCCACTTTATATTTACGGGGCAAGAAATAAAATGCAAGGATATTTGCCTAGCTTGCTACGCAATATTGAACAGAATTTTGAGGTACAATTATTTTTGGGAATTTTATATTACATTCATTGAACGAGAAAATAAACTGCAGTTTTCATTATGGGACTGCATGGATACAGTGAATAATAAGAAAGCGCTTGTTCAGCATTGATCTGCAAATACTGCGATTCTCTGAGCAAAAAGAGTGACAAACTGTATAGATTTGTTTATAAAGTACACCATAACTACTAATAAAAAGGCTGAAGTATTTCAATTGAATTTAACTGTTTCTGTTTCATGAGCTATAATTTGATATATAGCTCAACTCTAAACCGTGAAAAATTGGGGTTTTTAAAAGTATTATTATGAGAAAAGCGCTTCCAAAGGTTGCCTTTTTATGTTTTGTTTTTAAGCATGAGCATTTTTCATTTCACTGTCAATTTCACTTTGAAAAAGACCCTAGCTATCTTATCAATTTGAGTGAACCTAGTTTATCTGTTTCTTTAGGATCTCTTGCCATTAAAAACCTAAAATTTGATTAATTGTAGTCATGAATTTTTGGGTAGCAAAGCATGTTGTTTAACAGCACTAAAAAGGCTTCCTGATACAGCTTGCAGGGTCTTATAGTGCTGTTATACATTTAGCCTTTCTGTGTCTGAAGTTCTTCTTTGTTTCCTTTAATAACCTAGTTTTTTCAACCGAGGTAAAAAAAGGTTATCAATTCTGGCATTTTTTCTAAGCTAATTTTAGATAAGCTATTATAGGCTTTTCAGCCTTTCATTTTCTGAAATCAATCATGTAAACTTGAGAGAGAGAGAGAGAGAGAGAGAGAGAGAGAGTTCATGTCCTTTGATTTCTTTTCAAAGCTGGGTAAATCACGATAGAGTAGATATAAATGCAAATAGTTTGTGTCTAATTATAAAGCTAGCCACATTTCACTTTCTAATCAAACAATTATTGACTTTTTTTGTTCTTTTTTTTTTTGGGGCTCTTTTCAAAAATCATGCATCAATATCATATTTTGATAGTTTTTTTTTGCTCTCTCTCTCTCTCTCTCCACTCATTCTTTCTTTTCTATCATCTCTCTCTATTATTATAGAGTAAAGTGAAGATAAACGGAATCATTTTTAGACTTAATGGATTTTTTCCAAGTTTTCCAAAAGAGCTATTGCTATTTGTGTAAGATATACGCCCCTGACATTATTTTTCCTTAAAAGAAAGAAAACAGCACCTGCTTTTTAGGGAGCGATAAAATATGCACCTTTTAAAGGTGCTATGTCCCATTGGCAGGCCAAAAAAATGAAAAGGTTAAAGTCCAACGGCATTTGAAAGATAATACTAATTTAGAACTTCCCTAAAAAAAGGGGGGCTTGAAAATGTCTTTAAGTGGGAAAATAACGACTATTAGTTGTCGAATCGACTTAGGAGCTATAAAGCCAGTAAGTAATAGCCTGATTTTCAGACCATTGTACCGAATGGTCGTACGTTGTATGCTGCGCAAAGATTCAATCAGTTTAATTTTGGCCATTACAAGAAGTGGGTTATTGATGTAGACAAATGCTCATGGCTTTATACAGCTCATTTTATGTATGTTATTACCAAAGATGAATAAAGCCAGTCAGTCACTCAATAGTGTCTGACAGTGAAGTCTAGCAAGTAAACGGGTTTCCTTGCATAATTTGAATATTAGGACACTGCTAACGTTTAAATTTCACAGATAGGACATACATGACATATTCATAGTTCCTGCAGAATTTGATGTTGGCTGCAAAAGGGATATAGTATCTTTAAAGAATAAGCATGGGACACAACTGTTTAATGTTTTGCAAGAATAGAAGAGCTGACCCAAAAACCACTTGCAGAAAAACTGCTTTTATGACCCTTTTCAATTATCCTTTTTACTCAAAGTTTTACTAAACACTCATGAAACATTGAACATCCAAAAAATCTAAAAGTAAAATTTTCACGAATTTGACATTTTTCATGCTTTCCCCAATATTCTCGAGTTCTAGCACAGCGACTTCTATCTCATTTTCTCATGACGGGTCACATATCAAGTTTCAAAACTTCCATTCTAGCTTCTCTGCCTTCATTCCCATCCCATCACTTGGGATGATGGGATTATTTCCAGGAGCTGCAAGCAGAATAAGAAATAGATAACTCTGAAGCAGACTTCTCCTGTTTCCTCATCCATCCTCTCATCATGGTGCTCATGCTGTCTTGATCACACAGTAACCAGTATCTCAGAAAAAAAGTTAAAGGTACTATCTAGCATATAGCTTTGAGGGAGGAGCAGATATCACATGCCCCTAGCTGATCGGGGAAAAAGGGGAAAGGGGAAAAGGAGAGGGGGAAAGACAGCATAAAGAAGGATGATACGCCCCCCCCCCCCTCCCACACTCTTCCCTTGATGAGCTTCTTCTCTTACATTTCATCCACTTAACACCGGTGCCCCATATCTAATACTGTCATGACTTGTATCTATATTAAGCAAAGAAGTTCCAAACATCTGACATCACACAAAAAATAATCTAGGAGTAAAGGTAATGATTACTATCAGGCAATCAAAAATATATAAAAATGAGCCCACATGGGCAGTTTGAGATAAGAGAGAAATCTATGCACCTAGCATTTACGTCTGGGGACGGACCTTTAAACGTCACCATCCGAAAGACATGACTCAGTTTCGAACCTGTATCCTCGGCTGAATCAGTTTGTAACTTCCACTGTTAGCTGGATTACAGGCACACGCCACAACGCCTTCCACAACACCAATGCCTTCCACAACACCAACGCCTTCCGATAAGTCATACAATGTACAGTATATAGCTCCTATTGCTTGGACCTAGTGTACATTTATTAAAATCTGGTTCTACACTTCAAGTGCATGTCAGAGTTATCACTTGAAATGCACACGTTAACACATCATTATGCAATATATACTTTAAAAAATCATATCATAATCATCAATACAAGAAATATTATATGCCTACCATAAGTGGCAAGACAAAATGCTAATGGCATTTGCCAGTTTTGTTTGGTATGGTGGCAAAGAAGAAGAGAAACAAGCAATATAAAAAATGCTTCAATCCGCTGACCTCTAGTCATTGGAAGTCACAAGCACTAAGTAGTTAATGGATGGTTGGTAAAGAAGATTAATGTTGGCAATCACAAAATATATCTGGAAATTTTAACTCTCCAACAAGTGTTGGACATATATGTATATGTAAAGAAACAAAAAGAATATTATTTTCAGGGGCGTTGTAGAGAGGGAATGGTGTGGAAGTGAAATTCCCATTCAAGATTTCAATCTTCAAGTCTCAAAATGTTGTTGGCAAATTCAAATTTTCTGAAGCTATGTCAATGAAGTTTTTTTTACAGCTCTTATTAACAAATGTGAGAATCTCAGGAGCCTTTTTTCTTCTTGTTTGCAAAGTTGAATGCTTTAATTTTTTGTGAGTTGGGAAATATCCGGGAAACATGTCAGCAAAGTAAGTCCAACATCACTTAAAAATGATATAGCGTTTTGTCTGACAACAATGAAATCAATTCAGAAAAAAGACTTTTTATTGAAAAGAATCGGGATGGACAGGTCTCTTGTAGATTTACAAGATCAACAAGAAAAAATATGAAAGAATGTATAAAGTATGAATACTGAGGTTGCAGAAAATGCCTTGCTAAAGCAATCATGTATTATTGATTTCAAGACCAAGCATGCATTTGACTCGTGAGAAGGATGAAATACGAAGTGCTCTTTATCAAAATAGGCTGCATTGACAGAACTCTTATTTGGAATGGGCTTTTCAAATATGTTTTCCTTCACCCATGCCTGCGCTCAACTGCTCATGAGATTATTTTTCTGATCTAAAAATTTGAACATCTTTACAACTGCAAACTACAAACAGTCAAAATGAGCCTTTTAATATATGCTTTTGACAGATCACACTTTGGAGCACCTTGTGAAAAGCAACCAAGATCATATCAACCATGTTTATACAACATAACACTTTGGTCTGCAACAGGTCATCACCTACTTCACTTACAACATCCAGGACAGGGTTTGAACTATAGACTAATGCCTGCATTGGTTCATAGATCCTTTAGTGGAATATATAGTTATACATTGTTCTTCTGAAGGCTCATAATTCTGAAGCTTTGTATTTCTGAAAATTAAATGGGGTTCATAATTCAAAAAATAGAATAGGGTTTGTAATTCTGAAAATGAACTAGGGTTCAGATTTTCGAAAGTTCATAATTTCTGACATAACTTAGAACCCTGTATCATTTGTTGGCATTACGAACCTTTGGACTAAGAACCATGTTTCATTTACAGAATTATGAACCTTATTTCATTTTCTGACTCACAACCCTTCGGAATAATAAACCCTAATTCACTTTTGGCATTCTGAACCTTTGGAATAATGCAACGAATGCAAGGAAATATGAACCCCATTTCATTTTCGAAATTAGAACCCCCACCCCGCCCCCTTATGGGAAATGTATGTTTCCCTATTACAAACCTTTGGAATTATGAACCTCTGGAAAAATATACTTTGGAAAAACTAGTGCCTCCAGAAGATATTTGTACCATATTATCCATAAACAATCAATAAACTGCTTAAAGAGAAGGTTGAGTTCTGGGAAGAGGTGAAAAATAATTTGTGAGCGTTATCATTGTTATTATGCAAGTGTGGAAGAACATCAGATAAAAAATGTTCCCTGAAAAGTATGGCTCTTCAAATGCCTTAATATTCTAAATATGGCATGTAACAGCATAAAAATCGGGACGGATTTTTATGCCACATGTTTGTGTAGTCCCATACACTTATTTCTGTGTACAGTGCTTGTAACTTTACCAAGACTGGGACAAATTTCTTATCATTTTGATGATTCCAGAACCTTGCAGTACACACCAATACTTATATGCTAGATGATCAACCTTTTCTGATCGATTCCACGCCGTTTCTTTCACAATGCAATCGCATGACCAGAACTCAACTTTATCTTTAAACATGTAAGCATATAGGTAGAGTCTGTGCTTAAAGGCATCGTTTAACAATGTTAAATCTGAGATGCATGGCCCTACGTGTTATCACTGTCTGTGATATGGTGTAATATTGAAGCCCTAAAAAAATTGCGCTTCAAAATGATCATGAAGTGATCTTTGAGTAACCAGTTTTACCATACTCATTTTCCCCAATAGACTGTAGTGTTATAAAAACCATTAGGAAAATGAAAAATGTAATTTCGATTTCCAATCATAAATATCTTGATAATCAGACAGGCGATCTGCTTGTAAAAGTCATGGGATTCCTGACTGACCTATTAAAAGGTTTATAATTATGATTGCAGCATGAGCTAAATCCAGGATTTTGAGAGTTTCAGAAAGTGAGGCAATGTTACCGAGTCACTTTAAGGCTCCCACATAGGAAGAAATGCCTGAAGATAAAATTCATGAACATGCTACCGTGAAGGCGTGTTTCAAATCAGGGATCTGATCAGTGTTAACAATTCTATGAATGCAACCACAGTGAACAAAAGAAAGACAGAAATTACTTTCTTCTCCATAAATGACATGTACGGCTGAAACCTCTCCCTTTCATTATTCTCGAGACAGCCTATCTCTGTCTGTCGGAAAAAAAACCTTTCCAAACTAAGAACCCACTAGAGAACGTGATTGTGAAGGATTTCTTTGGTCAAACAACGGGCATTTAGTGAAGGAGATGAGTCAAGAAGCTAATACTATGCATGCATCAAAGACGCAATATGGAGGGAGGCCAAATGAATTCACTGAGTGTTTTGCTAACTGACAGACATACGTATATGCAGTTCATTTAAAGGTGCTACGTATGCTTTCAGGCAAGTTTCAACCAGACTGGTTGTTTGCTATATGTTAAAGAGTATTCTCTTTAATATTCCATGTGATCCCAGTGCCTGCTTGACTAATGCACAGAACTAGAAATAGGAGTAATTATCGTACTGTTAGATTCGGTATTTGTTTTAATCTTGCTATACATAATTCACATTGTATTGATTGAGCCATGGATAGCTCAAATATACTACTTTATTTCTTTTGGCTATGAAAATATCTATAGACTGTGTTCAGGGCGTCTAGTTAACGGATAACAAAAAAATCTTTTTTATAATCGTAAAAAGAACATCACTGCATAATCTCAATAGTGACATTTCTTATTATCTAGTCCAACCTTTTTCAACCTTTTATTAGTCACGGCTCCCTATTAGGAATTGCAAAGTTCCGCGTCATCCCAAAAGTTCCCAATCCCAAACCGATCACAGCAGATTTCTTCTCCATCACTCCCACATGTACACATACATGAGGGTGTACTAGCACATTTTCATGTGTCAGAATATATACTATCGGTTTCTACATTTTTCTAAATTTTTACTGTTGTCAACATTTTATTAAAAATGACATTATTTGGGCAGTGAGGTGTTGTTGTTATCTTATCAAGATAGACATATTCTAATACAGGATGGTAGTAAAGGCCTCCTACAAAAATATGTTGTCATTTACTATCTCCAACTGTTTGTTGGAACCCAATATCTTTCTCTTCAGAATATATCTCTGCTTCACATTAATTTTGTTCTCCTCCAGACACCCTCTGCCCCATCAGCCCTGATCTTCTTCCCTGTCTCCCACATCTTGCTCTCTCTCTCTCTCTCTCTCTCTCTCACACACACACACACACACACATGCATAATCACTCTTTCTGCTTCTTTCATTTATCTTCGCCTTTGCCCCTCTCTTTCACAACCGGTTATTCTCTCTGACATTCTTTATAACAAAGAATCTCCAACCCAACCCACTCTTCCCATCCCTATTCAATCCCTCACGCCTCCTTTCTAAAACATTCCCATCTCTCTTTCACATAGATTCCACCCCTTTCCCTTTCCTCATCCTCCTTCATCTTCATACCCCTGTCCACTCTTCCCATCCCTTTTCAATCCCTCATTCTTCCTTTCTAAAACATTCCCATCTCTCTTTTACATAGATTTCACCCCTTTCCCTTTCCTCATCCTCCTTCATCTTCATACCCCTGTCCACTCTTCCCATCCCTTTTCAATCCCTCACTCCTCCTTTTTAAAACATTTCCATCTCTCTTTCACATCGATTCCACCCTTTTCCCTTCCTTTATCCTCCTTCATCTCCAACACCTGCTCCTGATCCTCGGTCTTTCCTCCACCTTCTTTTGTCCTTTACATCTCCGTTTTCTTTTGACAGAATCACTAAGAACCTTGAATTTTCTACAACCATTTTTAGGACATACACAAAGAGGAGCTAGCAGAGGCAGATACTAGCACCATGCATACAGAAAGCCATCTTCATTATCATTATCTGTTTGCTTCACATGCACACACAAACACAGTCCCCTGACACATGCAGCTTTCAAAATCGTCTGTCTGAGAAACAACTGGAATCACCGGAGAACACACGATTTTGTCTGCAGTCGATTTCTTCAATCAAATTATACTGCACTGATTTATAGCGCGACAAGAACTCTATGACTTAAATGCCAAGAATGTGCACGATGACTGCCACATTAAAGTAAGTTATTTTCTACGTCAGGTCACCAAACGAGAATAATCATGCAGCATTGAGAGAAACATGTATAATGAGGGACATGCATGCTCTTAGTATGGTCAACAGGATAACTGGTTACAGCTTAAAGGCATTTAATGATCTACACAAAATATGTAGCCAGGCTGAGCATGATTCACTCATTGCATTAAAATGGAGGTTTGAGTTCTGGTAAAAATTCTCATAAAATCAAATCAAATTACACTGAACCATCAGGATACAAATAAATGATATCCGCCATAAGAATCCTCGTCAAAAATGTTGAGCTGAGTACAACCAATTCCAATTGATCAACAAACAAAAAAGAAGAAGGAAATTCAACTAGAAGTCCTATTAAGCTCATTCATGTGGTGTGCATATCTCAGTAGTGCTGTCTGAAATGTTTACTGAAATATAAACACACTTATCATTTCAAAGAGGTCGGTAAGTTTGTTCATATTTTACACGTCTCATAATCCATCTACTCCATCATCAATGATTAACGATAACCCAACCTAGTCTCTACTGAAATACTGTACTATACACAAATATTACTAATTTCTGTTTTTTCCAAAGTATCTTCTCCCTTGGGGCATTACTCAAAATATATATTTTAAAATATCATATCATTATAGGTCCTCTAGAAAAAAAGACCCTCCCAAATAAGTCAGACATTTTGAAGAAAAACAAAATCACATTTTAGTTTGTGTGTTGGAACAAATGACAAAAGTTGTCCTGTACTACATCTCAGTGACATTACCAAGTCAGCCAATGTGAAGAAGCCATACATTTAATGCTTACAATTTTCAAAATTTCATAACTTTCTTATTTTATGTCTGATTTTCGTTCAGACTTTCACCAGTTTGCTTCTCTGATTTGTCTCCTTTCCACTAGATAAGTTTACTATTAAGGTTGGATTTCTCTCTTAAGGGGACCACTGACCTAACAATGATATGTGTATAGTTACTAGTATGAATCATATTGGCCCCCAAACCATACATTCTGTGGGTTAATAGAGTATGAAAAGAAAGGAGAAATAAACTGAAGACAAGCGGAGCATAAGTCAGATCTAGGTTCTGTGCGCACCCTAATTTACTTTGTGATTGCGTGCAGGCGTGTCATTGAACATTCCCCCACTAAAATTTGGCCATATTTCTTGACTTTTAGCCATGTTTATTCCTACCTTCTACTGATATATGAATACAAATCAACTACTTTAACAACCATGTTCACAGTACCTCTGAATAATGACTTATCTATACAGTGCGTATAAAAAAAGTGTACCCAACTTTGGTAGCTCCTAATTTAAAGGTCATAACCAATATGACTTTGAAAACTATTTCATAAAGAAGAGTAACTAGTTTTCTGGCCAATGATATCCTATTCATAATATTTCTGCCACGGACCGAGCACCAGGCCTCTTTAAAGAGAGTTGTAAAGATCACCTTGTACCAAGTTTGGGCAGATGGAACGAATGTTGGTCAGGCCATATGCATGTGCTTTTTTGGTCTTAAATCCTTTTAAAAGTGCTTCAGTGCTTCATTGTTTTAAAATTATGCAATGAATCTAGGCTTTCACAGAACCTTGTTTCAATCCGTAGGATAACCTTAATTATTTTGAACAGCCTACTAACTTCTTGTCTCATGATATCTAAGTTCTCTCTGCTCACTTGTCTGCTGCGCCATTTCACACGTGTAAGGAGCATAGGGTGGATGTTTATCTCGAATGAAAACTCAAAGGTTACTAAACCCAAATGCAAGAAAGAACACATATGATGATAAGTATCAAAGAAATTGACAGTAGACTTTCATAAAAAAGATAACATCCCGAATAATCTTTATCCATTTCGTATCACTCAATGAGAAGGGTTACCTTAAACAAGGGATGTGAATGAAGTATAGATTGTAATCATCGTAACAAAGAGAAGATCACAAATTTTGCTTGTAATAAGCATTTCTTTGAGTTTGAGTTGATATTACCCACTTTTCTTTTCTGCCTAATAGTCAATGTAAAGAAGTGAGCAATTGTTTTTAGAATTAGATTACACAATAGCTTTCGACCCACATTCATTGCTTCAGCCCAAACTTGTACAAATGACTTTTGACAATATTTATTGAAAAGCCTGCTGCTCAGTCATCCGTGACAGCAAAATTATGAATATGGTATCATTAGACAGGGTATCAATTATGATTTACCATGAAATATGATTCAAGGTCACAGAGGTTATAACCTTTTAATTAGAAGCTACCAAGCTGGATACCCATTTTTATAGCAAAATGTTGGAAATCAGAAGGAACGATAGCTAGATTTCAATATTCTTAGTTGAATTCAGAAAGAAATATTAAGTCTACAGATATGTACATTATCTCATGAAGGAATGAATATATGGGATAATCTGAAGGGGTAATCTTCGGCTAGAATTCAATATATACAAGAGCATTTAAGAAATCAATATGCATGCCTGTACCCATGGGATGAAGTGCCAATCGTTGAGAAGAACTTAATCTTCTCCATAGTAAGACATCCAACACGTTAACTCTCACTCTTACAATGACACGTAATATTCAAAATCACGTTCCTACCTCACATGCTCCACCCCCATATTGTGTCTACGATGAACACCCCCTCTTGTGCAATTTTCCTTGCAGATAAGAGGCCAAAAAAGCTGTTTTCTTTGAGTTGCACAATAGTAAGCTGAGGGGGTACACTACGTCAGAGATGGACACGATGCATACAGCTTAGAAAATCACACAGTCTGATCAGTTTACATAAGCTCAAACGATTTGAATTTGACAGGTTGTGTGTACGAGGGAAAGAAATCAAGTTGAAAGTGAGCTCCAGAAAGAAATCTTGTAGACACTGCAATATTTCTCCTCGTTTCGTGCCAAGCTTCTGAGAGATATGAAAAGAGGAGAAGAAAGTATATATCGATCTCTGCCTTTAGCTGATAGATGCTGTGAGCATTCAATTTGAAAAGATCCGTCTGTTGATGGTGAGGTCTAGCGGGAAATCACAGTAAGAGAAAATATACTGTGGTAGGGCACGTGCGTGGCAGTCAAACCATTCACAGATGAATAGCTACATGTACATCATGTAAATCTCCAACATTACAAGTAACTGCAATGATAACAGTATATGAAGTCTATGCAAACTTTAAAAGGCACCTTACAGTGCTAGGTAATTCAGTAAAAGATGTGATGAATAGAATGCTCAGGCTAAGATCTGTCTGATTTAAAACATGCACATGCAGTAAATGTGCCATACGACGGTAAGTATCGTTTCAAGTGAAAACTGATTATTATTAAGCACTCGGCTAGAGTTGTAATTTGCATTGATTGCAGTCGTTTCTATTGACAACCAAGTTGTGTTTGCCAAGGAGAAGGTTTCTCAGCTTATCTAATAAATCGGTCTCCTTTGATTTAAAAAAAGCCTCAAAGAAATGATGGCAAGAAAGAAATGAACAAATGAGAAATTTAAATTGAAGAAATACAAGAAATGGCAAGCCACGACCCAATTGTCCCATTTACTTTCCGAAAAATTACTTGTACTTGATGTGAAAACACTAGGCATTATTTTCTTGAGCGATAATGTTGTAATCCCAGAATTTACTTTCACTGCAAGAAAATTGATGTGACGTATCAGGTTCTGTTTCTGATTAAAAGTTCATGGTTTTAAAAGGAATCCACTGTAAGCCAGCCTTTGTGAATACAGTGATCCGGTGTAAGCAATCTTGACAAGTTTTGATCAGCACGGTGATAGAATCCGATGGGTGAATGGCATCACAGCCGATAGAGATTAAGTTCCTTCACCAAGGAGTCAAAAACACAATTAGGTGCCTGGCGTAGCCACATCGACGGGCAACAATTTGTTAATTGATGCTTTGCCCTAGCTAGGCATGGGAATAAAACATGGTAAACTGTGACAGGTCTCCTAGCATCCCTCGAATCCAACTGCATAGAACATAAGACGAAGAGAGAGAAAGGGAGGGAGTGAGAACGGTCTCGCTGCTAAGAATAACCTCATACTGGTTTGGAATGCTATCTTGCTGTGCTGAGCTATGTTAAGTGAATGATATAGACAGATCTTGAATGCTCAATACATACTTGGGTTAGCTACTATGCTGTATTGATTATCCTAAAGGCAGGAAATTATTTAGGGCAAGTGCATATCTATACCACCCTCTCCCATCTCTCTCTCTCTCTCTCTTTCTCTCTCTCTCTCTCTCTCTCTCCCTCTTTCTTTCTTAGCAACTTCCTCTTGATCAGCCCTTGAACACTCCATCCTTATAGTCTTGGTTGCATTGGCGTCCTCCGTCCATGCCTAGTTTTCTTACGCATTTTGAATTCTTATTCTTCTTTGTTTTTATCTTTGCGTTGTTGTACCTCAATCATGCCTGGCTAAATTCATACTTTTTTTTATTGAGATACTTTAGGATATACCCTTTCCAGCCAAATTGAAAAATATCCAGGCACCATTTTTGTCAGTTTCTGTCCATTTTCATGCCTTTTTGTCTGTCTTTGTATCTCCACTTTGCGAGATACTACAGACTTACCGGTAAGATTTATCTGAACAAAGTTATTAGTATTGCTGTTGTGTGATTTTAACTTCATATTACATTGCCACACACGTACCCTTGTTTTAGTGTACGTAAATTGAAAAGGATTCTTTATCTATTCTATACTTTCTAGTGGCTATTCTTTTATTTCCCTCTCCTTCCTTCCTTCCTTCACTACCTGCAATCAATCAAGGTCGTGCATTCATTTCCTCTTTAAAAACGGTCCAAAACAAAATCTTAAGAAGATTCCAAGAAAGAAAGAACTTTAATTATCCTTAAATGCAATTAATAACAGCATTTTTTTATATTTGTGAAACATGACATCTATCTACATTGTATCTATGTCAAATAGCTTGGAGGCCATTGGGGCGACAATGAAATGGACCTTGAGACACAGGTTCTCCATAACTTCCTGTCTTCAGCTGTTCTAGTTAGCTGTTCAAATGAACTTCCTGATGTTATCAGTCCATGTCCTAGTTGGTCTGCCCCTCTTTCTTCTCCCATTAGTTCCTCCTTGCAAGATGGTGTTTGCCAAGGTATTTATCCATCTTGCTACATGCCCAAACCACTGTAGCTGTCTTCTTTTCATAATCATGATGAGGTGATCATAACTCCCCATATCTCTCCCACTTTCTTGTTTGAAGCATGCAAAGTGTAGTGGGTATATATGACATACAATATATTTATTTAAGAATTAGATATATTTTTAAAATACATATATTACTTCTTCTTTCCTCTCCCTTTTCACTCAGCATCCACTTCCAGATCAATGTTTTATTCCCACCCACCCTGTAGGCATTACTTAATCAGTCACAGGGGCATATTTCTAAAAATAGCCAATAACATAACCCTAACCCTAACCCTACTGTATGCAAAACATGGTTATGCAAATTAGCTACCTTAGCCGCATTATGTTAGGTACTATTTTTGTTAAAGTCTAAGCCTCTCCAACTGATAAAATAATGCCTATATACCCAGCTATCCTATCTCTAAGGCATTATAATCTACTGCAATCAAGAAGGGTATTAAATGTACATATGAATGATATGAATTAATGCCCTTCTGGCTCTCAGCTTCAAAATCAATAATTGTTTATCCTGAATGGCATTTCTCATGCGGTTCTCTGATGGTCTGTAACGGAATCATTACGTTCTGTATCATTGACATTGATCACATATGGGGGTGTGAAGTATATGGGACACTGCTGCATGTACACGGTGCCTGGCAATATGCAACTGTGACACCCCAAAAGCATGCATAAATACATTGGATTTCATAGCTAGTAGCAGGGATTTTCTGTGTAACTGCCTCATTGCGTCTCCATCTCTCTCTCTCTCTCTCTCTCTCTCCCTCCCTCCCTCTCCCACCCTTCCTCCCTCCCCTCCCACTTCCTCCCCTCCCTCTCTCTCTATCTCTCACTCTTTCTCTTTCTCTCTCTTCCTCTTGCTACTTCCAATACTGTAGTCTAGATGTTATTTTGTCGGCAGCAGCAAGAAGGCCATTCTAGCTATGTAGTGTCAAGGGCAGTAAGAACCTTCTTGCAGGCATGAAACAGTCTACCATCACCTTCTCTCTCTGTTCTTGGTCAACCCCCCCCCATCCAATTTATAGTTACAATAGTCTTCCCATTATTTTACATAACATCATAGTGTTCCTTCACCTTTTCTTTTATCTCTAAACACCCTCCCTACTACCCCTCTCCATTTTTTCTGTTGAATAACTAATAACATAAGTTTTTTTCCCCTTCCCTCTCTCTCTCCTTATCCCAGTTTATCCTTCTCTCTCCGTATCTAAATCTGACTGATACATGATCCCTGTACATCTCTATATCTGTTCCTGGTTATCCTATATGTGCCTCCCACTCCTAATGACTTCACATCTAACAAAGAAGAACAAAGAAGCCACTGGGTGCTCACTGGTCCCCAAACCTCAACCTCTCTCTCTCTCTCTCTCTCTCTCTCTCTCTATTGCCCCCTCAAAGTCTATCTCTCTTTATCTCTCTATCTCTATCTCTCTCTCTCTCTCTCTATCTCTCCCTCACAGTCTATCTCTCTCTCTATCTCTCTCTCTCTCTCTCTCTCTCTCTCTCTAAACCTCTCTCTCTTCATCTCTCCCTCACAGTCTCTCTCTCTCTATCTATCTATCTATCCATCTATATCACACTCTTGTTCCCTACATATGTCTCTCCCTCCTTGTTTACATTGTCTGTGCCTCTCACTTCTAATGGCTTCCCATCTCCTGCAGAAGAGGCCACTGGGTGCTCACTGGTCCCCAAACCCCTCTCCCAGTCTATATCTCCCTTTAATCTCTCTCTCTCTCCCACTCCATTTCCCTACATATCTTTTTCCCTCCTTGTTTACATTGTCTGTGCCTCTCACTTCTAATGGCTTCCCATCTCCTGTGGAAGGGGCCACTGGGTACTCACTTGTCCCCAAAACCCTCTCTCTCCCCCTCTCAGTCTATATCTCCCTCTCTCTCTCTCTCTCTCTCTCTCTATCTATCTCTCTCTCTCTCTCTCCTCCCCCTCTCAGTCCTTATCTCCATCTCAATCCCCGTCCCTCCCTCTCTCTCCCTCTCCTTGTTTACATTGTCTGTGCCTCTCACTTCTAATGGCTTCCCATCTCCTGTGAAAGGGGCCACTGGGTGCTTGAGTTTTGGACTTCAGATAACATGTTCTTCACATTTCAGTCTTCAATAATCCATCCACACAGCCATCGTTACATGCAATATAATCAGTTTCCCTGTTAATGAGGTGACGGAGCAGCACAACAGTTGACAACTTAAAGGTTTGATTTGAATGTTCCCAAAAAGGGAACCTACATGTATGTGATTCAATTACATGCATTAATGTAATCAGTTCATACTTACTAGAACTAATAACCTAACCTTATGTAGAAATGTGTTTCTTAATGTTGTGTTGTCCATTGATAAAGTGTGTACTTTTTAAAGAGTCAAATGTTTATTTCTGTCAATTCTACACATGCATTTTCTCTGATTGCTTTATAAAGCCACGGTCCAAGACTACTCACATCAATTTCAATAACAATCACATAGACTATAAAGATAATGGTATCATGATAACCGTAACTGACAGCTGTGTGATGATGGGGGCTCACGAACCTGTCACATTCAACAATATCCCGTGCCTACAAAGCATATACTTGCAACCGATTCATCAATACTAAATACATCATGAGCATTTATAAGAGGGCGTATTGGGTGTACCATAAATAATCAGTATTTTTGCTGATTCAAATGCTACTGCTATTATATGGGACAATTTTCCTGACTTGTCTCCATCTATATATGCAAATGAAACATGCTATCTTTATCATACAGTGTAAAAGCAAGACAAAAATCCTTCCATAGCAACTCATTTCCTTCCATTTCATAATGTCTTATGTCTTCAACACCACTTTCGATTCCCATTTGCTACTCTGTTATTAAAAATTGGGGATATATATAAATGGTTGATATCCCAGGGGTCTCAGATATGTAGAAACACTGTAAGCATGCGTGACCACAGGTTTTCCAGACACCCCCTAAACGAGGATTTCTTCTGAAGCAAAAATAAACCCTAAATGAGGATTTTGCGTGGTTTTCCTCGAATTCACCTTACCATTTAAGTTGTTGACAATGTAAAATAAATCAAATTGCACTTCTGAAGTAAAATTCACAATGAAAATTTTTATTTCAATAGAGAAGCAATAACATCAGCCTGTACACTTCCACATAGGCTTAATGCACAGCCATCATAAGTCCTTTCTTTGAAAAAAAGAATTTCATTTTAAATTTGATCTATTTTAAAATACCCCTAAACATGTACAGCAGGATTTTGAAAAAGTACCCTTTTTCTTGAAAATGGATGTTTTTTAACCCCTTAATGGGGCACCGCGCAGACCACGTCCAATCTAAAAAAACACCCCTTTATACGCGTTTTCTTGGTCACGCGTGCTTACAGTATCTATATTTGACTGAGACCCCTGGGGTAGATTTATACAATTCTCTGCAAACAGTTATATTCTGATATTTTAAAAAACTTGTGGATTTGGGGATTTGGGGATTTGGCAAATGAGTGAACATACAGAATCTGGTTTGTCTCTTTCTTTCTTTGACGAGACTGCAAGGAAAGTATGTGTATGCTTGTAAGTAAGCAACCTCGGAATGGATGGCTTTAAGTCCTCTCTGAGGGAATTGGTAATGAGGATTAATGCCTTACCAAAGGGCAGAAGCACAGCCACTTGGTTTCGAACAAGGGACCTCCTAGTTATGAGACCACTGCTCTACCACTGAGCCATCGCACAGCCTCATATTTACAATTTGGGGATTTGAGAATCATTCCAAATGGTTAAACAAAAAATTTCTGTTATACAAAATGTGTGAATTTGGGAATTCACGCTATGGCTGAAACTATACCTTTTAACCCTTCTCTTCAAAAAGCACAATTCTATTGTACATCTATCCAACATTAATAAAAAAAAAAAACATAATCTAATCCCCTACTGTCTCTTAAGGAGTATTAATCATAAATCAATGACTTCTGAATCTCAATAAGACCGGTCTTCTCTATTTCTTTTCTCTCTCTTTCTCTCATTCTCTCTGTCTCTCTCTGTCTCTGTCTCTGTCTCTGTCTCCTTCTCTTTCTCTCTCTGTCTCTGTCTCTGTCTCTCTCTCTTTCTCTCTCTCTCTATATATATATCTTTCATTCCCTCTCTCATTCTCCCCCTCTTTCTCTTTCTCTCTTATCTCTCTCTCTCTCTCTCTCTCTCTCTCTCTTGATTCAATTCTTCTTCCACTTCTGCATGTTTCTGATGCACCTGTTTTCAAATACATCATCTCTGTTGAGAGTCGGACAGGCACAATGGTATCATTAGCATGATATAAGGAAGGCATCCTATACATCATCTCTGTTGAGAGTCAGACAGGCACAATGGTATCATTAACATGATATAAGGAAGGCATCCTACACATCATCTCTGTTGAGAGTCGGACAGGCACAATGGCATCATTGGCCTGATATAAGGAAGGCATCCTACACATCATCTCTGTTGAGAGTCAGACAGGCACAATGGCATCATTGGCCTGATATAAGGAAGGCATCCTATACATCATCTCTGTTGAGAGTCAGACAGGCACAATGGCATCATTGGCCTGATATAAGGAAGGCATCATATACATCATCTCTGTTGAGAGTCGGACAGGCACAATGGCATCATTGGCCTGATATAAGGAAGGCATCCTATACATCATCTCTGTTGAGAGTCAGACAGGTACAATGGCATCATTAGCCTGATATAAGGAAGGCATCCTATACATCATCTCTGTTGAGAGTCAGACAGGCACAATGGCATCATTGGCCTGATATAAGGAAGGCATCCTATACATCATCTCTGTTGAGAGTCGGACAGGCACAATGGCATCATTGGCCTGATATAAGGAAGGCATCCTATACATCATCTCTGTTGAGAGTCGGACAGGCACAATGGCATCATTAGCCCGATATAAGGAAGGCATCCTATATGAAGTCTCTGTTGAGAGTCTGACAGGCACAATGGCATCATTAGCATGATATAAGGAAGGCATCCTTTATGAAGTCTCTGACAATCAATCAAGCCTTGACAACTTTCAAGGCAAAGTCAATAGAAATCACAGAAGGTTGAACTGCTATTTAACAATGATCAAAGGTCTTCTCCTTTTGTAAGGTGCTAACATTTCCATTAATCTTACATGTTAATTTATAACTTTCTTCTATCATGTTTAAAAGGACAAAAATGCTCTTGATTCACCCCCAGAATTAAAAAAAAAAATCTTAATGAATAAAGAAGATACAGTATGGAATTTGTTGCATTGAATCTATCCAATCTTTATGGAAAGCTGTAGTAGCTTGGGTAAAGTAGTTTTACTTGAGAAGGTGAATAAATATATAATAATAAATATACGAGGGAGTGAGGGTAGATAAAAACTGAATATAGATTTTGAGGGGGCGAATTACCATTTGGTCTACAACCAGTTCGTCTACTATCCAATTAGTCTATTCCCATATGGTCTACACCCCACCCATCTACTATCCATATGGTATAATGATAATTTTGTATCTTTATCATTTGGTCTAATGACTATTTAGGCTAATAGTCATTTGGTCTATAAAGATCAAATGGGTAGTAGACGAACTGGTTGTAGACCAAATGGCAATAAACCGTTGGGGGTCAATAATGTATTTCCTGCAAAGAAAACAGATCTAACCTTGACCCCTTCCACTTCTCTTGACAATCAGTCATTCACATGAATAAGAAAGCCCAGAAACCCTTCCTCTACATGCAATATTCAAGATTGAGCAAATCAACCACAACACAAGATTGTTATCAAGGAGCTCAAAGTGGATACAAAAGAAAGATGTACCAAAATGTGAAAAACCTACCTTTTCACCCCTGTGACTATAACCCATCCCATGATGCATCTCTAATCAATGTGTCATGAAGGTATGGAAATCAGTGCTACAGCTTAGTACAGGCCATGATAGAGGGATAAGGTAGAATATATCTCTCTATAAGATAGCTCTTACAGATACCAAGCTGTGATTGGTCCAAAGCTTGTCATGTGATATAGACTGCGAGGATTGTAATTAGCATATTTCACCCCTGGTCATTTTTCGAAGTTATATTGACCACCTGGTCAAATGAGTATATATTTGTGTTACAACGTATTCAAGTGACTCTGCACGCACTAGCAAGTACCCATTGTTTGCATAGTCTTAGCTGCGCACGTTTTATGCGGGAGGCTGGATGGGGAGAGACAAAACAAAGGCATGAAATCACAATCACCCTCAATTTTCATAATCAAGGCTATCTAATATAACAAATATTGACTGGTAGGGTGAGTGATATAACATATATTAGGCAGCAAGGGAGTAATATGAATTTGTTTTTAGTTTATACCTCCTACCTGTAACTGTTTTATTGAAATAATTCTATCAATATGCTTTTGCAATATACAGAATAATTATATAATAAATATAATTTGTCTTTTGATCTTGAATGTAATGTTTAATGGTAAAATGTAATGTAAAATGATATTGAGAAATTGTTATGAACATGCACAATTCAGCCTTTGGCTGCAAAGCATTGTCAAATAAAACCATTATTGAATAAATTAACCCTCATTTTCATATTTTCCCTAAGCACTGTGCGCTTTGTGAAAATATTGCCCTCGGGGAAAATCCATTATTGAATAAATTAACCCTCATTTTCATATTTTCCCTAAGCACTGTGCGCTTTGTGAAAATACTAACTTTGGCAGTCAAAAAATGTTATATTACACACCCTACCAGTCAATATCTGTATAGTACCATCTCTGGGTGCAAAGGGCATGAGGTCTTTATGTTGTTGCCTTCTTATCTAATGATTGTTTCTCAAGTAAAACACACATCAATTTTGTTGTTATTGAAAATTATATATTTATGGCTGGAAAGAACATCTTCATCATATATAAAGAATTATTAAAACACTGAATTAAATGTTTTTAAGGATTTTATATAATATAAAGTGATATATGTAGCTCTTAACTTTCTAAACATGTACAATTCAGCCAATGGCATTATCACTATCATTATTATTATTATCATCATCATCATCATCATCATCATCATCATCATCATCATCTTATCATTATTATCATCATCATCATCATCATCATCATCATCATCATCATTATAATCATAACAGTTCATAACACAAAACAAAAAACAAAAAATGTAAACATGAAGAAGACACAAAGAAATATGGAATCACCATCCCAATCAGCATTAGATATGAACATACTGACAATGGTATATCCAACTGCTCATTTAAAAGACAAGGAAAAAAAATCAACATGACTTGCAATGGGTTAAAACATGATTTTAGGTATCCCTTCCCCATCCCCCCTCTGAGAGGACCCCCTCCCCATAAGCAATTTATGTATAGCCACTATATCTCATAAAGTAGGAACCAACATGCTTGGGTAGGGAGGGGAATTTAATTCAATATGTGTTTGTAATATTTTCTGTTATTTCCATATTCATATCATATTTTGTGTTACATTCATGCATGCTTATTTTCTTTCTTTCTGGACCTCTATAAAGAATCTAACCATCATATTAATGGATCTAAATAGAGCAATCCAGCCATAATCTTTTTAAATAACTGTTTCTTTATATTTGTATGTATATTTACACATATGGTTTTTTGTTTGTTTGTTGGAAAATAAAACCAAACCAACAAATGAGATCATGATGCACAAAAGCAGAAGCAGAATTGTTGGTACATCACTTAATTGATACTTCAGCAATAAAGGAACAGATACATTATGGCAAAGGCATACAAAGAAATGGAGAGCATACTAAGAAAAGCCAAGGACTTGACCTGATTAATAGTCCATGCAGAGCAGAAGGAACTCTAGCATTTGTGAAATATCCTCCCTTGCAACATTCTCACAACAATATTTCCCCGATTATCAAGCATACAGAAGGAATATGAGTATCCATATGGTATGAATCTTCCTGCAACATCAGATGATGTTGTTGATGCATTGGCAATTGCACTTTTTTGTCCAGTCTGGGCATCCTAGTATGATATTATTACAGGTGTTCATTTTGTGTGGGTACATGCTTCTCCAATTTCATGCTCCATATCACATCATAATTGTACTGTTTACATACCGACTATGGAAGGTTTGGCTTTTTTTTTGTTCATGTCTCAAGTGGAGACACCAGCATGTTCCAACACCCCTATAACATATTGTCTGATGATAGGCAGAAGTCCATAAACTGTGTGTGAACTGATATAAATTAATGTCGTTTCCAGCTCTCCGAGCACGTCGAGCCCTACAGGCAGATGTATCAGTTACTGTTTTGGTTAGCTCTTTAAAGGCAGGGTATTCTACCGACACTACTCCAGATTGACGTATACTGCCATCTGCTGCCCACAATGTCCCGATGTTTCGATAGCGTGATGATGTTGGGGTGCAGAGACCGGAAATTGCTTTATGTATGCCTTCACCTAAAGATGGCACGATTGAGAATACAGTTGTGGAGATGTCGGTAAAATACCCTGCTTTAAAAAATACACCAAGTCTGATTGTTTTATTAATTGCGTATTTCATTGAGAAAATAAATAAATGTAAGCTCCAAGGGACCTATTATTTCAATCCTACACAAGAGACTAAGACGGTTGAGGAGGAATGCCTTATCCACGGGAACTAGTGCACTAACTTTCTCTGAAACCATAATATTACCTTGTTTCCAAGAAGTTTATGGAGCCATACCACTAAGCATACCACCAGCATGACTGCATGCCTGTAGTTCAATTCCTTTGCATCTCATAGTGGTGCCTAATAATTTGTTGGAAATGTAAAAGAGTAGCTATTTCTGTCACTTCTTTATTCTCAATACAACATGTAAACAAAATAATTATCACTGTAGTATTTACAAAACATTTCTGGCAAATAACTGATCACTTTAAACTGGATGGTCAAAACTGCGAGAATTTTTCCGCTACCGTGCCCCTGAAAACAGACGATAAATAAATACAGTGATATTCATTTTACAATAAACATGAAGAAGTGAAATGTTCCAACACAAAAATGATAATTCTAACATAATAGTGTACTTTATTACTTTTTTCTCTATTGCTTATTATGTTTCAGGGGACAAAGTGACTTTTGCTCATATACAAAGACATTGCAAGACATTTAAAGAGAAGGTTGAGTTCTGGGGAGAGATTAAACATAATTTGTGAGCTTTTTCATTGTTATTATGCAAGTGTGGAAGAACATCAAGGAAAAAATGTTCCCTGTAAAGCATGGCTCTTCAAATGCCTTCATATTCTAAATATGACATGAAACAGCTTAAAAATGAGGATCTCATTTTTATGCCGCATGTTTGTGTAGTCCCATATACATCTTTCGGTGTACAGTGCTTGTAACTTTACCAAGTCTGGGCCAAATTTCTTATCATTTTGATGATTCCAGAACCTTGCAGTAAACTGTATATGCTTATATGCTAGATGATCAACCTTTTCTGATCGATTCCACACCGTTTCTTTCACAATGCAATCGCATGACCAGAACTCAACTTTATCTTTAATATAGGGAACATATACTGACCAAAGCACTCTAAGGGTTAAATGACAACAGGTCTAGAGGCTGCATTTGTTTTCATAATTCAATCAATACCATTGGCACCGCCGCAGTCATAGAATGGTCTCACATACCTCCTTAATGGCTGCAGCTTGGATCAATAATTCTTTTAGGATGGGTCAGTATTGCCAATCACAGCCTACGGTCATATAAACTAGGGATTCCATAAGGTAAGATTTAAAGGTACTGTACAAATTTCATGGCCATGGTGGCCTTTTAAAGGAATCAGATAATCTTAAATGTCTTTTATTGCTCCTACAGAGACAATGGAACATGGATTGTACATTGAGAAATCGTGAAAAACATGCACAATTCAGCCACTGGCTGCAAAGCTTAGTCAAGTTAACTAATTTTATTTCCATATAGGCTAAATATATATGCATGAATAATCACATTTAATGGATTATGTAATTCAGACTATCAGAATTCATCGTATGCGAGAATTGTATAGCTATGTGAAAATCATATACACATAGCTATACGATTCAAGTTATTACTGGTTTCTTAGTCTGAATGTTGTGTATACAGAAACGTCGTATAACGAAATGTCATACAGCAAAAGGCATGTTTGAGCATCGTTTTGAACGCAAACTCAATAACAAATCAGGGCTCGTGGTAGTCTGAACGTTGAATCATACGAAAATTGTGTAAAACACGAGAGCACTCACTAATGATTGGCCAGATGTCATGTCAATTGACCTCTTGAACACTGGTTTTGTTATACAATGTTTTTCTCTAGTCCGTATGCTCCTTTCACTATACAATTGTTCTTTTATGATGTTTCTTCATATGAATTTTGTATAACTTTCCTTTGGGCTGAACAGACCTCTAAAACCCCTACTGTCAAAAAATTATAGAAGATGCAAAATCAACATTTTGATACACACAGAGACACACACACCCACAAATATATATACATCATCCATTTCATATTTCCCATCAGTACTTCATTTGCCAGGGACAAAAAGTGGATTTTTCTTCACAGCAATTTAGCTTTTTGACCTATTGTTGACCGATTGTATCTATGACAATAGATTCTGCAAGGGCAAATGTCACCCAGGGCCAGGGTAGAAGGGAACCGATGTTGTTGGATGCAAATCTGGCATCAACATCGGCCCCCTTCTTTCCTCCCCATTCCCCATCCCATATTCAGAAAAGACAAGTAAAGCACTCACTACTACAATACAATCTATCAAGTGAGACCTTAGGTGCCTTTCTCACAAACCTTTGGCATTCTAGAAAGTCACTAGAGTAATAAGATTCAGATGGCAGCTTCTTACAAGAGCCACGCTCAAGGGTTAGTGGGACTTTTATACTTACAGAAGGTGGGTTTGCACTACTCTGAGTTTACCAACTTGTATTCCTTGGATTTATTTGGAGTCAAATCGTTAAAGCAACCTTATGAAGTGAATACAAAGTTTGGGAAGATAATGTTTCCTTTAAAGGTACTGTGTCCCATTTGCAGGCCAAAAAAATGAAGAGGTTAAATTACAACTGTAGAACTTCCCTCAAAACAAAAAAGGCTTGAAAAGGTCTTTTTGTGGGGAAAAACGACCATTAGTTGTCGAATCGAATTTAGCGAGCACGCTCGTTTAATCAAATCGAATGGTCTTACGTTTTGTGCTGCACAAAGATTTAATCAGTTTAATTATGGCCATTACAAGAAGTGGGTTATTGATGTAGAAAATGCTCATGTACCCTTTACAGCTCATTTTATGTATGTTATTACCAAAGAAAAAAAGAAGTCAGTAAGTCACTCAGTAGTGTCTGACAGTGAAGTCTAGAAAATAAACGGGTTTCCTTGCATAATTCAATACTAGGACACTGCTAACGTTTAAATTTCACAGAAATGACATATGTGACATATTCATAATTCCTGCAATGTTCTACAGAATTTCAGTGATGTTGGCTGCAAAAGGGATACACTACCTTTAATATCATGTTAAAATTCTAGGACAAACACCGTATGGTGAATTACCCCTCCCCTTCCCCACTCATTATCCTTCCCCTTGCCCCCACTCTTCATCCTACATGCATTCATATTTGTCAATTTGGTGACACTGTATTACAGAACTATAATTTGGCCTCCCTGTTTGAAAATGGATGTAGAACACTTGACATGAAGCTGATAATTTTCTACCTCTTTTGTAGAGACATTCACTGGGGGTTTGTGTTATAAAACTTCAGGCTAATTCAGTGTAATTAGATTCGAAAACTCAAGTAGTACCTTTAATAGCGAAAAGAATAGATCACTTCACCTGCAAGCATCCTTTCTCCTCATACCTCTGGGGGGCAGCTGATAAATCGTCTCACTTCAATTTCAACTTCCAGTGGCTGTTACCACGACAACAAAAGTAGTAAGTAAAATGAGATTTGTTTGAGGCTCTTTCAATCCCTGGAAGTGATGAAAGGAAATGCTTCTTTTCACCTCTGCCTCCCATCACCTTTGATTAACTTGATTTCTTTTATAAAACAAATAATGGCAGATCCTCAGTGGGACCAATTACAGAGAAAATTGAGATGTTTCATAATTTGTTGATATGTAATCTGCAAATGAGAGTCAAAGAGCAGAACAGAATAGTCTGATTAGATGCAGCAAGAGGCAAGATACTAAACTTTTGCATTGATGGATAATCCTGCCCGATTCTAAAAAATGATGGTCAGTATGAAAGGCAGCAAAGAAAGAAAAAAAAGAATTACAATCCAGCAGAAAAGATGGAAGACGAAAGAAACGTAAGAGAGAGAAAACTAGGAGAAAGGGAAAAATAAGGAAAGAGAAAACTTAAAGGTACAGAGATTGACTTGGAGTGGGGAACACAAAGAGAGAAGTGAAAGTGTAACACAGAATAAAAGGAAGGGATGAAAGAATGGAGTAAGGAAGGTAAAAGTAAAATGATAAATGATACTTTGATAAATAACCCTTGGACTCAAGCACACAACTCTACTAAACCATGCTGGGAGCACCAACTGGTAATCATTGAAAACCAAAGCTGCAACAACGGTTTATATGAAACGAGGACAATTGCTAGACAGATGCCTGTTTGACTACAAATTTAATTTAATTCTCCAATCCTGACTCCCAGCTGCCGACTTGCCTGTCTGATATCATCAATTCATGCCAAATGGTGTTAGGAAGCAAAATAATTGATGATAAGTATTCTAGAGATCATCGTGGTTTGGACATGGTTTGAAAATAATACTGAATTTGGTAAATCTGGAATATAAACTGATTAGAATCACATGATCTATTTCAATGCAATGACAGCTGTATAATTCATCCCTTTAAGCTGACATGTAATGCATGATGCATATTTCCTTACTTCTTTATAAATATAAGGTACTATACCGTATTTGAAGGTCATGGGTATAAAATGTCTATACAATCAAATCTTGTTCTACTTTTCTGTTATGGCATTAGTTCTTGCAATAAATTCAAATATGAAACACGTATATATATGTATGTAAGGATCACATAGCTTTTCCCTCCATTAGTTTGGACCCGGGCTCTGTTTCATAACACTTGTTAACAATAACAAGTTACAATAACTGTTATAAGCTACTGAAACAGTGGCATTTGATTGGCTGAGAGCAGATATGTCATAGAAATTAGCACTTGTTATAGATAACAAGTTTTATGAAACAGGGCCCAGAATTGTGACAATTTGATGGCTTTGAATGAGGGTGCCACAACCAATCATTTTGATTCAATTTACTAGAATATCATATTGTTGTTGTTGTTGTTTACATTTTTGATGGAACACTTTTTTTTGTCTGTCTGCAAAAGTTTATAATGGGAGGGGTCAGTGACTGATTGTTTTCTTTAAAATGCACCATTATACTTGACTGCATTCATTCTTCTATATTCACCTCATAATCTGATATCCCTTAATTTTACTGTTCATAACTATGTAGATTTACATCGAAGTACTTTAACAGGACACATGTCACGATACTATACCAGGCAAATATTATTATTTAAATATTCTGAAACCAATATGTATATTAAAAACATTAAGGAATAATGGTAATGCATTCATAAAATGCATTGCGTATATGTAAGTAAATAATCATATGCATGTAGGCAAATTTATCCAAATTGTCTTACGTGTATCATAACTTTAAATTTTCATTTTTCATCTTTACTTGAATTCAACTTGCCATTTCTTGTAGTACTAGTATTATTTTTAATCATATGTCAATATTAAGTAAAGAATAAATTTATCCAAATTGTAAAAACGTTATGTGATTCGTTTTATGTTCTATGTACATTGTAATTGTAAAATTATTGTACCTTGTAACAAAGCCAATGGAAACAGAATTTCTATGTTTTACCATGGATCAATAAAGATGAAATGAAATGAATCATCAAGTATACATGTACTCAATATTATATACTTCATCTTGACCCACGCTTATAAATACCATTAAGTGACTTTGAACAAGTAAGATGTGAATGCCTCAAATACTCTATGCCAAACTCTTCATGCCAAAACTTTTAATGCCCCAAACTTATTAGCTCTTCTAGCTCTACACGTTATTTACAAACCCGCAAAATTTGATTATAAATAGTCTTCTTGTTCTGTCCAGATGTTAAATGAATGATTGTTTTCAAAATCCCTCTCAGGTCTCGTAATTGTCAGTTGCGTTCATGATCATCAATCAAGTTCTATAAGAAACGCCATGACCATGAAGACAAGCACCTGCACGATCCCGTTACAGCTGTGGGCAAAACACAGACGTTAAACGACCTTCATATTCAGAGAAAAGCATGAAAAATTGCTAGTAATCAAGTTAAAGATACATGTAGCTCAAATATAGGAAATTGGATTTAATAGGCAGTTAAGCATGCTTGTACAATTTGTTTGTTCCAACAGTGTTGGCTCATAAAAACTTTAAAAAAATTAATTTTAACAGTACTAAACTTGTTTTGATTTTACATTTCTATCAGGGATCATCTGTACTGTCATAACCGTATATAAAAAGTAACTACTTATACTAATATCATTTTGAAATATCCTCTGTACACTATCACCCTTCCATCTTTTTCTGTAATAGTAATAATTACATATAACATTTATAAGAGGTAGAGAGATAAAGTGAGAAAGAGAGAGAGATGGAAATATCAATACTACTATTGCTACAAACATTACTGCTATAGCTACTTCTCCAACTGCTGCTGCTGCTACTACTACTACTACTACTACTACTACTACTACTACTACTACTACTACTACTACTACTACTACTACTACTACTACTACTACTACTACTACTTCTAATAATGATAATGATAAGATATGAGGGAGACAGCTGAGGAGCATGCTACAAGTACTTCTGGTTCTAACAAATACGGCTTGCTTGGCTTTAAGTTATAACTCTTGAGCTGTTACGTTTTTGGTCCCATGTGAGCTCTCGTTGTTGTTAGTGCATCCTTGTTTACAACTTCGAGGTTTTGCTAACTAAAGTTGTGCAAACATAGCCAATAACACAAACGATAATAATAATGCTAATGGTGATAAATTATTCACAAAGGGCCATATCCTTTCCACACAAAAATGCTCATGGCCCTGCAAAATATATGGCCCTCGACCGAACAAAAAATTACTTGTTTTCACACACATTCTCTCCTTCTCGTTTTCTCTCATCATAGCAAAGTGCACACCATCCATTCAGTTAACAACGTTATAATCTGAGAGCTTGGGCTATAGAGGGCAGCATTGTGGTATTGATGAAAAAGAGATATGGAGTGCTCAACGGTCGAAGCATATAAACTCATTCAAACAGAGAGACATTCAATACACCATTTTCGTAATGTATAAAGCAAATCTAATACATGTATATTTGTGAAGTGCCTCGATACATATCATTTTATTCATCTATTAGGAATGAATATATTTCAATAGTCAGAATGCAAACTGCATACATTAGTTGTTGCCTTGTAGGACAAACATTATGGCTTGTCATACCTAACAACATGCAATATTTGCATTTTGCATTCTGACTATTGAAATGCAATTAATTGTAACAGGTGAATGAAATAATTTGTAACATGGCACTTAACATAGAATTATGCATTAAATTTTATAACATTACGAAAGTGGCCTATTGACTTCGATTCAGTGTCATGATTTTCAACACGAACCTCTGCAGTGCTGTATAGGTGCTTTAAACTGCCCCCAATTTTTTTAGATTGGATCTTAGATTTTCAGACTATAAAGAGGAGTACATCTTTCTTCTTAAAATTCAAGACAGGTTCATTGATTTGATGATATCATGGAAATGATCTTTGTACTAGACATCCTGAAACCATCATATGGAGTAACATAACAAAACAAATTCTTGAGTCAGTCTTTAATGATGAAGAGAGAGAAGGGGAAGGGGGGACAGAGAGAAAGAAAGATAGAGACAGAATGAAAGACAGAGGGAAAAGAGAAGAGAAAGAAAGATAGAGACAGAATGAAAGATAGAGGGAAAAGAGAAGAGAAGAAAGATAGAGACAGAATGAAAGACAGAGGGAAAAGAGAAGAGAAAGAAAGATAGAGACAGAATGAAAGATAGAGGGAAAAGAGAAGAGAAGAAAGATAGAGACAGAATGAAAGACAGAAGGAAAAGAGAAGAGAAGAAAGATAGAGACAGAATGAAAGACAGAGGGAAAAGAGAAGAGAAGAAAGATAGAGACAGAATGAAAGACAGAGGGAAAAGAGAAGAGAAGAAAGATAGAGACAGAATGAAAGACAGAAGGAAAAGAGAAGAGAAGAAAGATAGAGACAGAATGAAAGACAGAAGGAAAAGAGAAGAGAAGAAAGATAGAGACAGAATGAAAGACAGAAGGAAAAGAGAAGAGAAGAAAGATAGAGACAGAATGAAAGACAGAGGGAAAAGAGAAGAGAAGAAAGATAGAGACAGAATGAGAGATAGAGGGAAAAGAGAAGAGAAGAAAGATAGAGACAGAATGAAAGACAGAAGGAAAAGAGAAGAGAAGAAAGATAGAGACAGAATGAAAGACAGAGGGAAAAGAGAAGAGAAGAAAGATAGAGACAGAATGAAAGATAGAAGGAAAAGAGAAGAGAAGAAAGATAGAGACAGAATGAAAGACAGAAGGAAAAGAGAAGAGAAGAAAGATAGAGACAGAATGAAAGACAGAAGAAAAAGAGAAGAGAAGAAAGATAGAGACAGAATGAAAGACAGAGGGAAAAGAGAAGAGAAGAAAGATAGAGACAGAATGAAAGACAGAGGGAAAAGAGAAGAGAAGAAAGATAGAGACAGAATGAAAGACAGAAGGAAAAGAGAAGAGAAGAAAGATAGAGACAGAATGAAAGACAGAAGGAAAAGAGAAGAGAAGAAAGATAGAGACAGAATGAAAGACAGAAGGAAAAGAGAAGAGAAGAAAGATAGAGACAGAATGAAAGACAGAAGGAAAAGAGAAGAGAAGAAAGATAGAGACAGAATGAAAGACAGAGGGAAAAGAGAAGAGAAGAAAGATAGAGACAGAATGAAAGACAGAGGGAAAAGAGAAGAGAAGAAAGATAGAGACAGAATGAAAGACAGAGGGAAAAGAGAAGAGAAGAAAGATAGAGACAGAATGAAAGACAGAGGGAAAAGAGAAGAGAAGAAAGATAGAGACAGAATGAAAGACAGAAGGAAAAGAGAAGAGAAGAAAGATAGAGACAGAATGAAAGACAGAAGGAAAAGAGAAGAGAAGAAAGATAGAGACAGAATGAAAGACAGAAGGAAAAGAGAAGAGAAGAAAGATAGAGACAGAATGAAAGACAGAAGGAAAAGAGAAGAGAAGAAAGATAGAGACAGAATGAAAGACAGAAGGAAAAGAGAAGAGAAGAAAGATAGAGACAGAATGAAAGACAGAGGGAAAAGAGAAGAGAAGAAAGATAGAGACAGAATGAAAGACAGAGGGAAAAGAGAAGAGAAGAAAGATAGAGACAGAATGAAAGACAGAAGGAAAAGAGAAGAGAAGAAAGATAGAGACAGAATGAAAGACAGAGGGAAAAGAGAAGAGAAGAAAGATAGAGACAGAATGAAAGACAGAAGGAAAAGAGAAGAGAAGAAAGATAGAGACAGAATGAAAGACAGAAGGAAAAGAGAAGAGAAGAAAGATAGAGACAGAATGAAAGACAGAGGGAAAAGAGAAGAGAAGAAAGATAGAGACAGAATGAAAGACAGAGGGAAAAGAGAAGAGAAGAAAGATAGAGACAGAATGAAAGACAGAAGGAAAAGAGAAGAGAAGAAAGATAGAGACAGAATGAAAGACAGAAGGAAAAGAGAAGAGAAGAAAGATAGAGACAGAATGAAAGACAGAAGGAAAAGAGAAGAGAAGAAAGATAGAGACAGAATGAAAGACAGAGGGAAAAGAGAAGAGAAGAAAGATAGAGACAGAATGAAAGACAGAGGGAAAAGAGAAGAGAAGAAAGATAGAGACAGAATGAAAGACAGGGAAAAGAGAAGAGAAGAAAGATAGAGACAGAATGAAAGACAGGGAAAAGAGAAGAGAAGAAAGATAGAGACAGAATGAAAGACAGAGGGAAAAGAGAAGAGAAGAAAGATAGAGACAGAATGAAAGACAGAGGGAAAAAAGAAGAGAAGAAAGATAGAGACAGAATGAAAGACAGAGGGAAAAGAGAAGAGAAGAAAGATAGAGACAGAATGAAAGACAGAGGGAAAAGAGAAGAGAAGAAAGATAGAGACAGAATGAAAGACAGAAGGAAAAGAGAAGAGAAGAAAGATAGAGACAGAATGAAAGACAGAAGGAAAAGAGAAGAGAAGAAAGATAGAGACAGAATGAAAGACAGAAGGAAAAGAGAAGAGAAGAAAGATAGAGACAGAATGAAAGACAGAGGGAAAAGAGAAGAGAAGAAAGATAGAGACAGAATGAAAGACAGAGGGAAAAGAGAAGAGAAGAAAGATAGAGACAGAATGAAAGACAGAGGGAAAAGAGAAGAGAAGAAAGATAGAGACAGAATGAAAGACAGGGAAAAGAGAAGAGAAGAAAGATAGAGACAGAATGAAAGACAGAGAAAAGAGAAGAGAAGAAAGATAGAGACAGAATGAAAGACAGAGGGAAAAGAGAAGAGAAGAAAGATAGAGACAGAATGAAAGACAGAGGGAAAAGAGAAGAGAAGAAAGATAGAGACAGAATGAAAGACAGAGGGAAAAGAGAAGAGAAGAAAGATAGAGACAGAATGAAAGACAGAGGGAAAAGAGAAGAGAAGAAAGATAGAGACAGAATGAAAGACAGAGGGAAAAGAGAAGAGAAGAAAGATAGAGACAGAATGAAAGACAGAAGGAAAAGAGAAGAGAAGAAAGATAGAGACAGAATGAAAGACAGAAGGAAAAGAGAAGAGAAGAAAGATAGAGACAGAATGAAAGACAGAAGGAAAAGAGAAGAGAAGAAAGATAGAGACAGAATGAAAGACAGAGGGAAAAGAGAAGAGAAGAAAGATAGAGACAGAATGAAAGACAGAGGGAAAAGAGAAGAGAAGAAAGATAGAGACAGAATGAAAGACAGAAGGAAAAGAGAAGAGAAGAAAGATAGAGACAGAATGAAAGACAGAGGGAAAAGAGAAGAGAAGAAAGATAGAGACAGAATGAAAGACAGAAGGAAAAGAGAAGAGAAGAAAGATAGAGACAGAATGAAAGACAGAAGGAAAAGAGAAGAGAAGAAAGATAGAGACAGAATGAAAGACAGAAGGAAAAGAGAAGAGAAGAAAGATAGAGACAGAATGAAAGACAGAAGGAAAAGAGAAGAGAAGAAAGATAGAGACAGAATGAAAGACAGAAGGAAAAGAGAAGAGAAGAAAGATAGAGACAGAATGAAAGACAGAGGGAAAAGAGAAGAGAAGAAAGATAGAGACAGAATGAAAGACAGAGGGAAAAGAGAAGAGAAGAAAGATAGAGACAGAATGAAAGACAGAAGGAAAAGAGAAGAGAAGAAAGATAGAGACAGAATGAAAGACAGAAGGAAAAGAGAAGAGAAGAAAGATAGAGACAGAATGAAAGACAGAAGGAAAAGAGAAGAGAAGAAAGATAGAGACAGAATGAAAGACAGAGGGAAAAGAGAAGAGAAGAAAGATAGAGACAGAATGAAAGACAGAGGGAAAAGAGAAGAGAAGAAAGATAGAGACAGAATGAAAGACAGGGAAAAGAGAAGAGAAGAAAGATAGAGACAGAATGAAAGACAGAAGGAAAAGAGAAGAGAAGAAAGATAGAGACAGAATGAAAGACAGAGGGAAAAGAGAAGAGAAGAAAGATAGAGACAGAATGAAAGACAGAGGGAAAAAGAAGAGAAGAAAGATAGAGACAGAATGAAAGACAGAGGGAAAAGAGAAGAGAAGAAAGATAGAGACAGAATGAAAGACAGAGGGAAAAGAGAAGAGAAGAAAGATAGAGACAGAATGAAAGACAGAAGGAAAAGAGAAGAGAAGAAAGATAGAGACAGAATGAAAGACAGAAGGAAAAGAGAAGAGAAGAAAGATAGAGACAGAATGAAAGACAGAAGGAAAAGAGAAGAGAAGAAAGATAGAGACAGAATGAAAGACAGAGGGAAAAGAGAAGAGAAGAAAGATAGAGACAGAATGAAAGACAGAGGGAAAAGAGAAGAGAAGAAAGATAGAGACAGAATGAAAGACAGGGAAAAGAGAAGAGAAGAAAGATAGAGACAGAATGAAAGACAGGGAAAAGAGAAGAGAAGAAAGATAGAGACAGAATGAAAGACAGAGGGAAAAGAGAAGAGAAGAAAGATAGAGACAGAATGAAAGACAGAGGGAAAAAGAAGAGAAGAAAGATAGAGACAGAATGAAAGACAGAGGGAAAAGAGAAGAGAAGAAAGATAGAGACAGAATGAAAGACAGAGGGAAAAGAGAAGAGAAGAAAGATAGAGACAGAATGAAAGACAGAGGGAAAAAGAAGAGAAGAAAGATAGAGACAGAATGAAAGACAGAGGGAAAAGAGAAGAGAAGAAAGATAGAGACAGAATGAAAGACAGAGGGAAAAGAGAAGAGAAGAAAGATAGAGACAGAATGAAAGACAGAAGGAAAAGAGAAGAGAAGAAAGATAGAGACAGAATGAAAGACAGAAGGAAAAGAGAAGAGAAGAAAGATAGAGACAGAATGAAAGACAGAGGGAAAAAGAAGAGAAGAAAGATAGAGACAGAATGAAAGACAGAGGGAAAAGAGAAGAGAAGAAAGATAGAGACAGAATGAAAGACAGAGGGAAAAGAGAAGAGAAGAAAGATAGAGACAGAATGAAAGACAGAGGGAAAAGAGAAGAGAAGAAAGATAGAGACAGAATGAAAGACAGAGGGAAAAGAGAAGAGAAGAAAGATAGAGACAGAATGAAAGACAGAGGGAAAAGAGAAGAGAAGAAAGATAGAGACAGAATGAAAGACAGAGGGAAAAGAGAAGAGAAGAAGGGTTTCATAAATTATCAGAGAGTGTCAAGGAATGAGAAACGAAAAAGGGGAGGTGGAAAACAATAAAGACATAAGGCCATCAGAATTCTAAGCAATTCCACCCTAATATCTTCTACTGTATCACTTCTATGAAGACTTTATTCTTTAAACTGGTGCAAACAGCAAGCAATTAATTCAACAAAATTGAATGGGAAGTCATTTAAACAAATTGGAAAATGTGAATATTGATTTGTATCATCATTTTTAAAAAGGCATATCCATTTCTTACATTGTAAACTTGATAGAAACAGAAATTCTTCTGCATGTTTTTAAAACAAGAAATACCTGAAAATTGTGCCTATTTGTGATTGGCTTCCTTGGCTATAGAGTACCGAAGCTGTGACGTCATAAAAATCTATTTTTGGAATTTCTCAAATTTTTCTTCATTTTCCAAAAGAGCACCAAAAATAATGTCCAAATGTCGAAAACCAATCGAATAAGTTAAGTATTGGCTTAGATATGACCATCTGAATAAAAAGATTGCCTATGGGAATTCAGTGTTATATTGCTCTGGCTCCTAAAGTTATGAACCAGAGCAATATAACACTGAGTTCCCATAGGCAATCTTTTTATTCAGATGGTCATATCTCAGCCAATATTTAATCTATTCAATTGGTTTTCGACATTTGGACATTATTTTTGTTGGTCTTTCGGAAAATGAAGAAAAAATTGAGAAATTCCAAAAATAGATTTTTGATGACGTCACACTTCACCACTCTATATTGGAACAAGATGATTTCCCTTAATAATCTCTGTATACTACATACCGATATGAGGAATGGACATACAAATCAAACACACGTTATTGTGCTTTGCATCGAGCAAGAGCCTTGCTCCTTCTGGATACAATTTCCTGTGTCCAGGCATTTGACGTAGGGAATTATTAGATACAGGTAATGATGATAGCTAGAAGGGTGTCTTTACAATAACGATATGTTCAGTTTCTCTGGATTCAAATTATATTGGTGCAATAGCACCCAATATGTTATCCAAAAGTACTTAGTCCTATAAATCATAAATTGTAGGTGTCCTGGTTTCTCACCTACGCTATAAGAGTATCATAAAACTGCTGCTCCTTAAATAAACACCTGAACACTGTTTTGACAGGCAGCAGTATTATCAATGTATACAAATAACTTATTATAATCAGCTACATGTATTAACCTACTATTCTTTTCTCAATCTTTGTTTAAGATTTTATAAAATACATTTACATGAAGCACCTTTCTAGTTACTTTTAAATGGAAAATAAATGGATAAAAATCTACTATTGATCGAACATACAGGCCGTAGTGAACCATTTGATTCTACGATTTGGGTGGCATGTCTTTTTCTAAAAATATACGCTTCTCTCTTTTAGTACCAAAAATAGCTTAAGTTTTCAAAGTAGCCCACAAATTCTGATCCATGTAAAAATTAGCTTAAACTACAGTGAAGCACATAACATGCTAAGAAGTTATTTTATCCATGCACTTGGGATATTAGCTCAAGCATCTTCTAAATCACACTATAGGGTTTGTACATAAAAAAGCTTGCTATTCTGGCCAATAAATGGGCTAATTCGCAAGTGAAGACAGTTAGGTACACTCAGATAATGTAATGCTCTGGGCTGAAGGTAATTCCTTGAACAAGCAAAGACTTGCTCAACTGAGGCTAATGGATGTAGGGAAATTCAATCTCTGATCGGTGAGATACCTTCGAGCTCAAGCTTGTTTGGGCTAATGGAAGAAATGCACATACAGAATTACATATTTGATCAGATTTCACAAAGCAACAGGTGACACTATGAATACAGAAAGATTTTCCTTTCTCTCTCCTCAAGGACAATATTCTTAAAGCCTGTTTAGACTACTTCTACAAAAAATTTGTAAAAGAATCATCATATAGCAAATGGGACGTACAGACTCGAGAACAACATTGTATAAAGAAACGTTGTATTAATCAAGAAACTTCATTACAAGAAGTCTGTTGACATGACAGCTGTCTAGTCATTAGTACACACTCAAAATAAGCCCCACCCATTTATATGATTTGTATACAAACAATGTTTAGACTAGAACAAGACCTTGATTCTTTATTGATTTTTCCATTTGAAACCATGCTCAATCATGCATTTTGCTATACGACATTTCATTATACAATGTTTCTTTATACGAAATTCAGACAAGAAAAAAAGTAATTACAACATATAGCTTTGCCACATGGGGTGTGAGCACAGAAAGGTTTTCCTTTGTATTTCCTCAAGGACAATATTCTTATATTACCTTCTATTCCATGCTCAGCTACCAGAATTCATTGTATAGCTACATGTATACGTACAGCTATACAATTTTATACTACTGTTTTCGAGTCTGAGCGTTGTGTAAAGAAACATCGTATAATAAAACGTTATATAACCAAATGCATGTATATGCATTGTTTTGAAGGGAAACTCAATATAGAATCAGGGTCCTACTCTAGTCTCAATGTCATATGGTACAAATATCATATAAATGGGCTGGGCTTATCGAGAGCGCGCCTTGATGACTGTGATGATTGGCAAGCTGTCACGCCAATCAACATCTTCAATAATTTTTCTTTATATAATGTTTCTTTCAAACCTGTCAAACCTGCTTTAGTGACCACCTGTCTATAAAGACCACATTTTTTGTTTCCATTGAAAATGGTTTCTCATTGATACGTGTACTAATGGAACCTGTACATAAAGACCATCTGCCTATAAAGACCACCCAAGGGAGTCAAAGACCACTTTTCTTGACTCCCTTGGGTGGTCTTTATAGACAGGTTTCACTGTATATGTTTTTTCTAGTCTGCACGCCCCTTTCGCTGTCCGTTCCATTCGCTATACGATGATTCTTTATACGACGTTTCTTTATGAGTTTCGTATGAATTTCCTATAGTCTAAACAGGCCACAAGATCTTGGAAATGTCAGGGCTGGATTAGCTTTGTGGTAAGAAGCTCAGAGAGGCCTAAATCTCTTTCTCTTTTAACCTCTACGATGCCTCAAGTTTACATATATCTCAGATGGATAAGTCTTTAAGAAAGAGAAGTCTTTAATTACAATTCATTTTTATTCAGTTTACCTTCCTTTAAAGAGGGCTTAATTGGCAGGTTTTAGGCGCATTGATAAATTGTTTCAAGTTCCTCAAAGTTGCAGTCTGTTAAAACATCTACTCAGCATACAGGTACAACAGGTATCAGTACATGTATAGTTGTTTTTTTTACAGGGGGGGGGGGCAAATTTGTTGTCACTAGTGCCACATATATGTCATTCAACAATCTTTCTTATTGGCCATATCAATACAAATGGTATGCTACCATTTCAATTTTCATAAACCTCAGTCAATTTTTTGTTGTTGTCCCAAACCATCAGATGCAATACCGGTATAGAAATTTGGTGGATTTCTCCAACACTGGAAGGGTATTGATACAGAATCACAGAGTGAGGTACGGTTCCGCATCACAAACACTTATGCTTCATTTTTGCGGGAAGAATGCAAATAGGCCCTAATGGGTGAGATCCATCAGATGTTATAGAAAAAAACTGAATAAAAAAGTACGACTGAATTTTTCAATATAAACAAAGAAATTTCACAAATGTTGCAGAGAGAGTAGATCTATCAGTATGTTTGCTCAGAAGTTTGAAGTTTCCCATCTAGCAGTACAGCACCGTATGAACACACACGTATAGAGAGCGGTTGTACTATTTAAGGATATAACCAGAAGGGGAAGTTTCTCATTTGATATTTTCTTAAGAGGGAACAGAGGGTGTACTTACTATTTTACAATTCTAATATTTCTCAGATTTTTTTTAAAACGATGGTCACAACACATGATATCACCTTGGTACCTCTTCCAGCAATCTATATTGGGGAAATTCAAACTGTGTATGCCAAATGAAATATAGAAACAAAGGATTTACCCCCACCCAAATTCTTTGATTGCTTTTCATTTCATCGTAATTTCATTTATTCTATCATCAGTATTTATAAAAAAATATATACATGTATCTATATATATACCGAGGTAGATGTCAACACAGGGGTGAAGGCTAGTAACTGGAAATTATTTAATTTTGCCTGACTTGTAAGACTGCATGAAGCATGAGTTTACTTATGTAAGCTATTAGAAGTTTATGTTAGCTTTTAGAAGAAGAAAAAAACAAACTTGCAAAGCTGGGGGCAGTGGCGTAGACAGGTTCGTACACCTGGGGGGGATGACTGGGCTGCCAACGCTAGTGAGGCGCAAGCGGAGCGAGGCAGCGACCGAGCGGGAGGGTGAGGAGGGGTGTCCCCTCCCACGGTAGGGAGCTTTTGCAATTTTGAACTTGAAATCGTGCAATCTGATGCATACTTAATGAGGTAAAATAACACACACAAGCGTGCACGCACACACACACATACTCACACACACACACACACACACATACTCACACCCACACACACACACACACACACACAAGGAAATCGCTGCCTTTGCGACTCTGTGACAATTTGAAGCCTGGTGGCTCTCAAATCTGGGTGATGCCTTTTTCCAGTTACAAAAGCCGACTGAAACAAATGCTGGTTCTTTGTTCTTGTCCAATTTCAAGAGTCCGCGTTTTCTGCCTGTGCACAGTAGAAACACAGTACCCGTTTCAGGGAGGGTTCGTAATGGATCCAGGGGTAGCTTTGGTACCATTTGGCTTGAAACAGAATTTTCTGCGTTTTAGTTTCTACTACGGGAATGGAAGAAGTAGGGGGGTGATTGGGGCTAACCCAGTCGTCAAAACCGGCATCAGCTTCATCATCATCTTTCGCCTCAGATGCTCCATCACCCTCAACGGCACTTTCTTCTGGTTGAACTTCAGGAAGAACAGGCCTATCTCCGACATCATCCGATTTTGATGTAGACGGCTGTTCGTCATCATGTTCTTCTTTCTCATTGTGCTTGAAAAAGAAGTGATCTTTGATGTTTTCAACTTCTTATTATGAGCCATCCTAGAATCCTAAAATCAATTCACGCTGTGAATTATGTAAGTGACACACTCACATATATTTCCCCTTAAAAAGTTAAGGAAGACAAGGCCTCCTGCTGAGCGGACTCACCACGTGTTTTTGTTTTCTAGTTAACTGCCTTAGCTGCCTTCTCTCCCGCACGTAATGCGCACATAACACGGCGTACGCCGTAATCCGCATCCCTGATTTTCAATAGCTTCTTTCACACGTTAAAAGCCAATCTTGTGGTTATCTTGTGGTTTGCAATCTTAGAGGTATCTTGTGGTTATCTTGTGGTTTGCCCCATTTGAACACGCAAAACTCGTGGTTATCTTTTGGTTTCCACACCACGAGATTGCGCGCACTGCAAAATATGCGCGATTAATCTTGTGGTTATCTTGTGGTTTCCAAACCACAAGATAACCACAAAATACTTGTAAGATTTTCTTTTTTACCGTCTGAATTGGCTTTCACCGTGTGAATGCGGCTAATAACAATAAACACAATTACAATAATGATGAGGATTATTATTATCATCATCATAATTATTATTATTATTAATATTATAATTGTTATCATTATTATTATTACTATTATTATCATCATTATGACTTATTAAGTAAGCAAATATCATTCCCAAAACCTGGGGGATGATTGTACATGCCATCCCCCACCTTGTGAGGTGGGGGATGCATCCCTCATCCCCGTCTACGCCCCTGGCTGGGGGAAAGGGAAAGTTGGGGAAAAATATGCTGGTCAAGATCATAATGCTTTGCCTACACAATAAATAGTTAGAGTTTTGATTCCATAACCTCAACCAATTTATTGTGGAATGCATGCAGAACTTATTGCACCATCAATATATAGCCATGCCCAACAATAATTCAGATCAATGAATTCAAGGTAGATTTACGAGTGATTAGCATTAAGACAGCTCCTTTGCACCAAGAAAATTCCCATGGCATTTAAGACCTGATTTGCATTGTAAGATCCATAAATCATATTTTCCAAGGTGTTTTCAGGAGCAGTCTCTCTCTTAGTCCTGCTTACAATATATTGGTGTTTGCGTATCACAACAAGCCATATTGATCTAGAGAGGGCTGAAATGCCTGCACAAAAGAGGCCTACCTGAGATGGGAGGCACTTTGACCTTCTAGGGAAAGGAAACCTGCATGGTAGAACATCACAGGTAGATCCAGGATGTTTTTATGGGAGCTTAACTGCATGTGTATGAGTACAAAAGCCTTTAAAAAGAATTCAATCTTTGTAATGAATTCAATTGAATGAAAACAGACAAATAAGAGAATAGCAATATTTTGTCAAATTGTACTAATAATAAAAGAGTTATGATTGTTTGATACATGAAATCACTACATCTGTGCAAATCTCAAATTGGCAGTTGGTCAGTGGATTGTGACACCGTCATCGACACCTCTCCCAATTTTCATATACTAAAATATCATTGATTTCTGTTTTTTTCCTAAGTGCATTCTCCCCTGGTGTACTACTCAAAATATATTACGGATTGTGCATTATTATACGTCCTCTAGAGGGGAAAAAAGATCTTCAACAGTCACATATTTTGAAAAAATGACATTTCAGTAATTTTGTGTGCTGTAAAAAATGGGAGGGTTGTCTGCCACTACATCACAGCGACATTATGCACTTTGTATCTTTCAAAAAGGTACTCTATAAATGAAATGTTGTAATCTTTGAAGGCTGCCATGGTGCCATTACATTTCACTAAGCTACTTAAGGGCTGCACTAGCTCCTCCCCCATGCCCCTGGCCCATCCATGATACATAACCCACTAAATGGGACATGTTCTGGTCGATAACAGCAAGCCCAGATGTAATCGTGAGACATGGAATGCTGCACAAAATGATATTCCAATCTAAAACGTACATCCATAGGAGTTTTGACCTATATTCAACATGACATTGCATCTTCTATATGGAGCTGCATGTATGCATCTTCTAAATAATGCCTGTAGTGTATTGTTGTGTATTCTGCTGTGTATTTTTCATTCAAATTTCAAAGTGGTTTCAAATGACTGTCTTTACCTTCTTTAAAAATATAGTTAACATAATGGCCCGAATTCACAAAGGAGGTTTACATTTAACCCATGGTTTATACCCTCATTTACATAACCCATGGTTTAAAATAAGCGCAACACAAGTCAGAGGTCCAATATTAGACGCGCGCAAGGCAAGGTACGCCTCAATTTGCGCTTATTTTAAACCATGGGTTATGTAAATGAGGGTTTAAACCGTGGGTTAAATGTAAACCTCCTTTGTGAATTCGGGCCAATAAGTTTATGTAATGATTAAATATGAGACAGCATTATTAAGGCTAGCATGGATACATAATGCAATGTCACAGGCATTATGAAGTTGCAAAGAAGTATTCAACAACTGTACAATTTTTGACAAAATGAATTCAAACCATCAAATCCATTTAATAAGTAAATAAAAAAACAAATATCTCATAATATACAAAAAGAGCAAAATATCTAATATACAAATTTTAAATGAAGCATTTCCAGGGAGATGTTTAAACATCATATTTGAAGGTCTCATGATAAATATAATCATGCTCCTTTTTTACTGCCTTGCACAAATACTTTAAAATGTAAAATATTGCTGACACAGTAACAAAGAGAATATTGCTGTGTGTTTAATACTACAATTCTTGGCACATCTACCTTTCACAGGCAACACTGCAAAACCTACCACAGCACCGTACATCTCCTTTCCTTCATTAATATAAACAACACAAGATTACACTTGACTGTACTAGAAAAAGGTAAACAATGTTTTTGCCATTCATAATGAGCAAGGGCTGACCATGTCAGTAGTTTCCCATTTCACACATCTGTTTTTTTCAGTAGCATATGACTGGTTCAGATTATGGTTTATTGCCATTTGGTCTACAACCAGTTCATCTGCTACCCAAATTGGTCTATTCCCATATGGTCTACACCCAGTTCGTCTACTATATGGTCTAATAGTCATATTTTGTCAACTTATCATTTGGTCTAATTACCATTTAATAGGCTAATAGTCATTTGGTCTAATTTAAATTTGGTCTAATCTGTAATAAGTCTACTACCCATTTATTCTATTGCTCATTTAGTCTAATTTCCAGTTGGTCTAATTCCCAGTTTGTCGATTTCCCATTTTGTCTACTATCCATACGGTCTAATAATCTTTTAATCATAAATACACATTCAATCATAACTATCACAATAAGCTTGGCATACAGGTAGGATTGTCGGCTATCACAGCAATGAAACAAAGACTTTCAAATGCCTGGTTTCAAAGCGGTTCATTTTCCTCACAAAATAATTAATTTAACCCATTCCAGACAAGATTATTGTTAAAATGATCAGCTTTCCTTCTTCATATTAGCAACATAGGTTCATATTTTATCACTCTTATTTCTCTCTCTCTCTCTCTCTCTCTCTATATATATATATATATACGCACATGTTGATTTATTTCTTTGTTTTTAACCAAAGGTGGAAATAAACTTAAATTGAATAAAATTGAAACCCAAATAGGTGAACAGACATGTAGACTACCAATACATGCATTCTTCTCACCTGAAAGGAGCTTTGAGAAAAATAATCTGTGTGCCTCTGTCTAAGTTTAACTCATCGTAACTTTTTTTTTAAAGATGTCTTTATTCTGCATAAAAACTACTAAAACTGAAACAAAGTCTTTATTAATAGACTACAGTATGCACACTCTGGGGATGGGGCAGTAATGAGGAAGAAACTCAATAGCAAGAGGGGAGACATGTGTTAGAAATTACACAAATTCTCAATATATAATGTAACCTGAAGGAAAATAATAATTTGTAAAACATCATGAGCTCACATATCTCTTATAAAAGGAGACACGGAGGCAAATATTATTGGATGCATTGTTTCCCCTGAAGGATAATATTTGATTAGGTAGAGTACGTGTCAAGAGCAGTCATATATTGATGTAATGAAGGTGAGGAATGATGTCTACAAGTCCCTTCGACTACAGAGACATGCTTGTGTATGTAGAGTGGTTGTATGTAAGCAAGAGAGAGAGAGAGAGAGAGAGAGAGAGAGAGAGCGTGATAGAGCATGGGGATGGAAGAACATAGAGATGGAAGTAGAAATACATAGACATGGAGCAGCGGAAGAGTTGGAGAGAAAGAGAGAAAGAGAGAAAGAGAAAGAGAAAGAGAAAGAGAAAGAGAAAGAGAGAGAGAGAGAGAGAGAAAGAAAAAGAGAAAAGAAAAAGAAAGAGAAAGAGAAAGAGAGAGAGAGAAATGAAGAGGGACACAAAGCAAGAAAGAGAGGGGCAGAGATGGAGGAAATAGAAAGAAACCTATAAAGCACAAGAGGAGAAACAGAGAGAGAGAGAGAGAGAGACTTATAAGAAGATGACAATCATGAGTAAAATTGGAACAGAGTATGAAGGCATAATAAGAGAGAGAGAGGTGGAGTCAGTGATAAGTAGAGAATAGGATGGAGAAATAAAGAGAGTGTGATAGGCAGAGGGTTATAGGGAGGAAGATAATGTGTAAGATAACAAACAGAATATCTACATGTACACATGTGTCCTTGAAATAACATGAGAACACCATATTGTATCATACACAATAAGTTTGGGAGTGAAAAACACACCTCAAACGTTCAGAATGTTGACAGCATGCTTGATAGACAGACATGCTCCGTCTTTAATCAAATCTCTCTCATCCAATTTTGTGAGTAATTATGTTTTTCAATATTGACCTGCTCATGTCCCTACTCAGAAGAAGAAATATCTTGCTCCCAGATGCAATTAAAATTGCTGCAAACCTTCAATGCTTTCGTAATCACACATCTGTTTCTCCTTCAAAGATTACTGGCCGTAAAAAGTCATTCCATATTAATAATTCCTAAGCTCATAGTCTCGTTAATCCTCCCCCATTCCTCTCTCTCTCTCTCTCTCTCTCTCTTTATCTCTCTCTCTCTCTTCCTCTTTCTCTCTCTGTCTCTTTCTCCCTCCCTCTCTCTCTGTCTCTCTTTCTCTCTCCCCCTCTCTTCTCTCCCTCCTCTCTAATCTCTTCCCTCTTCCCCTCCCTCTTTCTCTCTATCTCTCTCTCTCTCTCTTCAGTCTCTCTCTCTCTTCTCTCTCTCTCTCTCTCTCTCTCTGTTTCTCTCTCTCTCTCTCTCCTCTCTCTTTCTCTTTTCTTTCTTACATCATTATGTTTAATAAGTTTTGTTAGCAGCATATCGCTCGATGTATGTTTTCAGAAGGCATTAATTTTATTAATATCTTATGCAGATATGAACATAGCAAATTGTAGAAATTCTCTTCATGGGTGCTTTGTACCTTCTCGAAGAATAAAATGTCAAAATTGATAGTTTAAGGTGATCCTTACTCTGACATAAATGTGATCAAAGCACTTTACAGTATATTATTACCCCATTTGATGATTGATGATTGTTTTACTTGACTGCTAAGCATGTATACGCTTGTAAGTAAACAACAAGGGGACCGGCAGCTTTCAGTCTTCTCAGAGGGACTTGGCAATGAGGATGAATGCCTTACCGAAGGGCACAAAGACATTGACTTGGTTTCAAACCTGAAATCCCGGTTATAAGACCACTGCTCTACCACTGAAACAATCATGCCTCCTCAATAATATTATGTGTGAAACATCCTTCCTCTCAAAACCATCCTGATACAATTGGGATTATACAGTACAAATTCTCTGTTCCACTAAAGATCATTGTAGCTAGTTACAGTCTTCCAGCATACACAATGCTGAACAAACCACAATGAGAGTCACATCCAAAGAAATACACATTGAACACCTGGGATGATAGCAGCATTGAAGATAAAATGCCATGTTTAAGGGCATAGGTGATGTGCCAGGAATTGAAACCAAAACCTTCTCACCTCATGTGGTAAAGTGTTTAAACCACACAACTGAAACACAGGTACTGTGATGTACTTTCATAATATATGATAAACATTCATCAAATCAGGGATAATTGGGATTATATTTATAAAGAATAATCTTATTACATTACTCATATCTCAATGATAGTGGCATATATTAATTTGGCTAGTTAACACATACATTCATAACTGTAGAATTTGCCATTTATCTTCTTTTTGTTGTTGGTTACTTGTTCTCGATTTAGATAACAAATATTCTGCATTAAGCATAGATAGTCTACAGAAAGTGCAGCTTACCTAGAATACAGAAGGGTAGTTTTTATTTCAAATGTCAATATAATAGCTTCACATCAAGGGCAATACAAAGCTTTCATGAATACAGTCAACCTTGCAAAAGTCGACCAAGTGAAATGCGTTGACTAATGCAATCTTCGACTTGTGCATAAATTGTAGAAATATGACTTCTGTACTAAAGTCATGTAAATGTATGTTGTACCTAGGCCTAGCATAACTGGGGGCTTTTGTGATGTAAATTCAGTGCTTTTTCTTTGGAACTGTTCAGGAATTCAATCGAATTGGGCGATTATTAGACTTTTAAAAAATTTACTAGAACAGAAGATTAATACCCATAAGTCTAAGAAGAAAAAAGTGGAACTCTTTTATCGACTTAAGAGGTTATTCGACATAAATGCGACATCGGCTTGTGTGAGGTTGACTGTATATTCTATTCTTCAGCAATGCAGCCCGTGACATTTCTTACATCAATCTGTCTGTTACGAGCTATAGAGAGAGACATTGAATTATGGCCTTTTGCAGAGAGTTGATCCTCTCTGACTCTCAGCAGATAAATTGCCATTTAAGCATAATATGAACAGCCAATAGCATTTCCTGTATGATGTGTTATGTGAGCAGAGCACAGAGCTTAGCGACATGTAGTGGCACTGGAGCAGGCCTTCTGAACTAGTTTATTAGAAGTGCCAAAATGAAAAGAATTTGTAGTTGAAGTGCCAACCTGTATGTTTGACTGTGCTGTGAGGGAGCGTAGCGACCGAGCTGAAAATGGGTGGGGTCCTGGGGCAAAGCCCCAATGGGGGTGCAGGGGACAGAGCCCCCTGAAGTTGGTGGATTTTAGGGCTTTTTAAAGGCCCAGATGTGGCATTTTTAACACCATTTTATTCCAAAATATATCAAACATAATTTCATATTGATGTAAACAAATAAGTACAATTCCTGGGTACAATTACATTGGAGGTAAATTTATATGAAGTTATTTTGGTGCAATAAACACGGAAATGTCAAAATTAAGTGAAAATCAAACAAACAAAAAGAAGATGTTTCCAGAGATTGGCAATGTTAAAATTGGTAGCAAATCGTAAGCTTATTGTTGTTTAGAGCTCAGGTTGGGTATCTTTGTCTCAGATTCTAAACAAGAGCCTGGATTCAGCTCATGCTGCAATCATAATTATAAACCTTTAGGTCAGTCAGGAATCCTATGATGTTTACAAGCCAATTGCCCGTCTGATTATCAAGATATTTATGATTGGAATTCGAAATTTCAAAAATCATTTTCCCAACGGTTTTTATAACACTACAGTCTATTGGGGAAGATGAGTATGGTAAAAGTGGTCACTCAAAGATTTTTACTTTTTTGAGGCACTTTATGATGATTTTGAAGCGCAATTTTTTTTAGGCCTCCAATATTACACCATATCACAGACGCTGATAACATACACGTAGGGCCATGCATCTTAGATTTGGCAAATTGTTAAACAATGCCTTTAAGCCTAATTAAAATAGAACATGTATTTACCAGCTCCATGTCTTCCTGACTTGGTCCTACCTCAGTGTGATAAAATAATAATTTTCAAAACAATTATGCATTTAGCGTTCTACAACATTTTGATTGGCTGCCTTAACATTACCTTGTCTATGCTTCCTCTGTGGGGGTGTGTTTATATTTCTATTTCTGTGTCATAAACACCCAACAGAACACTTATTTTCAGCTACATGCAGCCTGTGACCTTAGACATCTAAGGCTGATGTGAACATAGCCCTGGTATGCATACTCCTAACAAAAAGTTCTGCACTTCAAGTTTGAGCGATGATATCTCTCATTACTTTATTATCATACTTGATGTCCGGATCATTGGAAAGCATTTTTATTGCAATGATTATGTAATCATGGAAAGCACAGTCCGCCTGAATATGAGGCCAAGTCAAAAGTAAAATGTTGTAAAAGCAGTGTTATTGTTCAGAATGAATTCTTCATTTGTTTGGAGAATAGATTGTGTTAAATGATATCAAGGTGGTCATGCATGAATGTCAATGGTTTTTTTTATGCCTAAAGTAATTAAAACGTCTGGATTAATGAAGTAACAGCCATAAAACAGTGTTTCTTGATATTATTGAATAAATTTGATAGTCAAGTTTGGGGCTTGCGAATACTAGAGACCTATGTGGGAAATTAAGCAAGCAGTTCTGCCAATATTGCATTTTTGGTTTGCCTGTAGATATATAGCTGGGAAAATAGAGTTGGGTATTATGTTAATAGCAGAAGTTTCAAGGTTGAAATCACAGATACTGAATATATACATTTATCTCACAGCATATGACGTATTCTAAATCAATATGTACGAAAATGTGTTGAGCTCTATACATGCTTTAGTTCTGCTGGAGGGGCGCCATATAATACATAATCGACCATAGCATATACATAATGAAATATGCTGCAAACTCCAGGATAAGTATTTCTGTTAATAGTATCAAACAACAGACTTGAGTATATGTGGTCAACATGAAGTTCAAATCCAATTCATTCACTGAGGATATGTTTTATGTAAATACAGTCAATCCTGTCTATAGCGACCGCCCAAGGAAACACAAAAAGTGGTCTTTGAAGACAGGTGGTCTTTGTAGACAGGTTCCTTTAGTACATGTTTCAATGAGAAACCATTTTCGAGGAAAAAAAAAATGTGGTCTTTGTAGACAGGTGGTCACTAAAGCAGGTTTGACTGTAGCTAGTAAAGTTTAGTCAAGACACAATAGGGCCTACCTGATCACTTCTACCATGAACAGTTGACAAGGTATTCATCAGTACAGTAATAACGGTTAGATGTCAGCTTTAAAAAGGCACATCTCTCTGGTAATACCTATTTTTGGGTCAAATTATTGAAAAAAGCTTTGGGTTGAACCAATCTGTGTCCTTGAAGTAGTGAACAGCAGAGAAGAAAAAGAAATGGAAATAGGAGTGAAAGATAGAAGACATACAGGAAAAGAAACAGACCGAGTATGTACCGTTTCATTTTTACTTTAAAATGCAACATTTACGCACTCTAAAGGGGCAAGGAGTACCGTATATCACCATAAAACCTATGTTAATTCATGCTAATCTGCTATTGAATAACATGTTTTCGGTTTCAGGAAGGATGGTACTTTGAGCATAACAAAGAAAGCAAATTTAAAAAGCACCTCAGAACCTTTGACAATTCTTGCACTGATCGTTTACTATATATGACATTGTATTCTTTGTCCTTGTTTATTATCATCTATGATCTGATGTTGACCTTCTCTCCTTTCTATCTTTTCTCCAGTGCTCTACTCACCTCTTCTGACTACCTACCTTTGGTCCTCTTCAACTCTCTCGCTCTGTCGGTATCCTCATCAAACAAAATGTATTTCAAGTACATTCCGACTAAAGCTGTTATCAATTTAGTTTACCATTACAGTAACTGTCTATGATTATGATTATTTCTCTTTTGTAAACTGATCTCTGTAAACTTTTACCAGTGAAAAACAAATTTCTGAATTTACAATAAATACTTAATGTCACTTAATTTCAAGTGTACCTATATCAGATGAAAAAAATCACTTCCACTGTCTTCTGATAAGTGCTTACATATATATATATACATGTACATATACCTATGTAATCATGTAGATCATGCAATTTCTCACAAGCATTATTGGAACAATATTTTTAAGATATATATTATAGGAATTATATCCTAATCTTTCTCCAAAAAAATAATGCTCTTATTAAATAAAGAAATTTTAAAGAAATCTTACATTTCTATAAGTTTTACTACTATATAACATCTTATTCCCACTCCCTTTCTCTAAACTTTTCTCTCTCTCACTCTGATTTTTCAAATCATGATATAAAGAAATTTCATGTCAAAGTGCTGGAGGCGGCACTAATTTCCAAGTACATCCAACTCACTTTGAAAAAAGGAAACTACTCAAACAAATTATAAGTTTGCATGAAAAAAAAAGTTCTTCAGCATGGGTAAATGAAAAAAATTGAATCTCTCAAGAAATTACTTTTTCCAATCTCTCGGCTTTCTGCACAGGTAAGCACATCTCCTATCTTTCCAGTCATGCCGAGCTAATTTTCCCCAACTACATGGCTTATTCGTCCATGGATACATTAGCATTCTCATTTGCATCTGATCTAGATACCTATCCTTCAGATTAGTGGGGTGAAATCGTAAAAGGGGTCATCCCGGTGATTTGCGGACATCTGGCGGCTGTGTAGAGTTATCGAAATTGAGATTGAGGGCAAAGATTCCCTCCAACCAGATCCAATTATACAAATGACTGACCTGGAACAAACTCTGTCTTTTCTTTGATAGCACAGTTGAAATAACAAGATAAAAGCACACAAGAAAAGAACAAGAAAGTACATGTTTGAAGAAGTAGAAAGAAATGTGCATAGATAACAGGTCATTTACACACCTGATTTGGGGGCCTTTATTGTTATCATCATCAACATCATTTTTATTATTATTATTGTTTCTATTGTTATCAGTATGTATACTATACTGTTCTCTCTCTATAACTCTCCCCCCCCCATCACACAGACACACACATGCACGCCGCAAACACACTACTTTCTCTGAAAAATCTTTCCAAATGAACAAAGCAAAACTTCTGAAGTGCCATATAATGATGCACTAGGAATGCAAAAGGCACATTTTCAAGTGTAATCCAAAAGAGGAATTATATCTTGACAATCTTAATCAAGTTAATTTCCCTCATACAAATTCTGTCAATATATTAATACAATACATTGTCTCTGTTGGACGATTTTGCTTGGTGGTGATGGTAAAATCTAAATAATGTCTGTATACATACCGTAAACGTTTTAAGGACATAGTTAGTTTGGGTGTGGCAACATTTACCACAGATTACGAACTGAGATGTATTATAAACATCATGGTTAATGACAAACATTGAGAGACTGCTTTAACATGTTATCATCAATTTAAATCAAACCTAATGTCAATATCATCAAAATTGAATCAGACCACAGAAACAAAGTCAGTGGTATTAAGAGGGATTATTGGAGAAAAAAAATATTGATAACAATCGTTTAAAAAAACGCTGGGAATTTGCAATTGGTAATTTGAAACGTTCAATTGGCTGCAAGATGCAATCATAATTAAATCATTAACAACAGAAGAAGAAAAAAAATCTGCATTTGAACAAACATCACTATCATGGCAGCTTCAGTACCAATTTCTTAAATTATGCAGAAAGCTACTTTTCTCTATGCATTGAGGCAGACATACCGGTACCTCTCTGGTATAAATAACCTCTTTTGTACTCCTCTCATTAATCGTTACTTTGTAAAAAGGAGACTCTCTATAACATAGAATAAAAAATCTGCTGAAAACCAGAATGACATTAATTGAGTCTAAATGTACGAGGGTATAAGGTAATTCCTTTCTGGTTCTTAGCACTAATAGCAGATAATTGCTTTGTGAAAATCTTACACCAAGATACTCAACATTTTTAGTTATTCACATATTTGTGGACAAGACCTATTGAAACCTGACATTCACAAATTACGTTTTGCTAAAATCAAGCTAGTTAGATCCTGGAATGATGTGCCCACAGGTTTCACTAAATTTATCAAGATATGAGTATTACATCAAATAACAAATCTCAATGAAGAAAGATATTTTATTATGCAGAATATAATGCTTTTGAGATTCATTTTCAATTCAAGTAAAAGGACAAAAAATAAGTTACATGTATCTCCAAAAACCTGATCGAACAATCAACTGAAAGCTGTCCACAAGATTAAATCATGCACCAACACCATTTGGGATTATAAACACAAAGACAAAAAACAGCTGAAATATTACCCCAAACAAATAAATAACAAATAGGTCAGCATTCATTATTCCTTGAATAAAATGCAGATGGGCCAAACTAGCAGCAGCTGTCATACAACCCCACACCAACATGCTCCCACCTCCAAGCTTGATGGTTGGTTTTAGACACCGGGGGCTTTACTTCTCCTTTGAGGTACGCCACACTCTCCAATACCCATCTAATCTAAACATACATGTATCATATGCGGTACCCCAGAGCAACATTTTCCAGAAGCTGACAGGTTTGTTGACAGGGTCTTTGACAAAGTGAAGACGTTTCAACCTGTTTTGCTTACTGATGAGCAGCTTTTTAAGAGGAATCCTGCCATGTAGTCAACGTTCTTTCAGCCTGTTCCTGATAGTTTGGGTGGAAACCAGAATGGCCTGCTTAACAAATTGTTGTATAGACAAATTTCTTTCTCTCATCACAACTTCTTTGTTGTATCTGTCTGTCCTCAAAGCGGTCATTCTCTTTCTCCCGGGACCCTCCTGATTGGGAACTTCACCTGTCTTCTTGAATTTCTTGAACTTCTGAATGATGTACTGCATTGTAATGTGCTTCAAGTTAAGTCTGACTGCGATATTATGAACAGAAAGACCATCCTTATGGAGCTTCACAACCTTTTCAACCTTTAGTTTGGCCATTTATAATGGTCACTTCCTTTCTGGCTGCTACTTACCAAGCAACCTTTAGTTTGGCCATTTATAACAGTCACTTCCTTTCTAGCTGCTACCTACCAAACAACTTTTATATTGTTGTACCAATGTATATTCATGTATTCTATTCTTTTCATGTAACAATGTATAGTTCTATGTATGTATGTTATTTTGTAATTGCTTTGGTGATATAAAATTGAATTAAATTGAATTATTTCCTCAAGGAATTGGGCATTTCAGCAGTCTTACCGATGACCGATCATTCCAATAAAAAATGACCACTCATTAAACTAAGGGTATCAAAACGTCTTCCTTAGTAAAGTAATTGATTGCAAAATGTCAGTACATAAAAGATGCTATTTCAGTCAAGAAACAGGGTCCAAAAGCAGGGACTCTAGTTGACAATCATGCTGTAGTGTTAAATGCAGGATGATCCATATTTTGATGGAACATCTTTCTATTGCGACAAATTGGATGGACAAACATGAAAAAAGGACTCAAAATGAAAGGTGTACAAATACTTTTTTGAAATACAAAATTAATTGATTGATTGATTTGCGAAGAAAATCTACGCCGATCACCTATTTCTTTTTTGTTTTGGTTCATAGCACACATGTAGATTTTAAAATGTAGGAATTTTTCTGAAGATAATTTCATAATTTTTCATTTTATTTATTATAATAATAATAACAATGGGTCCATTTAAGTAGTGCAGCTAGCCAGCTACTATAAGAATAAACTCTACTATGCTTAATACAAAGGTTCATATTATAACCCAGACTATAACTGAGCCCCCATAATAAGGCACTAAAGCATTCAAGTAATTTATTCCTACCAGGTACCAGTTTACTTCACCTGGGTGGAGAGTGGCAAATATAGATTAATGGCTTGCCAAAGGACATTAGTGCCGCGGCATAGATTTGAACCCAGTACCTTGTGGTTCACAGTCAGGAGACTTACCCACTGGACCACAACACCTCTATAATTGTTTGATTCACTGAAGCAATGAGTGAAAGTCACTGAAAAAACAATGGCCTATCACCATTTGAGCTGAGCAATTATGGAACTATGTATTTGAAAAGGATAAGAATGGGAAAAAATGAGAAAGGAGCAACTGAGAAAGACTCACTTTTCGACCAGTTCTACACTGTCCGAGGATGTCAGTATCCTGTGCTGTGACATCGCAAGCATACATGTGAATTCCACCACTTAGTAAGAACCCCTGGATAAAGCCTTACTCACTCATGTGTGGTTTGATAACCACCACCTGCAAAGAACATCCAAGACACAATCTGGCAACTAGATAATATCGTCCTTCTATTATATAGGGCAATAAGCATACTTCTGTGATTGGACCAGTGTCCATCTATTAGGAGGAATATAAGAGTAACTGGGTCTCATTGCCCCTCCCCCAGTTTTGATCTTCTCATCAATTTTTCAGTAGGGTCGATTCACAATCTCCTATTTGCTTGGTACAGAAAATTTCATAAACTTTCATTTTCTTAGTTATTGATGACAGAATAGATTTGTTTCATATACAGGGGTTGTATAAAAGCATTTTTGCAATAATTATGTTTAGGGTTTATGTATGATTGAAAGTTTTCTTTCAGAAGTTTTTTAGTACAGGGCAAATGGGAGGGGACCTCATAAGATACATCACAGTATTTGATTGAGTGCACTTTCAGAATTCATAACTTTCTTATTTTTAATCCGTTTTTGCTCAAACTTTCACTGACCTGTCAGTTCTCCCATTTTTCTGCTTCTATCAAAACCAACTTAATCTGCCCCTTTCAATAATGCTATGGAAGTATTTTCTTGTTTCTCTTGGAGCTCTCCAGTGCTAACTTGCTGAAAGCCCATGTGCAACTCTTTAACAGTAGGCTATCAATCAATTTTACCAGATTTTACCAAATTTGTTGGCACAAACCCTTGTCATTCAGAATGCATAAAAGAGGGTATGAGCTAGGAAACTATACACAGACCACAGTCCATAGTCCCTGTCACGGTATTGTAGCTACTCCTGGCACGTACAGCCAGAGATTGACAGAGATATAGGCTCAGCCCCAGACTTAATGGAATTCAAGTCAGAGTCTGTGCCCGCAGACTAAGCTATTCAGTCATACACTATTCACGTATCAAACTTGTCTGCCTAATAACTATTTCATAAGAGATTCATGGCAAGCTGTCGATCCCACAAATCACTGTCTGATCAACTCTTGTTTTATCACATTTTCAAGCCGTTTGGGCTTGGAACATTGATTGAACAGGCTCCATCGGCCACCGCACACTAAACGAATCACATGTATTATGCATGCATGTCTCAGTTCCCTCACTCACTCACTCACGCACTCACAAGACTGTGTTTTGCTTGCTATTTGTGATCTCTCTTTCTACTCTCAATCTCCTCATATCCCACTTCTCCCTCGATCAGCTGAAAATCTAAATTAATTTCCTCTTTCTTTCGTCATCTTTCACTATTCATATTGCTGGATCAGAATCAAATACTATAAAAATTGCATTCAGCAAAGTAAAACGATTTAATTATGTATACTGTATGTATCTACCATTTTGAAAACAATGTCACTCATAAGCCATTTTAATTGAAAAATTACATGTAATATTTTGAAGTAATTAAACAAACTGCTAAATACTCGATATCCTAGCTTCATCCAATTTTTCATGATATGAAATCAAACAGTATTTTTTGTACCATTTATCCATTTACTTATCAGCTGATCAATAACTTCCTCAAATACAACAAACAATATAAAATTAAGTGGTTTTAATGAAATACTGCTCACTGGCAACCATGTTATTGCATATGTACAAATGTAGACATATTAATTCCTCATATTGTAAGAATGTATCAACTGTTTGGAGTAGAGCATGCAATATGTCATGAGGGTGCTTCTATTAAAGGAGATCTAAATCAAACCAACATTGTTTCCTCTGCATATGTCACTGATAGACTTTATGTTTACCTCAGAGAGTTTTATTGTATGGGAGAGAGTTTACGGAGCTTACGTCATGAGTCTGGAAAAGACAAGCTTGCAAAACAAACGCAACCCTTTCAAAATTGCCTGTCACTTGATCTTTACATACTGTACGACATGTGTATGCAGCTCAACATTCTTAATCAAGCGACAACTTCATTGCACAAGTCTTAAATATATTGGATATAATGAAGAATTGAGGGCTATGATCTTCCATTCCTTCTTCCTTTATTTTATTGACAGTACTTGAAGTACTAAATAGAAAGTCATGTTCTTTGGTCTTTGGAGTAGTAAACAGTAGTAAACAGTGGTATAATATTATAAGTTTTAAACAAATTAAGATAAATAAATGTTGTTTGTATTGGGAAAATGTCCTGCAGGAGGATGTTAAATGGTCCTCTGTTTTTAATAGAAATTTGATTGGGATTAAAGAATTTCGTCTACGTGAATTCAATTTCAAGCTTTTATATAATATTGTACCTGTTCGTAAAAATCTGTTCAATTGGGGTCTCATTTACGACCTTAAAATGCAAAGAAACTGAAGATATTGTTCATGCTTTTATTTCATGTAAGGCAAACGAAACCTACTTTGAATATTTAAAGGACTTAATTTTACATGCTTTCAATCTTAAAATAGAGATAGATATTGTTTACTTACTCAAAATGAATTCGCAAACCGAAATCGATTTGATAATGACTATTGCTTTTTGGTCTATTTATAAAATGATTATTTTTCGTAATAAGTATGGGTATGATAATAGAGATCTAAATTTGATTTATTTATTTAAGAGAGAAATGACTAACAGAATAAAAATAAATGAACATTTGAAAGTACAAAACATGATATTTCCCGCGAATTTGTTTAGTTATATGTGAACAAATATTATGTGTATTATTGATGTTCCAATGTTTTGCTAAATTGTAAGTAAAAGTATGCTATTGTTTGAATATTGAATAAACACCTCATTAGAGGCAAAGAGAAAAAAAATGTTCTTTGGTGCATTCCTTCTTATTATATTAAAGGGAATATTCTAGAGATTTTCAGCAGGTTCAATAGATTTAACATATAATCCTGATTAGTTTATAATCATATGTGATATATCATATTAATCATTCTTAGCTGTAAGTCAGTTCAGATTGTTACAGTAACTAAAACAACCTCAAGAAATACACTGACATCCAGAGTTCTCTTTTCACACACACACAATACAATCAATCAGTTTTCTACTGTTGTTGTTTTACTTTACCAATATTATAATAACCATTACCTTTAAGAATTAGGAACATCATGGACCAATATTATAACCATTACCTTTAAGAATTAGGAACATCATGGACGTAACGCAGTATAAAGCTGTCATCTTTGGATAATTGTACACATTTTTACTCTCTTTTGTCATCATTGAACCCTTTACCATAGCAACAGTTGATTAAAACCTGGAACGGTTTTACTTCATGTTTAATAATGCAAGATAAGTTAAAACCTTTTTTAGCCCTTCATTTTGATTATTCATTACTTTTAACTTAATTTCCCAATTTCACAATTCCAGTTTGAAGAAGAAAGACATGCTGCCTTATCTTTGTCACAAAAAAAAACAATATCAATTTTGAAATCTGTGTTGTTCAATTTCTCCTCTATGTTGCCATACAAAATGAAGTTTATAAGTGTCCAAATACATAAAGAAAACAACTGCACCTCATGGGGTTTTCCATCAAAATTTGAACTATAAACATAATATCTACTTCAACCTTTTCTAGATTTCATTTATATCTTTAAAAGCAAGCGAGAAAACAAATAAATTTCTTGCAGGAAAAGACAGATAATACGCTACTCCTGGGAGTCCTTGCGATCAAGACTAACTACGTGATGCCCTATTTTTCTCTCTTTCCAACCTTTCAATCCCATTCTTTTCTGTGGTTAATTGAATTATATCTGCCTCTCACTTGAAACAATCATACCATAGCTATATCATACCCTGGGCCTGTTATCATCAGCTCGAGATTGCCAAATAACTCGCTATTTTAACTATCCCGATCGCAAATTATCCAGCTAATTTGCGTCTTCATCAGCCCGCAGTTGCAATTAGCAGGATATTTGGTCAAGATAATCATCCCAAGATATCTTGAACTAGTTTGCAAAATATCCCGCTATTTGTCTGGTGCATCTTCACCAGCCCGAAGACTCGCACTATGCGCAAACGCTGAGCAAAATATCTTGAGCTAATTTCTCGAGCTCGAGTTTCGAGCTGATGAAGACGCGATCTGTAATTTCGGTCTTACTTCCCAAATCAGAAATAGCTCTCGAGCTGATGAAGAAATACCTAACGTCTCTGTTCTATACAGGAGATGACGCCAACTCATTGCCCATTAAAGAAAACAATTTCATTATAGCACTTGCTACTTTTCATCAACAAGACAAAGATCGCTTCTTGCATCCATCAAAGCTTTGATGTAATCCTGCATCTATAGCAAAATGTTGATCGAATCATAGTGGAGCTGAAAGCACCATGTTTTGAATAACATGCTCATAGCATGGCTCAGTTTTACTTTCTATTTATTTTCTAATTCTTTAAACATTTATATATTTTCTTTGCTTCCAAGATATTTTGGAAATTTGTGCCCCTCTGGACATTAAATCCTGGATCTACTAATTAATGTGTTGCATTCAATATCATGTTTTTCTTATAACACAGATGGATAAAACTTAAAGGGATCGTTTAACAGTGTTAAATCTGAGATACACGGCCCTACATGTTATTAGTGTCTGTGATATGGTGTAATAATGAAGCCCTAAAAAAATTGCGCTTCAAAATGATCAAGAAGTGCCTCAAAAAGTAAAAATCTTTGATTGACCGGTTTTACCATACTCGTTTTCCCTAATAGACTATAGTGTTATGAAAACCATCAGGCGAACGGTTTTCAAAATTTGTAATTCCAATCATAAATATCTTGATAATCAGACAGGCGATCAGCTTGTAAAAGTCATGGGGTTCCTGACTGACCTAAAGGTTTATGATTATCATTGCATCATGAGCTAATCCAGAATTTTGTTTCAGAATCTGAGACAAAGTTACCGGATCCCTTTAATGTTATGGTGTACATGTATTATAAAGGTTAATTCTTAGAACATCATAAATTTTTACACTATTACTTAAGACAGTAACCACATATATTTTGTTTATATATAGTATTTCATTTTGTTAATTTCTGGCAAACACAAGGGTAAAAACAAATAGTTCACTGATGTTAGTATAATAAGATATTCATATGCTGTCTGTATATTTTCATGGTTTTGACCATGATACGGTTAAATCTGAATTAGTGGCCACTTAGGCCCTTAGTGGTCACCAAAATTGACCCCACTCCCCTCCCCTCCCCTGATGGTGGAACCTGTCCAGAAAGACCACCAGTTCACAGTGGCCAATTTGAGTATCCAATATTAAAAGTGATTAGAAAGGTGTACATTTCTATGAAATATATGCATTTCAAAAGGGGTTTATCCATAAAATTTTAAACGCTTGGTATTTGAAGAGTTAATCCTATTGTGCACCCTTTCTAAAATTGTATCTGTGTCTGCTCGTACAAAAATGTGCAATGCCAATGGACACTGTCATTTTAAGCCAAAAGTAAAGGGAACAAATAATGTCTGCTTACTGAGTCAGATATGTAACTTGATGCAAACAATATACCAACCAGTCCACAACACAAGCAAGATGTAGCCACATTCAAGGTGCTTTGTTTCTTTACAGAAAATAATTTACTGAAAGAAATATGCCTTTTTCCATCAGATTGCAACTGTTGGTGTTGTAAAACTGATAAAATACCTTGGAGGATTTATTTTACTTTTCAACTAGCCCTCTTTTAGAGTTTTTCACAGCCATTTTTCTTCAGGTTGAATTGTGTAAACTTTCAGTTCAATTATCTTTCACACGATGCATTGAAAGTACACCTATTGAACAAAAGTTTGAAACTTGAAGAAGAAAAGTATCATCATCATCAAAATGTATTAAATCTATACCAGCCATCAAGGCCATCAGTGTCAAATTTAAAAGAGCATTTTTAATTAGTCACACTAGGCCTGTCTTTATCAGACCGAAGTAGCCAGATCTCAAATTAGCCAGCTAATTTGTGTCCTCATCAGCCCGCAGTTGCAATTAGCGGGATATTTGGTCAAGAAAATATCCTGAGAAATCTTGGTCTTGTTTCAAAAATATCCCGCTATTTGGGAAATAGCGGGCTACTTTGCGCTAGTTTGTGATGAGCGTATCGGTCTGGTGAAAACGCAATTTCGAGCTTCGGGAAAATATCCCGAGTCTGAAAATAGCGGGTTATTTTGCAACTTCGGTCTGATGAAGAAAGGCCTAACGGTATCCCCCAATGAGAATAATATTGGTTTCCCCCAATTGTATGCAATGTATCCTTCAAAACCAAACATTTAATGAAAGTTGTTTTCAAGTACAAGTGCAGTTACACGTTAAGGATTTAAACTCTTTGGGCTAAAATATTTAGCTATATGTACATACCTGTATGTCCTATCATAAAGCTCTTCCAGGACATAACAATATTCAAAGAATCTACATTGTACAGTATGAAAGTGTGGCACAACTTCACAAGCCATATTACAAGTCATATTACAGTCTGTGCTCGAGACTAGCATGGAAGGGGATATACCATGGCATTCTGCTCTATCTGTTATCATCATTCATTTCACAGAAAAAAATGTAATTATACCCTTATATATCTACTCTGTGGCGTCATGTCATCCAGGTACATGTATACATTGTTAACCAATAATTTGACCAAGCCTATTGTTAGCAGAAGTTGGAAACTTGAGATGTCTCAAATTTATTTTTCTGTGAAACTATTCTGATAAATTACCATCTCATTGGAAAAGAAAACATGTAATAAAGCAGGAATGTATCTTGGGTAGTAGGTCCATGATTGCATGTATACAAACTCTACTACATTTACATAAAGGCTTGCATGTATCCTACAGACTAGCTATTAACACATGCATCATACATGTTTGCAAGGAAGGAGATAAAGAGAGAAAGAAGGGGAGGAAAGGGAGATGGGAACATGGAAATGATAAGATAGGAAAAAGGAACAGAGAGAGAGAGAGAGAGAGAGAAATAGATATAGAGGAAAGGGTATTAAAGAGAATTATATGTAGAGAGGAAATGCATGGACAAAAAGGAAAAAAAGTAAGCATAATGGGGAGAGGAGTGGAGAACTTCACAAACACTTAACACTATTCATTTACTTTTCAGACATAATGTCTCCTCAATGGAACTAATGCTGTGCCTTTCCATTGCTCATATACGAATGCATGATACTCCTTCCATTTATGCCTTCAACACGTATGTACAGAGGCTTACATGACAACAGATGAGAGCATCTATTTATCCTATGGTGTAAATGTAGTAACAAGGTAAAGTCCTTCACATGCCAAAGATGTATGACAGCCACTCGTCCTTTGAAAGAGTACATGTACATGATATCCAGATTTATTTACTGCCAATTTAAAATCTTTTTTATTTTTTGTGTTTACATCTGATGGAAATATTGTATAGTTCATTATTTATTCTGCACCTCACATTTAGAGTGATATTGAGGTACAACCCTTGTAAATTTGATGTTTTTTGTGTGTTTTTCCTAACTAAAGAATGAGAAGTGGACTGGTTAAATTAGGGCCTTTGTTGAATACTTTTAGATGTAAAACTTTAATATGTCACATTCTCAAGAAACATAAATCAGGATATATCAATTTTTCACACACTGAAAGAATTATAAAACTTGTTAAGGGTATGAATAAATTAGCTGTTACTGTATATGATATCTGCTGTGGGCTTATTTGATCAAATATAAAGTATTAGGGTGGCGATTGGTTTCAGTTTAACATTTTAAAGGATAGGGTTAGGTTGGGTTTAGGTTTAGGTTTAGGTTTAGGTTTAGGTTTTGGTTTAGGTTTAGGTTAGGGTTAGGGTTATGGTTACATTAAAGTTGGGACTACTGTAAGGATTAACTGCAGAGCTTATATTGCTGGTGCATGTATCATACTTATCAATGCAATGCAACACAATGATTTCTGTGGTCACAGAAATCATTAAGTCCTAATAGTCAAAACTGTTAAACATGATAAACATCACTAACCATCTTTGTAAAACTTAGTTTTCATTGTTACAAGCAACCTCATCAATAGTGATGAAAAAAAGAAACAACTTCACTAATGACAGAAACATCACATCCACCACCACCACTAACAACAACAACAACAACTTCCATATCAGCAACAACAGCAACGAGAGTGAGTATCTTACCTTGTTCCTAGTTTGGACCTGCTGTCTGAATCCACTCCATTTGATTTGTCTTGGTCTTGGAATGAACTATTGGTCTCTCCTCCTTCAGTTGCCATGATGACTGATATTCAATATCCAAAGGCTAGACAATCGGTGCTTCTAAATCTTATGCTTAGTTCACCTTGATATTTTGCGTTCTTTCTTTCCGTCTATCTTTTCTTGGATACAGTCTCCCTCAAATTGTTATCATTCTGAGTATAAATGTCCCAGCATAGATGTGATCAATGCTTCAACATGAAATTATACTATCTCTTAGTCTTTGGTAAAATACCAGTAGAAGCGGTCCTCTCCTGTGATTTCTTATCAAGTAGCTGTATCCAGGGCAATATAAATGCCTGTTATGCAATAATAATATAGTAAAGACTCCTGTCCACGGATGCTTTCTTATGTATCCTTCCAACCTCGTTTACCCTGGAGGATATAGTTTGACAGCAAGATGAGAGGTTATTGGTTTATCAAATCTCCTGGGTGGTTCTTAGTGTATCCGCTCTTGAAAGGTTGATCACTGCTTGCTTCTGAGGTGTAGCCCTTCTCCTTGTTAATGATGAGGATGCGTAGAGTGCACACGGGAGCTGGATAACACTCACAGCACAGCGGCCTGCAGACAATATTAAACGATAACAGTCAACGGTGACATCACTGGCACACAGGTTCTACACCATACAGAGAGAGAGAGGGCAGACTGCTGTACGTGGGAAAGAAAGGGAGGGTGATTGCCTGCGTGGGTGTGTGTGTCTCTCTATGTGTGTGAGTGTGTGCAAGAGAAGATGGATAAATCAAGGAGCATGTGTTTGAATCTCCTTGGGTAAATGTTTTGCGTCTGGGAAGGTGTTCAGTTTGCGGATTAGATTAAGTCTTTTTCCTCCTTTGTCGTCGGATGGAGATGGAAATCAAAGGGGTACTAGCACTCCAAAAATACCCTTGTCAAGGTCAAGATGACTGTCTCCAAAGCAAACACACACACAAGCAAACTCTAGGAGCTCTAGACAGGATGACAGACAGAATGACAGACAGGTGCAAACATTGGTCCTTCTCCACTCTTATTGGCTCTGTGATGGAGAAAGGAAAGAGAACAATATAATAAATATTTTTCAAAGTCATATTTGGGGACAAACTCTTCTCTTTACACTAACATATCACCAATATCCAGGTTTCTTGTAAGCACCTTGGGGCAATACACAACATATATTTCAGGTATACCTGTAAAGGGAAGAAAAAAAAGTCACTTTGTGTGTTGGAACAAGGATTTTTCTACCTCTACATCAGTGTCATTCATGATTTTTCCAATTAGAAATTCATAATTCTATAGTGATAATAACTTCAAAAATTCACAACTTTGTAATCTTTAGTCCAATATGTTTTACCTGTTGCTGATTTTTCTGCTTGTCATTACAAAAAGATTGCCATAAATGTTGGCATTACCTTTAAGCTAAAGCTTGACATATGCATGGTTCTGTAGGTTTTGTGGGTTTTTGCAGGTGCCACAGTAATAACAACAGGCAGTCTGCACAATCAAAGACATATTTCACTCTCACTCTCCCTCTTCCTCTCCCTCTACCCCCTCACTCTCTCTCTGTCTCTCTCTTTCTCCCTTACTCACTCCCCCTCTCTATCTTCTCCCTCTTCCCTCTCTCTCTCTCTCTCTCTCTCTCTCTCTCTCTCATCCAATGACCCTTGTTTTTTTTATTCCATTTCAAGCTTTATGCTTACCTTTAAGGATTTTCTCTTTTTTGTGTGCATATCATTGATATTGTACTGCTTGCTTTATATGAACATGATGTTTTTTAATGAAACTGGTTGGTAATCTTCATGCTTTTATATTCTTCCTAAGTCTTCATGATGCCATCCCTAGGATAACATAAATAACCCAAAATACATAATGTACCAGTCTACAACCCATACATGTATTTCATAAATATGACAGCACATTATACTGTATAAGCAAGCAAACTCTTATTTTACAGATAAAGTACACTCTCTCCAATATTCCCTCTAGGCAAAAGTTTATGTGAGTCTCTTAAAGGGGAAGTACACCTTGATATTAAGTTGGTTTTAATACAAGCAGGAAAATGAAGCAAAAAAAATGTCGGTGAAAGTTTGAGCCAAAAAACGATAAAAAAACGATAAAAAATAAGAAAGTTATGCATTTTTGAACGTGCGATCAATCAAACAGAAACTGGCAACTCTGTGACGTATCTTGCGGGCTCTCCTTCCATTTGCCCTGTACAAAAAAACTTCAAAAATGTCTCCCTAAAGAAAATTTTCACTCATACATTCACCCTAATCAAAATGATTGCAAATATGTTTATATACAAGCCCCTATGAAACAAATACATTCCATCATCAGTAGCTAAGAAAATGAAAGTTTATGAAATTTTCTGTACAGAGCAAATTGGAGAGGAGCTCGCAAGACATGTCACAGTATAGTCAATTTGTGTTTCACTGAAGACAACATAAAAAGTTCATAACTTTCCTATTTTATGTTGCTCAAATTTTCACTAACTTGTTTCACTTATTTTTCTGCTTCTATTAAAACCAAGTTAATATCCAGGTGGACTTTCCCTTTAAATCTTGTGAATGCCAAGTGCATTTTGAACTACTATGGGAATAGGGTAAACGAGAGCCATCCCACTACTTGCACCTGCTTCAATGAAGATTGATTGCTATGTGACAGGAGATGCTACAATAACGATTAAAGGGGGTAGCATTCATTCTAAATCATATCCCTAAAAAAACAAGGCTCAATTCAGGCGAGCATTCTTGAAAAGAATGATAGAATTAATCAATTAATTTGATAGTAGTGTTTTGTGTCATAAAACCGTTTTTCCATTAATAAATAATCAATGTGCTTTATATATATATATATATAAAGAAGGGATACATATAGAGATTTTATGGCCAATTATTAACTAAATATACCTGTCTTAACATGTGTGTGTTAATGTATTCAAGTAATAAAATTATACTATGAATGAAATTAGCAGATGCAGGAGTTGGGAAGAATAGATATGACCTGCACATTCTAATTATTTCAGGAACAAACAAAAAGCAGGGCATGCATGAAGATCAGTTTAGGGGAAACAATGAATTTGGCAATAAAATATCCCACAATATGCTGAAGACAGAAGTCCATGTAACTGAATAACAATATACTGGTCAATCCAATGACAAGGTGTATGTATACCTATGGGCATACCTGTCTTTAGCTGCTGATTTCACTGTCTTCTGGTCCACAGTCTGAGGGTTCATGTTTGTATGAATAATTTATTTATTCTTTCTCAAAGTATTTCATGATGATGAAAACAAGAAAATGATAACGGAGAAGAGTATGTCTGTTCAGAAACAGAAGGCATGAGCTCTGTGTTAACGTATATGACTTAATGCCCTTCTAGATGGATGGACAAGGATGAGGAGGAGGAGAAGAAGAAGAAGAAGAAGAAGAAGAAGAAGAAGAAGAAGAAGAAGAAGAAGAAGAAGAAGAAGAAGAAGAAGAAGAAGAAGAAGAAGAAGAAGAAGAAGAAGAAGAAGAAGAAGAAGAAGAAGAAGAAGAAGAAGAAGAAGAAGAAGAAGAAGAAGAAGGAGAAAAAGAAGAAGGAGAAGAAGAAGAAGACAATCATGCAGAGATGAACGTTAAAAACATACAATTGTAAAATGTACATCAAGATTTGGATTTAGTTTGAGAAGGAAGAAACAAAAGGCAAAATGGATAATTGGAGAATAATACAGAGAATATCAGGGAGGAGGAAAGTAAGAGCTGAGGAAAAGTAGAACAGAAAAAGAGCTTAAAGATAAAGTTGACTTTTGGCCATGCAATTGTAATGTGAAAGGAACTGTGTGGAAGCAACTGGAAAGGTTGGTCATGTAGCACATAAGTTTTGGCGTATACCGAGAGATTTTGGAATCATCAAAATGATAAGAAATTGGCTCTGTAGTTCTAAGAGTCACATGCACTGTACATAGAATGTGTATATGGGACTATACAAAAATGGGAAGCAATGAAAAATGTGGTCTACAACCTTAAGCTTTTACTTGTTATATTTCAAATATGAGGGCATTTGAAGAGACATCCTTTTCGGGGACATTTTTTACTATGATACTCCTCCACACTAACATAAAAAGAACGAAAATTGAAAAAGCTCACAAATCATTTGTCACCTTTCTCAGAACGTTTAAGATATGGCAGCAAAGATAATCCTGAATTTACAATTTCTGACTTCTAAATACCCAAGTTGTACAGTTTTCTACAGGTCACTTTTATAACTGCAGAAACCATGTCACTTTTGTTAGTTGTATATGACTTGTTTATCACAAAATAAACCTCATTATCAATGCCTTTTGGCCTGATGATCCCATCACCTATGTGAATCCAGTAATTTCCGGTTCTCCACTGGATATGGAGAGACTATAAAGAAGGTGAAATAGAGCAGGATGGGAGGAAAGAGGATGGGAGAAAGGAAGCACAAAGGAAAAGGATGAAAGGGGAAACTGAGATAAGAAAACTAGGTCAGAGGGAGGAAGCAAAGTAATAAGAGTCCCTGAAATGAAAGAAGAGCAGAATATAGAGAAGCAGATGGTTCTCTATATTCTGCAGAATATGAAAAAAGAAGCACAAGAAAAATGAAGCCAATTAAAAAAAAACAGAAAAAACAGAAGAAAGAGAAAGAGAAAAGGAAAGGAAAGGGAGATGATGAAAGGGGACAATGAGATATTAAAGAAAACTAGGTTAGAGGGAGGAAGCAAAGTAATAAGAGTCCCTTCCCTGAAATGAGAGAAGAGCAGAATATGAAAAAGAAGCAGAAGAAAAATAAAGCAGATTTAGAAAAAAGCAGAAGAAAGGGAAAGGAAGTAGGAAAATAAAGGAGACAGGCAAGTAAAAGAAGAAAGATAAATAGAAGGGAAAAAAAAGACAGACATGGGAAAAAAAAGACATGGAAAAATCATAATCAAAATGGGACAGAGAAGAATAAGGTTGACAGAAAATCAGAACAGAGAGGTTGCGAAGGAGAAGGAGAGGAAAAGAAACAAAATGTATAAAAATACAAGGAAATGAAGCAATCTGGACAAAAAAAGGCAAGCAGAGAAACCAAATTTGAAGAAATAAAATGAAAAAAGAGAGATAAAGAAGAATAATGTGAACTCAGGGCAAAAGAAACAGGAAGAGAACATTTTTAAAAATAAGAGATTTGGATGTCTTGGAAAACAATAGAGAGAAGCAGAAGAATATAACAGAAACAACAATAAAAGAGAAATAGTGGGAAAAAACAAAAAAAAACAGTAGGAAGTTGACGCAACTGAGAGTAGTAAGAACAAAATGGGGAAAAGGAGAATAAATGAAAATAAATAAACATACACGTACAAAAAGTTAGGGGGGTCAGCACAAAAGAGACAATACACAAATAATGCCATCTTTTGCTTAAACAATGAAAAGTGCTAGTGACCAGCACAAAAGGCATTCTAGGAACAGATCAATTATATGGGTAACAAGCAACCTCAATATCATGCATTTTAATGTGCATGCCTGTATGAAATACAGACTTCTTCAGTGCTTGATGTAAAGAATTATCTACTTTGGATAATTTGATAAACCAACAGTAATTGTTTTTATACTCTTTAGTGAGAAATTGAGAAACTGACTCAATTGTAAATTTTCTTATTGGCAATGATTGGATCAAAGTGTTATCTAATCTTCCAAGAAGTAATTATTATTAATGTTGATTGTTTGAAACACTTTTCTTTTCCTTTTCCATGTCTTGGGTAACAAAACCTGCCCATGAATATTATAAGTAGATACTGTAGAATTTAGATAATTTTTTATATCTACAACTGCATCACATTGCAATCGACAAGATAATTTAGCCTGGACCTAATCTAGTAGCTGAGCTAACATTTTGGACACTGGACAGGTTTAGCCTAAGACTAGACAGAAATAACCGTCTGATATATGGGTCATTCTTTAATAAAACTGACATTTGTTGACATTCCCCATACACAGACGGTACCCCATACGGCTCGCACCGGGGGGAGAGATTGAGCCGATTTTGGCCTGCTTTTAGGTCAAAAACTTTCTCCCACGATTTTCTTCATTTAGATCTAATTTTCTGATTTATAAATCAGATACAAAAATACTATGTCTATTTTTCTCCTATGTACAGTTATCAATTTTTTATGACTTATTTCTAAATGCGAAATTTACAGACTTACGTATATGAGTTATCCAATTTTTATCTCAGAACCAAGGAAACGGTACGTTCATGCATTCGAACTGGTAATCTATGACATGACCCGCCCGATATATTTCCGGTCAACCGACCAAAACAAGCCCAATGGCCAATCAAAGCACGTGTTTGATATTGGGCTTATGAATATTCAAACATCACCGCTCAAGCCGGGCTGACTCATACGTAGCTATTGGACGCTCGAAAAGAAAAATGAATATTCATCAACTTAAACCAAGATGGCTGACAACAAATCTTGTTGACTACAAGACTTTCTCGGATTAATCATTAATATAGGATCTAAATGAGCAAGCTATCGTAAGTCAAAGTATATATTTCCGGGTCATTCTTATGGCTATTTAGATTCAGTGTAATATTGCAGCCAAAGTGGATATATGAAGACGTAAAGAGTGAAAACTCGTTGCATATCTCATTCATCGCGGTCCGGCCGAACCGAACCATTCGTTCCCCACACTACCCCATTGACGTACTTCAGTCTATGTATAGAGGCGGTCAGAGGAGCCAGATGCAATCTCAGCGGAACAACCGTCGATATCAGAGACTGAAGCTTTCGGTCTAGCCTAAGACCTGACTTGCAAAATGGACTTACATCTCTTGTTAGTCATTAAAAGAGGATTGGTTCAGAGCTTAGACCATATTTCATGGATTATTATATTTTCATAAATTCACGAGTGGACAGCATTGCCCCCAAAAGAATTGAAGGATTATTCTTGCTTCACATTTTAAGAATCTTTGTCTTCCGGATTTTCACACTACTGCAGACTGCCCGTTCACCATCTGACAATTCAGAATCTACCTCAGTCCCTATTAGACATCAACTGTTTGGCTTGCAAAAAATGATGCCCTAGAAAGTTCAATGAATACTGACATAAATGCCTATTCCGACCTTACTTTTAAACACTGAAATGAATGTCAGGACTTTGCACATGTAGAACATAAAACAATGTTTTTCACATAAAATTTAAATTGGATTAGATCTATAAACATGATAAAAGTTGTTATATCAATATTAACAAACTGTTTCTAACAGCTTAAAGTTAAACTCTGTGGTGATGAAGCCCTAGTAGAATAAACTGGCACTGCATCACCAGACACCATGCAGAGACCCAAATCCCGAGCCTAGCTATCAATACCACCATGAAACATGAAGTGTAATGCAATAATTGATGCACTTATAATCTATATACATATTACATGTAATTTTGTATAATTACAGGTTATTGCAAACAATCAGAAGACCAATTAAGTATACAGAAATGATTACTCAGATCTACCTTGGCTGAGCTGATTATTGCTGCTCCTTCAACGGGGCTGGGTCAGGAGTTCTAGTTCTTGTCATCCGACTTGAGACTTCGGCACATCTTTCCTGGGTGTAGTGTTGTTACTCGTACAAGTAGCCGTTGATAGTAATTTGTAGTCACATCCAGCCGACACACAAAATAGCCGACATCGCGACACAATACAATTTACACAGTGAAGGCATGAGATCTTAATTGCCCGTAGAAGTACCAAACGCATCAAATCACGTGATTACAATTTTACTTTCGCTGCTTCGAGTGGACCTGTGGCTTCCCAGGGACTTCTACATGTGCATATCACTGTAGAACCAGAGTACAAGGGAATTCAACACGCAGTCATCGAAACGAGTCGCAGCTGGCCAAGGGGAAACCCCTTCCTGAAACTCTCCGTGCCACGCCCCCTTCTTGAAGTTTGTTAAACATGAAAGGGCCCGTAGGCCTACAGGGTAGCTAGAGGATTTGAAAATATATTTAATTATTGATCCGTTACTTACTCCCTTGACCACACTACAAAGTCGAATGTGACTTCTGACTCCTTTCAGCTACTGGCGCGCTCATGACATCACTTTGTAGAGGTGCCAAACCCAAACAACAACAAAAAGAAACCAAAAACATGTGGGATGCTGTTGCGTAATGAGCTAAAAATTTCAAAGGGGGATGAGCCAGTAAAAATTGAAGTATTTCTTAAACGCCAGGATGCAGGATGGCAATGCGTGCGACTCAGGCATTAATCTATCGAATGGGGGGGGGGGCTGTATAAACAAAAAAAATGCATTTATAACGACGCACTTTGATAAATTATATACCATTTTTTTCGAGGTCGCGTTTTTTTAGTTCGGAACTTTTCATTTTAAAAGCCAATGGTAAAAGGTACTTGTAGGGTATGAGAATAGTGCACATCTACAGAAAACTTTCAATAGGTGATCATAACATGTTCTTTAGGCTTCTACCGACCTTAAATTAATATAATATATTATACTACTACTATTACTACTACTACTACTACTACTACTACTACTACTACTACTACTATTACTACTACTACTTTGTTATTACTACTATACTATACTACACTACTACTACTACTACTACTACTACTACTACTACTACTACTATTACTACTACTACTTTGTTATTACTACTATACTATACTATACTACACTACTACTACTACTACTACTACTACTACTACTACTACTAGTAGTAGTAGTAGTAGTAGTCAAGGGCGTCAATCCGAGCTTGAGCATGGGGGGCACAATTACACAGGGGCGGATCCAGCCGGCGGCTACGGGGGTAAGGAGCACTACTTTTTTTTTCGTGAGAAAATATTTAGAAGGCGAATCAGCCAGCCGGTGAATAAGCGGGGGTGGGGGGTAGTGACCACTAAAAAAAAATCAAAATGGGGGGAATCAAAATGAGGGGGGAATGGGTGGTCCCCCTTCTTTTCTGAAAAAAAACATGGGAGACATTTTATATGATGTCCCCCTAGGAAAAATCGTTGGGGACGTGTCCGCCCTGTCCCCCTCCGATTGACGCCCTTGGTAGTAGTAGTAGTAGTAGTAGTAGTAGTAGTAGTAGTAGTAGTATTACTACTACATTGTACTTCTATTACTGCTACGACTACTACCCCTCCCGATCATACTCTTCTTTTCTCTGTCAACCACTCCCTTTTTTCTCTCTCTCTCTCTCTCTCTCTCTCTTCTCTTCCTCTTTATCCCTTCTCTTCTCTCTCTCTCTCTCTCTCTCTCTCTCTCTCAACCTCTCTTTGACCCTCCATATCTCTTGTTTACATAACTTTCCCTTCTCTCCGTTTCCGGCGAATATCTCTCGCAGTGATCGCATTGGGCAGTTTCTTTATATCTTCCTGACAAGCGAAAGGGAATGTGAACTACAATTATTCATAGCATGGTCAAGGTGGAAGTTTCAGGCTACCGAAGAAAGTAGATATTCGCAATTAGACTAAGATTACAGTTTAGTGTAAACATCTATCAATTGCATAAATGCGGGAATTGATAAAAGAGGGGGGAGGGGGATGGTGGTGTAGGCATTTTTTTCTTTGCTTTGTTATTGTTTGTAATTGCTTGTTTTTTCTTCCTGGGCCTGAGAGCTTATGCTGAATACGCCTACAGTATGTGAATGTCTTTCACATGTTTAACTATTGCAAGGGAATAGGCCTTCATATTACCTTTAGACATAGTGCGAATGAAATTTGAACCATAGTGGTTACAAGACAAATACTAAACATGAATATATAGTAGAATTTAACCGTTTAATAAATCACACGTCAATCACAGAATCAAAGCCTTTTTAAAATCCGTTTGCTATACAAAAGATAAAATCTCTGAATAATAGTGCGATATATGAATTTTAGATGTGAACTAATTAATATTCGTTATGCTCGATAAACGAAATAGTCTTAAATGACAAATATTGATCAACCTCTAACAATAAAACCTGGAATGCTTTGTTCACTGTTTCAGCTGAATAAAAAACTTTGCACTTGTAGAATTAAAGGTACCATAAAAAAAGTTAAAATGAAGTGCAAAAAGGTTTATTTGAAAGAATATATTTATAAATAATCACGCCGAGCAAGGCCATCGTTTATCGTCTGTATGGTAATAGTGGGTAAAACAATATTTAGTAGAAGAAATAGTGTTTTTCTTGTTTAATAACCTGAAGATAAAACTTAAAAGTTGACTATAATAAATAACTATTTATTTACAGAAGAAGACATTAATAATGTAAACAGTCGTACCTCTAACGGTTCCCAAAACGTCTGGAGATAACCGTACTGCTTCTTCTCAAAACAATTAGACTTTAGATTTTCGTACGATGTGATGTTCAGACTATAGAGCGGGATGCTTATTTTTTTTTAAACCGAGTTTCGTTACATACGGTGCTCAAACAAGCGTTTCGCTTTGCGACGTTTCGTTATACCATGTTTCTTTATAACTTACTTTTCGTACAGCTACACGGATTTTCCTATAGTTATACCAGGGAGTTGAGAGCCACTCCCTGGTTATACGGAGAATTATGGTAGCCTGAGCGGAGGGACAGTCCACTCATCACAATTTATTGATTTTTTTTTTCATTCCGGCAGTGTATGCAGAAAAGGAATAATAAGGTTTTATGTCACAGGAATAAAACATTCCTTGTTGTTTAATCTCACGTAAAAACAAAAATGGCAAAATTTACTAAATGTAGCGTGATTATTTATACATGTAGGATAGTGGCAAGTAAAGATACCAATTATTGCATTCAAACCTGAGAATAAAATTTCCCAACATAGTGGACAGAGCAACAAACTTTATTTAATAAATTTCAAAATAAATTTTGCCCAGCATCCTCTTTAAAATTCAACTGTTATATTATAGAATGAACATTGACTTGTTCGAAAATATACCACAATATTTATTCAATCAATAAAAACATGCAATCATTTATAACATGTTCATAACATGACATGACTATGGCATGATATGCCATGTTTCTTTCATATATTTCTGAAAAGATGATTAGTACTACAAAATCGGAAAATCGCGTTGAAAAGAGACTATTTCTTTCGATAAGCATATATATTCTAAAATATATATCACTTCTGGATATACTCGTATGTTTACATAAAGAGAAGGCTAGAGAGAGGATCATTATAAATATATTTCTTAGTATCACACTGTGCAGGTAATATCCTTAAAATCTTTAATCTACGAAACTATGCAAACAAAATCTATTGCCATTTCCATCTTGAATATTACTGTTAAGACAGTGAAGTGAAAAGTTTGTTTTTATGTACATATTTCTTGTTCAGTTGCCTTGCATTGTGACGTACGTCAAGTCATTGCTTAAGCGATGACCTTCGCGGGTCATGACGTTGTTCATATACGTCATTACTCGCTAAGGCACCCGGATGCTTATGATAATAAATTCCAACGTTCTGGCTTTAGACATAGCCATGATATTCGCCAGCCAGCAAAGTAAAATATTTGTTCATGATGACAAAAAAAATGATAAGTGAGAGTGAACATAAATATACATACATAAGGTGCTGTGTCCCGAATTCAGGATTTTGGAAAAGATGGGGCGCGAAAATATGGGTGCATAATTATGATATACCCCTCCCCCTCAAAAAAAAATTAGTTGCACGCCTCTTGAGCCCAACTATATTCGCCATTGTGTTGTTAGATCAATAATCAGCTAGTCTAGTCAACATAAACCAACACATTTCAGTGTTATCGTACTCGAATATTGCATATTCACACACATATTCTTCTTCGTATTTGGCATCAACTGTGCCTGAGAGGGGAAAAGCTTACTGAATCACTGTGACCATGGTGGCCCTCGGGTCTATCCTCCCAGTATAATAACTGATTGGGAATGTTCAGGACTGGTAGACCACTACACCAGGGTTTCGGAACGCATTGGTATGGATTCTTTTTGTTTGTTTGCAGTCATCACACATATTCAAGTGCTTCAAAACATATTATATACATAAACATGTAAGGTTCTATCTATGTAGATAGATCATAAAGCAACAAAATTCGGGAAATCGACGTATTTAAAGTGTTCAACGAATTTGTCGCAACATAGAGATATTAGCACGGCGTTTTCGTTTTTTGTTTTCTTCAAGCTCTCAGAGATAACTGAATAACAACTAAATATCAGCAGTCTAATGTGCCCCGAATAGGAAACTAATTGTTAATAAATCCATGGCTTTCAACAACACTGGGAATCATCTTTCAAGTCTATTATGCTAATTAATTCAAAAGTCCTTTTGAAGTTACACAAATATCGGGACATATGGGTTTTGGCACACAGGCTCATTATTCTAACAATTAAGTTAAATATTCATAATGAGTAAAGTGAACCAATTTTAAATTATTGTTCTCTCGTTTTAAAGTGTAGCTTACAGCACTTCCGAACAGTTCTGATTAATTAAATAAATATCTATAACATTCAGTATACCTAACCTGTACATTATGTATGTGATGTTTCAAGAAAAAAATATCTTGATTTGTAACTTCTTAAACGTTTTGACGATTTTGGCCGACATCCTAACGCAGTTTAACTGATAAAACCCGATTAAATTTTAAATGTAAAGTGGGTCTTTTATGTCCTCCGTTATGAATGGGTTTCTTTATGTCTCCGTGTCCTGTCCTTCGGTTCCCTTCACACACATCCGATTAAAGTCCTCAAAAAGCAGGTCCTCATCAGAGTACATCGGGGCAGCTCCTCTGTAAAGAGATTAATTAAATATGATACTTAAATAAAGTTAATAAATTGTTAATACATTACTCAATTAAAAAAATGTTAACAAGATATTTTGGTCATTCATTTTTTTATTTTTGATGCCCCATGTCTAATTTTCGTTCTAAATTTACCGCCAAATGCTGCGAAATGTGAGTAATTTGTTGTTAGACAGCCGTTAGATATACGCTTCAGAATAGTTAGTATTGTAGTTCGAAGAGCATTGATCATGAAAGAAAATAACTAAATACATCTTTGTAAGTATTATAATGCGATTATGTAGATACATGCATAAGCCACGAACAACTCCCAAAATAGATGGTAAATTAATTTTGAAAATATCTGAACTACAGCGGCGAGTAAATTATTAAATAGTTTGTCTATCATGTATTTTGCGTGGTGATTTCTTGTAACTGGAATTTACGAGACTTATTGTAGCAATAGATATCTATAATTGATATTTCGATGTGAGTATAGACCGTTTCTGTATATTCAAAGAACTGCAAGTACTTACGATGTATCAAACTTGATAAGGTTGGGATCAAGGACTTCTCCTTGTTCATTGTCTAAAGAAAATGGAAAAAGAAGCATGGATAAAATAGAGATAAGTAAAAGAAGAATTAAAGAAACGACTCACCTTTGTAATTGTATAGGAGTGGACGCTATTGCATAGACATTGCTATACTTGTCATGTACAATGCATCGACATAGGCCGGGGTGTGGGGGGTAGTCAGCACTTGACTTGAGCCTGCTAACATACATGTACATTACACCCCCCCCCCCAGTCTGGGAAGTAGTCCGACCCATGTTTATCATTTCGCCACTCGACGAATAATGATTTAAGCTAATAATAATATGTATAATTATCAAACATGGGATAGTGGCTTCAAATAACATGCCGGCTACACACATTACATTTTGACCGGGGGCATAATTATATTGTATTTTCTATCGAACATTTGAAACAACGATGTTCGCTAGAAATATTTAGTTTTATTCTTATTGTCTTTTTCTCTAACAATATCTACTTTACATTTTAATTTATATCACGAAACAAACTTGATTTTAACCTAATTTGATATTGTTACATGTTATGAGATAAGCTGGAATATAAACTTAGATGAAATTGCATTCTTTAGGATATAATAATCAGAAATTCAAATAACGCTTGACATACAATCAGAATAGGGATATAACAAGAAGATAATCGGACTTTATTGAGTCGACTTTTAGTAAAAGTGAACATTTTTCATTTTATGTCAGTCTTCAAGAATATGATGGTGAAAATGTCCTCTGAGGGGATTGCTCTACACATGCTGTCATATTCGAAATAATACGAGAAATAGCAAGAGAATTTAGGCCAAACGTCTATGCCCCATGGGTGTGTGGTCCGTCAATCTCATTTCTGTGTGCTGTGCATGTGATTTTCAGTAAGAATGAGTCAATTTCTTATGAGTTTTAAAAATCTTAAAGTACACCAATAGACCATTTTCGTAATGTAATCAAATTTAATGCACAAATCTTTATTAAATGCCTTGTTACAAATTATATCATTCACATGTTATGAATAATTGTATTTCAATAGCTAGAATGCGAGTTGCATACTTTAATTGTTGCTAGATAGGACAAACATGTTCTAGAAAATGGACCTTTGCTAGTTACTTCCAGACAGTTCCTTTCGCAATGTAATCGCTTGACCAGGGCCCCGTCTTATAAAGAGTTGCGATTGATCCGAATAAATCGCAAGTCCTCTGATCAATCGCAAGTTTGCAATCCCCTATCTCCTATGTACATAGTTGCGATTTATATCAATATTAAATAAGTTGCGATTAATATCAAATCTCTATAAGACGGGGCCCTGTACTCAACTATATACCTGTAACATGTTTTTCATTTAAAAGGAATGAAGGAAAATAAACCTACTTGATTCTGATTTCATGGTTGGTTCTGGTGCTGGTGGCTGTGGATGTGATAGAATGAAGGGCATCTCTACGGTTAGGTCCCTGAAAGAAAAGACAATAAGTGTGTCATAGTTTTGAAGAACTGCAAGATTCAGTGACATTCACATTGCTAACATACTCTTAACTCGTGCAATGATGTAACATGACAACAATATTATGTGTTTTTCAAATAAAATATACTGTATCACATGATAATCAGACAGTGATCAGTGGCGGATCCAGGGGGGGGGCACAGGGGGCAAGTGCCCCCCCCCCCGGCCAAAAAAAAAAGGAGAAAAAGGAGGGAAAGGGAAGAGAGAGGAGAGAAAAGGCGGAAAAAGAAGAAAGGCGGAAAGACGGAGGAGAGAAAAGGAAGAAAAGGAGAATAATGAGAAGGGAAAAGAAAGAAAGGGGGATGATATTACAAGAAGGTTTTTTTTTTTTACCGGGTAAGGGGCGGGGGGGGGCATGCAATTTTAAGTCGAACATGACTAATACCAAATATTTTATCTCCTTTATAACTTCCAACTTATAACTTATAACTTAGTCTTGAATTAATTTTCCGATATACCTATTCTAAGTGCTCTTTCAGCATGCAGATTGTCCCCGCCATTAATCCTACCACAGTTGCTGGTTTCATTGTCATATTATTTTCTGTCATCCCTGTGGCCGCGAAGAGCCTACCACAAAGTTTCTATCCGTTTCGTTAGGGTTTTAAAAAAAATCGCCTCGCCGCTACGCGGCTCGGACCTTGCGGCTCGTGGACGATGTTTCGAATCGTCATTGGGTAGAACCCCGTTAAACTGTTACTTAAGTGATTTAAAAGACGTTATCATGCACTGTTTTTATGGTCTCCATTGTGTTAGTATATAGATGCCAGGAAAACATCACTTACGGGGTTCAAAATAGCAACAACAAAAATCGCCTCGCCGCTACGCGGCTCGGACTTCGAGCTCGTGGACGATGCTCCGCATCGTCATTGGGTCGAACCCCAAACTGTTACTTGATTTAAAAGACGTTATCATGCACTGCTTTTATGGTCTCCATTGTGTTAGTAGATGCCAGGAAAACATCACTTACGGGGTTCAAAATAGCCCCAAAAAAAAAAAAAAATCGCCTCGCCGCTACGCGGCTCGGACCTTGCGGCTCGTGGACGATGCTCCGCATCGTCATTGGGTCGAACCCCCCTTAAACTGTTACTTGATTTAAAAGACGTTATCATGCACTGCTTTTTATGGTCTCCATTGTGTTAGTATATATAGATGCCAGGAAAACGGGGTTTCAAAATAGCACCCCCAAAAATCGCCTCGCCGCTACGCGGCTCGTGGACAATGCTCTGCATCGTCTTTGGGTCAACCCCCCTTAAACTGTTACTTAATTTTAAAAGACGTTATCATGCACTGCTTTTTATGGTCTCCATTGTGTTAGTAGATGCCAGGAAAACATCACTTACGGGGTTCAAAATAGCCCCCAAAAAAAAATAAATAAATAAAAAATAAATAAATAAATAAAAATAAAAAATCGCCTCGCCGCTACGCGGCTCGGACTTCGCGGCTCGTGGACGATGCTCCGCATCGTCATTTGGTCGAACCCCCTTAAACTGTTACTTGATTTAAAAAGACGTTATCATGCACTGCTTTTTATGGTCTCCATTGTGTTAGTATATAGATGCCAGGAAAACATCACTTACGGGGGTTCAAAATAGCACCCCAAAAAATCGCCTCGCCGCTACGCGGCTCGTGGACAATGCTCTGCATCGTCTTTGGGTCAACCCCTTAAACTGTTACTTGATTTAAAAAGACGTTATCATGCACTGCTTTTTATGGTCTCCATTGTGTTAGTAGATGCCAGGAAAACATCACTTACGGGGTTCAAAATAGCAACAACAAAAATCGCCTCGCCGCTTCGCGGCTCGTGGACGATGCTCCGTGTCGTCATTGGGTCAACCCCCTTAGCAAAAAGCTAGATCCCATCATCCGCCCCTGGATCCCTACTCTTTGAGGGGGTAGGAGAAAGCAATTTGACGTCATATTACTCCAGGAAGTGCCTGAAAATGCACCTAATGTGGTTCTTAAAGTGCAAATGCTTCCTACCCAGACCCACCCCCGCTTGGTCGCTCCGCTCCCTCGCCGCTGACGCCTCGCTCCATCGTTTTTCATATATTTCACCCCATGCGATTTTGTGCCCCCCCCCCCGGTAAGAAATTCCTGGATCCGCTACTGGTGATAGATATAAATAAGGAATGTTAAATTGTCGTGTTGAATTTCAAGGCTATAACAGATACCGACCGATGCGCGGAGACTTTGAGTCGACATGCACGTTTCCCCGTTCGATAAAACCTCTTAGATTATACTGAAACAGCACCTTGAACGTTGAATAACTCCAAACAGTCACGTTTAACAACTTTATATGAGTGCTGATTATGCGGGTAGTATAGAATTCTAGAAATCTGTATAGCATCGTTGGGTATTATCATAAAGCAACGAAACATTCCTTTCTTTATTTTCTAAAAAATATAATGTGTAGAATACTCACGACGCAAAGATATCTCCTACAAGCCTGACTTCAACCTTATATTTCACTGTGATGCCAAGATCCTCCTTCTTCATCACGTCATTTCGGAAACTACAAGAAACGAGATATACAACTTACTTTTTATTCTGTATGTTACATGAAAATGCATTATGCCATTAATTAATATATGAATAAATGAATTAAACATAGATGCAAATTCACTAAAATCATTAAAATTTATAAACCATCTACTGTAGTTACGTATTCTCAGATGAAATAGACTCAGAATTCTCAGATCAAAGAAGTACATCTAGTACAACCACATTTATGTTCAAATCAGTAATTGCATTTTACCACATCGTAAGAGAGCAATGTTTAAAATGCCATTAACACTATTTGGGAAAGTATTACAATTCTTTCTGACTCTACTGGGGAGCGTTTCACAAAGACTAAGATCGACTTAAGTTGGACTTAAATATGGCAGGCCATTCATGCCACTGGTTGCTCTCGCCATTGGTCTCTCAATTATAATTTTAACTATTATTTTTTTCCTTCAATAATGAATTATCAAAATATATACATTCTGTAGATTTGTCACCATGATTTGTACGTCCCTTGAGAGACCAATGCCAGTAAATGGTGAGAGCAAACAGTGGCATAAACGGCCTGCCATAGTTAAGTCCAACTTAAAGTCGATTCTTAGTCTTTGTGAGACACCCCCCTGGTCTCTTACCTATTCACTTTCTCTCCCCATCTCTCCGCCCCTCTCTTTTTCTCTCTCTCTCTCTCTGTCTGTCTGTCTTTCTCTCCCTTTTTTCCCTTACCCTCTCCTTTTTTCTCCCAAGCTCATTGTATAAGGGTCTCTGTCACAATTCCCCCACCCCCCTCTCTCTGTCTGTGCCCGTCACTCTTCCACTCGCTCTCTGTAAAACTGTATTCTTCTCTATACCCACTGTGGCTCAACTTACAATGTAGATGAGGCGAGGTTGGTGTCCTCATGTTTCAGTCTTCCATCCAAGGCCAGACCTCGCTTGTCTCGATTGTTTTCTAGCAGTGGTGTGACCTTGAAAACTTTGGTTAAAACTTGACTTGGTTTGATTGGCATTCCTTCAAGTTCCGTTCTGTCAACAAATACAAAATATAATGACTATATGAACTAAGGTGCTTTGGTCTAGTGGATACCTCGCTAGATTGTGAATCACTTAGTTTTCGGTTCGAGTCCAACCATGGCACTATTGTCATTTGGCAAGATAATAATCTACATTTGCCACTCTTCACCCGGGTGTAGTACATGGGTACCCGATAGGAAGAAAATAATTTCAGGACCCTGAGGGAGAACGGTATTAATACTGATGAAATTATCCTTGGTAAATAAGGCATATCTTATTATGCATGTAATTAATAAATCAGTTATTAACCATTTCATGCATTCGGTACATGCTTTCTTTCGTAGTAATATAGCCTTGGTAACTTCACTCAGAAGAAACGAATGCATTTATTAATATTTTAATAGACAGTTTAATCGTCAAGAAAACTAAAGATCATCGAACAATGTTATAGATAAAACTATACAAATAATTGATGAGGGGGCAGCCCATGACAGGGTACATGTCGATGAGTAACACCTAGCATCACAGAAGAAGAAAAGAGATCGAACGAAAAGCAGAGAGAAGAGAGAGAGCGAGAAAGAAACAGAGAGAGAGAGAGATAGAGGGAGCGAAAGAGAGAGAGAGAGAGAAGATAGAGAAATAGAGAGATAGTTAAAGAGAGAGAGAGAGAGAGGGTGCGATGTGGGGGGGGGTGAGGGAGAAAAATAACTTGAAAAGACATTTTCCTCTTGTAGGAATGTGGAACCCCCCACCCCCACGTGCAAACCAAGCCGTCCTCTCGACACTCCCTTGTAGGCTACACCTCTCATATCAACCCCCCCTCCCCCCGTCTCTACTAAATCGAGGCTATGCTTCAATGTGTTTGTACATTAAAACGGGTAGACCGACTTACGAGGCTTCGTATTTATCGACCTCACATTTGAAAGATCCCGTCTCAAAGAGCTGAATGTCTGCGAGTTGGAACGCGGTGACGATCACCTTCTTCACGCTCTTCGATGACTGATTCGAGACATGGACATTGACGGATATGGTTTCACCGTGGTGGTATACCTATCATGATCAAGAAGATAAATCCAAGATAAATACTTTGTCCCATACTCCAAAATAATGTAAGCATTAATGATTTATTAATCAAAATGTGTTATTTGGGGAGGTCACGGCCCCTTATATTTTGCTAGTGTCTCGAATATGTAGTGTATATTTGTTGTATACCTCTCGCCTGTGGATAATTAGATTGGCTGCACTTTGTAAGATATGAGTTTTTAGAGAGGAGTACTTACGTAATCAAATGATGTCGCGAAGTGGCGTCGTTTAAAATTATTCTACGCTGACGTCACAGATATGAAAATAGTAAAGGGATTGTTGTTCTGCTAGTAAACGAACGCATGATCACGTATAGTGTTCTAGACCAATCCATCAATATCAATGAGGGATATGTTTTATATTATGTGTATATGAATATGTACTAATATTCATATAATCGCAATATCAATGAATTATCATTGTTTCATGTAATCAAAAGAAATTCAAATTTCAAAAGTTTTTTTAGTACAATCCCCTTTCGTCAAGGTACTGTTCTTACACCTACCTCTTTGTCTAAGGTTGCCTCCAGGCGCAAAGGTGCCTTGCTGAAGAGGAATTCTTTTGAGTCTTCTCCACTAGGTTGTATACCTTGTCGTCTAGGTGCATAAGCCACCTTGCGGATAGCTAATTCCACCGATCGCCTCTTACTGGGGACCTCGTTAATATCATCTAGATTCATATTTAAAAAATAATAATTTTAACGAATTCTGCTGTATCAACCTCAAATAAAATATGATTCAGCGTTTAAAATGAGTCCTCCGATAAATATTCTTATCGGAGTATCTTGATGAAGCTCCGTTACTATCCGTCAGTAACAACTGAATTAGACAGCGTGTTTCCATTAAGGTTATTCGATTTCTCTTTAATGGTTTGCGAATTTCTCGTGATTTAACCACATCACATTCCACGCATTCAAACAACGCAATTACATGAATCACTTTCTCATATTTGCTGCATTTCAACAGAAAAGCTCAGGCCTCATATCCAGGAGTCAGAGGGTTATCATCATCATCATCATCATCATCATCATCATCATCATCATCATCATCATCATCAAGTGCCAGGTCTGTTACAGACATCGGCGGTCATGGCCCTCCATTTCTGTTTATCATCTGCTATTCTTTAAAAAGCTGGTATTGCTGATTTTATTGTTGGTTTCACTAAATAAAAATCTAAATTGTTCACATTAAAAAAATTCTCTGACGAGCAAAATCAAAGGCATCAAATTTCTAAGGTCCCTTGTTACTCAACAAATCTCTGACAAGCAAAAATGAGAACAGAAGTAAAACAATCAAGTGAACAAACAAGAATTAAATTTGTATGGTACCACCCCCTCCCAGTTTTATATATAAATATATATATTGGGGTGGGGAGGGGGGGGGGCTAAAATTGTTGTCAGGGCCCAACAGTTGGGTGCTTTGAGGCGCACTCGCAAGCACATTGACCAGCCCCATTCCCGACAACTAGCTCAATCACTTCCATCGACATAACTCCTAGAATGCCACCTACGACAAGCTAACTCTGCAATGCTGCAGCTGAATGATGATGACTGTCTAGTTTTATACCCATTATAGTGTGCAGCGTTATAGATTTGGCACTTATTATCTTTTGATAAATTATAAATGTTGAAACAGAAGTCCGGAAGGTGACGGGAAGCAATATCATATGGATGTAGACGAGGGGCAGACGGGGACTGAAATTTGGTTTGGTATTTCTATGCGACCGGCCCGCTCAACCTCTAAGATAAGTGTATATCTACTGGCCCTTGGATCACAAATTGACCGGCTCTTAAAGCCCCTCTAAAGTGTTGGGAGCCCCAACAATTTGATGGCAAAATTTCACTTAAACCGTATCATAATGCGAAAGAGTTGAAGTCCAATATTGATGAAAGAATACACAATTTAGGTTTTCTGCGTACAACAGAAAACCCAAATTATGTATTCTTTTATCAATATTTGTCTTCAAACACTTTTTTTTTTTTTTTGGGGGAATCTTTGCAGAGGTGTGTCTTAAATGACATCCTCTTGCACATACAATTAGGTGACATTTTTGGCGAATTTGGGGTTCCCAACACTTAAGAGGGGCTTTGAGCAACATTCTGGGGGAAATATCCCCAAGCTCCCGATGGCCAATCCGCCCCTCATAGAGACAATGTAATGATATTCCTTGGCAATTATATCTGTACAATTTATGGTTAGGCCTGTTTTTAACCTGGGAATTTCATTAATGTTGAGAATGAAAATCCATTTTCTGTCTTTAAATGTCGGTAAGTTTTCATGAAAGGTATGTTTTATTTTAAACGACATTAACAATTCCTTTTATGAAATATTTCAACTACTCGTGGCTTTACACCTCTATCGAAAGTGTTAAATATTAACTTTAATGAGCCAGAACCCCGGTATAGTTTCAAACGATATATTATAATGGAGTCGAGAGTAGGTAAAGTAATTTATAAATATTTGACATCCAGGCCAGTTTTATTGACAGTAATAAAACCCACGCTAAAGGAGGCAGGCGACAGTACACAGCCCACGCTCATTTTATATGTACAGCCATACAGGTCTTATATTGTGAAAGTAGACATACAAATCTACAGCGAGTGCATTTATTTTGGCTTCTTTTGTTTGATCTTAATGGAAGTGTAAGCTGAGGTGTCGTGTTTTAATTGATACGTCACCAGACTATATATTTTATGACACACAGGGTCTGGGGCTCCTATGCCATGCCTGCGACGGCACTAATATTCTTTTGCAAGACATTAATCTATATTCTCCTCTCTCCACTCAGGTGAAATATAGGGGTTTCCGGTTAGAAGAAATTCTCTGAGTGCTTAAGGACCGTATCATGGTAGCCAAGCTTAAGCCTTGGTAATAACAGAATTACAGGGCCCTCAGGGAGAACATGGTTAATATTGATGAGACAACACTGGGTAAATGAGACTATATAATCATCATTATTTATTATGAATATAATGAACTCCAATCGATTTTGCTTGTCACACTTACCGCCAATGTAAGTATGAAGTGAATATTCTACTCCGCATGGCTTTCTATCGTCATTTTGAGCTGGTTGAAGGCAAACTGAGAAAGGCGAATTCTTGGTGAGCTGGAAAAGTAAAAGGCAATGATAACAAGATAATGATATTCTGATATTTCATTTTATGGTTTATAATTAGGTTCAACTTGCTTACATTAGATTTTATCACCTGACGAAGTGTTGCAGCGGCGCACGAAATGTCGTGATCTTTTAGATCCCTTATTGACCATACATTGCGAGACAAACGAATATCACTAGCGATATTATTTTCGATACTACATCCGCAATGAGTAATATATTTAGCATTAGGTTCAACTTATTTGATATACACGATTTACTTTGAGTTTAAAAAACAACAACAAACAAACTAATAAACAAATAGGCATCAAGTATTGATGCTTTATTAGTTGACACAACTTTTCAATACTGAATAACGCCCATCGGAGCCTGCCTGCATGCAAGTAAGCAAGACCAATTTTAAGGCAATCTTGTCGTATTTATGTAGAATACATTTTACACGTGACGTGTGTGATGTTTAATTCCTTTTTGACATAACAAATAGGAAAAAATCTATTCACTCCGACCCTCTCAGATTATCCTACCCTCGGAGACAAAAAATGATCATGAGTATTGATGCAACAACAAAAAAGGATCATAAAACATACTTTAAACAAACCTGGACAATTTTTGTTTTCCTTTTTGAAAATATTTGTTCTCGGTCACCATGTGACATAGGAATAGGAATAGGAAGTATAACGCAGGGGGATATGCTTGTTCAACGAGGGGGGCAGATACATCTTTAAAACTAAATTCCACTGAAGATTTAGGCCCCGAAGTGAAAGGCCATCTATCTCACCCCACCCCCACTTTTTTTCTTTCTAAGACTGTAATTCCACTGTTATGACTACTAGTCCTACGTCTACTTCTGATAAAAGTATAATTTCTATATCTACCTATTATATAACTAGTATTTCACTTTTTGTTTCTGTTTCAGTTTATTGTTTCATATTTCACATGTTTCTATTTTACAATGTTTACACAAAATAAATGGTACTGACAACAACAAAAAACGAATTCTATGTCTAATCTAAGAAAAGAAAATATGTTCATCATATCTTCTAGTTTGCATGGAGTGTTAACTGAAAAGATTGAACTAAAACAAGAATGAAATATGGAGGGGCCAATTGTGAAAGCACCGTCTACGTCAACGATGAACGTTCGACTACTGCTACTTCTACGATGAACGTTCGACTACTGCTACTTCTACCACTTTTCCCTCTCCTCCTCCTCCTCCTCCTACTACTACTACTACTACTACTACTACTACTACTACTACTACTACTACTACTACTACTACTACTTCTACTGCTACTACTGCTACTATTACTACTACTACTACTACTACTACTACTACTGCTACTATTACTACTACTACTACTGCTACTACTACTACTACTACTACTACTACTACTACTACTACTACTGTTACAGCTAAATATCACTACAACTTCTATTCTGTACATAAATTCACTTCTGCTTCTAAATACGACAGTTTACCTCGAAGGAGAATGGGTATGCCTTATTGCCCAGTTTCTTGCTTAGACTGGTCTGCAGACGGGTCAAAGGTCGCTCGTTTTCTGGTAGAGGTGGATAGATCTGTCTCTGAGCTAGGAATAGTTCTTTGCGGAATGAGAGACCTAGAACATCTAGCTCCTCTCGACCATAGCGAAAGATGGCGACTAGACGAGCGAACACCTTGCGATCCTTGAGGTAGTCTGGATCCAGTAAGACTACACCATCTAAGGACACACAGAACGTACAATTTTTGTTTAATAGTACAGATATACATCCATAATAAGCGACTCACTATGTTGATCCTCTATGACGTCTACCGTTTAACATCTTATATACCAGGTCACAGTAGTAACATATACGATAATGTATTCTAGGAGAACAGTACAACGCATAACTGGCAGTAGTGTACATAAAATACCCAGTCTGTAAGAGGAAAGAGTAGTAGCAAAAGTGAAACGAATCATAAACGAGTAATACATTAAACTAGGATATCAATGCGTAACAGAGGTGTTGTGGTTGAGTGGATACGTCGCCGGACTGTCGATCACAAGGTCCGCGGTTCAAGTCCTGCCGCTGCACTAATGTCCTTTGGCAAGACATTGATCTACATTTGCCACACTCCACCCAGGTGAAGTAAATAGGTACCTGGTAGGAATTTATTCCTTGAAACGCAGCGCGCGTAACAGCTGCACTGCTAAAGCCAGGGTAATTATGCTGCATTATTGTAGAGCGCTTAGAGACTTCTGATAAAGTAAGTGTTAGGCGCTATATAAGCACTATAATTATTATTATTATAATTATTAATAAACGACGAGTTAAAATTAATGGAAGATTTCAAAGAAACCTAAATTACATACATATATATTTAACCGCCCAGTATAAAATATCATTTTCATTTGTTTAAAATTCTCCAATGTATATTTTCAGGGTCTATTTTTATGAAAGTTATACCAAGGCTGGTGTGTACTTACCGATTGGGTCAATATGTGTTGTATGATCTACATAATCACGTTTTCCTAGATACGTCGTGATCTGCGAATAGAAACAAGAGGAAAACAATATATTTTTAATAGTCGGGTACTACTTTTCCCCCAATAAAAGTGAGATGCTTACAAGTCATGTTGCTCAGGTAATTATGGAAAATTAATCAAGACCATGCTAAAAAGAAGTGAGTGTTTAAAAAATGCAAATAACTGGAATCAGATAGAATAAATGAAGAGAAACTATATAACTCTTAAATATAAGGAATAAGAAAGGAAATTGTATAGCTAACCAATAAACATGAAATATAACAATATAAAAGCATAAAAGCAATAGGCTATTTAAGATGCTTTCTTTCTCGGTATCTTTAAGCGTTAACGATACCCGCTGTTGATTTTTATCATAAACTCACTAATTCATTAACACACGGACACGGAATACCGTCAGTCAGGTCTAATTAACCGCTATTACGTAATATGTTTTCCTCAAGGTGACTATTTCAACATCGAACCTATTTCATATGAGATATATTCTTCATTGTCCTATAATCATTAGAGTCCAAACGCCATGTTGTGATTATCAATCTATGTGATGTCTCCGAAACATGATTATCTGACTAAATTTTTTTTTAAATAAATCTGCTCAACATCTGAAAAGAGGAGAGTAATGTAAGAAAAATGTTTCGAACGTGTCAGTGTCTTTTTAAAATTAGTATTGTTTCTTTTTTATTGTTCTGTTTGTTTTTGTTTTGTTGTTATTGTTTTTGCCTTTTTAATTTTGTGTTTGTACGTTTTGTTTTGGGTCTTTGTTTGGAGTTGTTTTGGTTGGTTTTGTTTGGGCGTGTTCACGTAGTGCCGTGTAGTCTACAGTAATGACATTGTAACAGCATGGTACTGATAGTAATTAAGAAGGCATCCAAGGAGGAGGGATCCAATGTATCAGTTTCAATCCACAGTATAACCTTAAATTATCTTTAACAGCATGCTACCTTATTGTCTCGTGATATCTAAAATCTTGCTTCTCACTCATTGCACCATTCCACATGCTTACGATGCGTAAGGTGCATACGGTATTTGTCTTGAGCAGCACATGAGAACTCGGAGGTTTACTCACCTCAAAGATTCAGTAAATGCAAGAAAGAAAGTCATGAAGACAACTACCAAAGATATTTTGTTTGTTTGTTTTGTTATGTTTTACCTGACTGCTAAGAAAGCATGTGTATGCTTGTAAGTAAGCAACCAGGGGACCGACGGCTTTAAGTCCTCTCCAAGGGACTTGGTAATGAGGATTAATGCCTTACCAAAGGGCACTAGCGCATCGACCTGGTTTCGAACCTGGGACCTCCCGGTTACGAGACCACTGCTCTACCACTGAGCCATCGCGCCTCCATATTGACAGCAAACTTTCTCGCATAAAGAAAACATCACAAGTAAACGTTGTCCACTTGAATGACTCAATGACAAGGTTTACGCCTTAAACAAGGCGTGCTAGGAAAACCAAGACTGTGTCATCATAACAAAGATAATGTCATAAAATTTGCTTGTAAATGAGTCTTTTCTTGAGTCTGAGTTGATATTATTACATTCTCTATTCAAAGGCTCAAAATCAATACAAATAAGCCGGCAATTATTTTCGGACTATAATAACAATGCGTAAGGGCTTTTGACTCAAAATAATTGCTTTAGCCCAAACGAGAGGATTTTTATTTTTTCAAAAGGCTGCTGCTCAGTCATCCGTGGCAGCAGAGTTATGAATAAGGTATCATTACACAGAATATTACATAATCTTTGAAATGAAATATAATTAAGTGTAACATAGGTTATAACTCTTAAATGGGAATCTATCAAAGTTGGGTATACTTTTTTTGGACACGTACTGTATATTATGTATCACTGAAAAAAGCGAAGGTACGGATCCACGAATTTTCAGCCAAAAAAGGGGCGTAAAGCCTTTTATGTATAAAAATGTTGTGCGCGTGTTTAGTCCCTTTGGTTCCGCCAATAGGTCATTTTCGTAATGTAATCAAATATAACGCACAAATCTCTTCTAAGACAGTGCCTCGTTACAAATCATTTCATTCATCTGTTACAAATAATTGTATTTCAATAGTCAGGATGAAAATTCCATACATTACGTGTTGTTAGGTCGGACAAGCCATAATGTTTGTCCTACCTAGCAACGATTAATGTATGCAATTCACATTTTGACTATAAAAATACGATTATTTGTAATAGGTGAATGAAATAATTTGTAACATGGCACTTAACAAAGATTTAAGCAGTAAATTTGATCACAATACGAAAATGGTCTATCGAAGCGCATCAGAGTAAATGACTGGAAGAAGATAAAGAGATGAATGGAAAAACAGAGAGAAAGAAGGAGAAAATATGCCATCAAAGTGATAATAAAACGAAAAAGAATTGAACCCAGGGATACATTGGATTCATTACAAACTTTGATGCTCACTTAAAGCATGCTCAATGTCGACTTTTATTCGTCAATTATTATCGAATATTAAACCGTCATTGCATTTTTACCCTCTCTTAATTCTTTCAACCCCCCCCCTCTCTCTCTCTCTCTCTATATATATATTTGAATGTGAATTTTTGAATTTGAATTTATTTATTTCACATGCTTGCATGCATGCATACAAAAAAAATATATATAACGAAATGGAGGATATTACATCTGGAAACAATATTATAAACATTGCAATATTGTAGTTACATTATTGACAATTAAACTAATTTGACAGTTTGAACATTATGATGGTAAGACTATTTCTATGTGACATGTGAAAATTAGAGGCTTATTGAAAAGCGCGGCTTGTAATGATAAGCTCCTCTTAAAACTGAAGTATGTCTTAATATAAATTGGATGAGTAATTATTTATAATCATCATCAATAAAGTATGAAGCTGTGTGATTTTTCAAGTGTTTAACAACAGACATGACGACAGGGCACAAGGCCAAATGAAAATAGAGATATATTGACGTGAAATGAAACAATAAAGTGACGACTGTGTAATGGATTCTTGCCAATCGATTCAAACTTGATATAACAAAATATTTTTAATAAATTTACGATTTTTTGTTTGATTATTATTTATTTATTTATTTATTTATTTATTTATTTATTTATAAATTTATTTATACTTTTTAAATTTAAACATATAGGCCTATATATAAAGGTATGATTGTATGTATGTACTGGTGTGTGTGCGTGTATGTGCGTGTGTGGGTGTGTGTGTGTGTGTGTGTGTGATATTTTACTGAAGAATAACTCCAGAATGCCGTAACCACGGTAACCGCCTCGATAGTAGGAGACTCTTGGGGACGACATATTGTTTATATATTCCCTTCCCGGGTAAACAGCTAATGGACGTTGTCATATTTTACCTTGTTTCGGAAATGGGAGAACTGTGGCACACATTCAAATAGCTTTACATCAATATTTGTGCCCGTCTAATTATTACCATAGCTACTCGAAATGGATTACTTAACCTGGCATCGACATGTACTTTGGTGGTTTCCATCACAGGGCGTTGCCATGACAATATAAGCAGATGGGAAACAACGAGGAAATGCTCTTACAGCATTTTTCATTTAGTTGAAGAGACAGTCTGAAGAAATGACAAATCTTTTATTAACCAAGTATTCCGTATTCCTGTAAAGCTTAGTCATGTGATAAGTTATTTCATTATCTTTATTTCGTACGGGCATTGATGGATTTTTTTTCAATTACTATTATTTGTGTCAAATATTATTATTTCCAACAACAACCACATTGTAGTTACATTTATACATATATATATATATTTCCATCTTCATGCATCCTAACCGGTCATCAACTTGAAAGTTTAACTTATTTGCCAGACAAGTTCTCCATGCAGTTTAGACAGATTGATTCAGTACTTCTTCATTGTGGATATCACTTTCTCGTATAGGATAATTCTTAAATGTATTTAGTGAAATCTATGCGTTTAGATACGTTCTTTATCTATGTAAGTTTATTTATCATTTTCATGTTATATTTGTATGTTTTTATTATTGTATATTTTCTCAATCCAGCCTCTGTCTGCGACGAAAAAAATAAAAACCTTCAAGTCAATTCAATTCATTTCAGTCTGCATGTCACCATCGAGAAGCAAACAAATTAATTTGTTATGGAAGGTAGAATTGAAGCCATTCATGCAGGGAAGGCCATAGTGCCCTGTATTTTACAGTAAGCTTTTTCATACGCTGTATGAAAACTGTCAATCCTCGAAAAAAAAAGTACAATTCGAAATTATTATAATTATGTTGACCTTCTTAACAGAATGTTTCGCTTTGTTTTTGTGATAGTGAAATGGAGCTTTTCATGAGTAATCAAGTCAATGAATTCCATTACCATTCGTAAGACAATGTACGTGTAAGACGTTGTAATAGAAAGGGTGTTTGATTCCCCCGCCCCGTATACGCCACTTAATAAAACGCCCCCTTTTGATGTAAACCTGAAGTAATTCACGTTTTCACACCACACTCCTGGTGAATATCTGTATAGATCAGCATCACACTGCCGCAAGCTTCACGTGTATATCTGATTATGCAATCAGTGAGTTTTATCTTGACCATCAATCTAGAAAACAAGTCGTGTTGATCTGAATTTTAATACAAAATTATTCAAAATAATTTAGACGATATACTGATAACCATACTGGTTCGTTAAGGTAAAAAAAAATAAAAATTAGTATCGTCTTTCAAATGCCGTTGGAATTTAACCTTTTCATTTTTTTGGCCTGCAAATGGGACATAGTACCTTTAATGAATGAACGCATGATAACTTGTAAAAAAAAACGTATTTTTTCATTGCCTTATGCAACTTTCATTTTGAAGTCGTTCTAGTTGAGTTCAATACAGTCAAATCGGATTTATGTTTGTATTGATAATGTATAAGATAATTCCATTGCGAAAACTTTCAGATATCAACCTGAGACAATTTCAGTAGCGTATTGTGTCGATGATTGAAATATGCGAACAATATAATGACATGTTACATAATCTGAACATTCTATAGGCAATAACGGTAATGAAATTACCTTTAAGCAAGTAAACAAGTAAACAAGTAAACAAGTAAACAAACAAACATTCAAACACACAAATATACTGACAAACACATTAAGCAACCTCCAGAATCAAGCAGTAACACGTATACATGATTGGTTTATACTTACTTTTCCATTAGAGCTGGACTTCTTGAATACTCTGTTGAAAACAAGAAGTAAGATGTGAAAATATGCTTTCCCTCATTATATCAAATTGTTGGTCTCTGTCATGAAATGTAGGAAAAGACATTTCCGAAGGGTTTATGACAAATTACCAACTTAGTAATAGGAATTTTAATGAGAACAATATAATTTCATTCACCTTGCAATACCGTTAATAATAAAATTGTTTTTGATTTTAACAACCCAAAACGATTGTCGCAACCTATATAATCTTGCTTTTCATCAGCATTTGGACTGATTTTTTCAACACGTAAGTTCAAAATAAATAGAACATTTGATGTGAAGAATTATTGTAATTATTGAAATTTCAGTTATGTAAAATAGTCATCAACCTCAATTGTGTACCAATATCGATCACAGGAATTACAAAAATAGACGAAGATATTTATATGTTTTTTATCATTCTATATAGCCGTGTATTTTATAAGTCTCAAAGTCTGGAACAAAAAATAATAAATGAAAAAAAAAGAAGTAAAAAACCAACGCGAATCCGAAGTTTCTGTACTATTTTGTTGTGTCCATGTCTGACAAATTTTCTAATAATACACCGAGATGATAGATAATGCAATCTAAATTTAGCTACCAAATTAAGCGATGACGTCATAAGATGCAGTGACAGATTTACAGATGATTAACAATGACGTTGAACTACGACTTAAAAGGAGTTGTATTTATATTACCCAACGGATATTTAGCAAATTCGCAATATAAGATGAATACAACGAGAGAAAATTGTCTATTGAAAGTGCCATGATACGGATACGGGCTATCGATGTGTCTCTTTGTAAATATAAGAGCGTAGGTATCAAAACATGTTTATCAAATGTAAAGAATTGTAGGAGTATGCGATGTTTTTCTTTTCCATTTCCCTCCAATCCTCCCATATTCCAAAAATACTCATTAGCAAACTACAGAGTCTTGTAAAATAACATAAGGTCAATAATGACCATGAGAATTAGGAGCAAGGATGCAGAATCGAAAACATTTTTTGGCAAAGCATTTTTAGAAAAATAGCAATAACATGATAACATGCGGATTTTCGTGTGTATATATATATATATATATATATATATATATATAGCACTCATTTGTCTGCAAAACGATATACTTTGTGCCATTGATAACAGACAAGCTGTGTTTTATTAATGCTTGACCTTTTGTCTGCCTTCGACACAGTGGACCACGCAATCCTCTCACATAGGTTTGCCGATGACTTTGGTCTACGCGGTAATGTCCTTTCCTGGTTTCGATCTTAGCGACCGGTCTAGTAAGGTCCATGTTTAATAAGGGATCCTTTTCAAGTGACCAAAAACTGAAATTTGGCACACCGCAAGGGTCTATTATTGGGCCACTGTTATTTAAAAACTACATTCAGTGTATTGTTAACATCTTAATTCAGCATTCCATTCAATATTATGTGTATGCTGATGATATGCAGATGTTTACCATATTTGATCTATACCAAGCCTGAGATGCAGTATGTGCATATTTCGTATCTCAAAGTGCTTAGAAGACGTACAATCATAGCTTGTCAGCAATAAATTGCAGTTGAATTCTTGCAAAACAGAGGTTTTGTTTAAATTGCGGCATCACCTAAGCATTTGAATCGGCTCAATGACCTTTCTTTTTCTATTGATGATCAACACATCACCATTTCTCCTACAGTAACGGTCCTGTGTGTCGTGTTTGATAGGGAAATGAGAATGTCTGACCATGTCAGCTATTTATGTTGTAACCTCAACTGGAAAATGTTCAATCTAAATTACTTCAGAGGATACTTGGATCGAGATACACGTCATAACGTTGTTAGCGCACTTGTGTGCTTTACAGGCGTGACTAAGGTGGATGCTTGCTTCGGGTATCAGTAGGCAGGACCTGGGAAGATTACAATGTCTCCAGAATAAGTGTGCTTGGTTAATTTGTAAAAAAAAGAAGAAAATGGTCCCATGCTACCCCATTGATAAATGAACTACATGTACGTCTTCTAGTTGACTTCCAGTTACTGAGAGAATACAATCCCGGATACTTGTTCAGATTTTCAAATCTTTGTCAACCACGCTTTCTCTTTACATCTCCTCACTCTTTCAGCAACAGATAACATCATATTCACGTCGATCTACATCAGCTCTTTCCTTTCTCATTCCCAAATCCCGAAAATATACTGGCTTCAAATCTTATTAATTCGTTGCCCCCACGCCTATGGAATAAACTCCCTGCATTTCTGAAAAATAGTACTTCACTTTACTTCTTCAAAAAACATATGAAAACATACCTCTACAATTCTTAATTTGTCCTTAAACTAAGGGACAGCGCCTTGTATCCTCTGGAAAAGGCGCTATATAAATCCAATTATTATCATTATTATTATTTAGCTTTTAATAAATCAGTAATGACTCTACTCTCTAAGCGCTTTGCAGATAATTACCTAGGTCATCGGATTCAGGCTTGTCCGCAAACGATATATCATTTATGCACATTTTCCATTACTTTTGGGGCATTCTAGGCAGGCGTAATATTTACAGACGCTCACAGTGCTGATCAATCTACAATGACTTTCACATTCTACCGGGCATTCATTTACCATGGAGGCAAAAGTGGATTAATATCTTGCCCAAGGACTTTAGTGACAGACAGCGATTCGATCCCTCAACCCTTTGATTGAGAGTCAAGTGAATGGACCACTACACCACGACATCTGTACTATTGACCTTGACTACCAGAACTGAACTATACCTTTAAATGAGGGGCGTTTTTTAATGAATTACACCAGATTGGAGAGAGAGAAAGAGAGAGAGAGAAAAGGAGAGAGACATAGAGACATAGAGACATAGAGATACAGAGACAGAGATAAGACCAGCGATCCGACAATGATTTTCATGCATTTCGCTTTACACCGCAATTGAAAACAAAAGACGGCAAGTAAAGCACGATATTCCATTTGCCATGGATGAATATTGTGCAGCCTATCAGAAAAGAGATCTGAAAAAAAAATCATCTCGCCAAAACCTAGCTACATTTAATTGTACCTCAAAATGCAAGGAGATGGGAATTGAGATATTGCGCTGAATATTTCACGTCACGCGGCGGCACGCATGAAATATTTATACCTGAAGTGAAGGTTAAAACACAAAGAGAGAAAAAGATCGCAATAAAGTTATAGCCATGCATGTAGGGAATACATAGTTGCATACATGTAGTTTCGAACCCTCTAGAACAGCGAATAATGACTACTGACAATAGTTGTGAGATGGGCCTACTGGTATTTCTCTTTTCTGCACAATTTTAGTTAATTTGAGTTAATCCATGTACATCATACCTATGCTATTTATTCAGATCTACCTTCAGTATTTACCAAGGAGTTCCTTAGTATAACTCGTCACACAACTATTTTGCTACAACTACGACAATGATCTTCTATATTCAATATTAATACTTTCATTCTTTCACAATGCATTACCCCTACTACTACAACTACTACTACTACTACTACTACTACTACTACTACTGCTGCTGCTACTACTACTACTACTACTACTACTACTACTACTACTACTACTACTATTAGTACTACTACTACTACTGCTACTACTACTACTACTACTACTACTACTACTACTACTACTACTACTACTACTACTACTACTACTAATAATAATAATAATAATAATAGTAATAATACTCTAGACATAAATAACCGTCTGGTACGGCGAATTTCTAAATAATAAAAAAGCATAATACGCCTACGCAAAAAAAAAGTAAAAATAATATTTATTTACATGGATTAACTCAAATTAACTCAAATTGTGCAGGAAAGGGAAATACCAGTAGGTCATCATACAGACATTAGGACTACACAGAGATTCTGAAAATGATGTATGCAGGCTGAATGTTTAAGAGTTGTTGCCGTGGTGGCTTTGTTGCATTATTGAAAAGGGCCGCCTTTATCAATGTCACATCGTGCGAAAGACCTACTCCACCAAATATCAAAGTGCTCTCTTTCTTGTTTACGTTTTTATTTTATTATTATTACTATTTCTGATTTTGTTAAATCCTTTATTAGTTTTTTCTTCCCCCCCCCCCTTTGATATGATTTTTAAAAATATTTTTTTACTGCTTTCACCTTTTCAGGCTTGATGAAATGCGTATCATCATATTAATACATCAGTCATGGAAGAGGGGCATACTCAAGGTCCATGAAACGTCAGAGGGGGTCTGGAGGGGGTCATGTTATCTTTTTGTCGATCGTATTACCCCTCTACATTCCCTTGTATTGTCTCTATCCCTTTATCTCTTATATTTCAAAATTTGCCATTCGATTAGGGAAAGAACCCTTCGCATGACATCAGTGAATGGTATAGGTCACGCCCGAGTGATTTTACTTAAGCGTAAAATCAATATTTGATCGCTGAAAAATGTGAAATATTAGCGATATTTCTCTGGTTCCAAACAGAACATGTTGGGGCTAACTGCCCCCTAATTCCTATTTTGGGTTAGATTCTCAAGAAAATCAGCTTAATAAATAAGTAAATAATGAAATTTCTTTCAGCTGCATTTTCTGCATAGATGTGTGTCAGAAAAAAAAATGTACCTCGGTGTGAAATCCCCAAGGCTGCCGTCACAGTAAAGTAAAATATCACGACTTTCGCTTCAGACATGCAAATGGCTGAATTTTCATAGTCACTCCCTCCAACTTGTATCTCCTGGAAGCAAGAAATATTTGTTTAATATTTTTGTCCATAGAATGCAAGGGGGACTCCAGCCAGCCACCTATATCTTTACCATACGTGCTATAAGCTTATACAATATCATGAAACTACTTTCAAAACTGAGGGAAGACATATAAAATATACTACTGCAAGCAGAAGCGCTCAATTCCGGAGGCATTTCGGGACACTTCCCTCGGTCGCCACCCCCGCCCCCCCCCCATCCGAAAATTTTAAAAAGACAATGGAAGAGGACATTTTGTTTGTGGTCAATATTGAGTTAAAGTTATACGAGACACTTGAAAGATTCTGAAGTAGTCTAAAATGCAATATTTTACTATTCAAAAATTGAAAATGTTCTCACTTGGTCGCTACGTTCTGCAGGTCTTAATCCGTTGTTATAATATGACAAGAGAGGTGTCGTTTCCTTGAAGGTGAAAAGTCGCCCCCAATCTGATGATTTAACGATATACCCACCACATAAGAAAAGAAAGAAAAGAGGTGCCAGGACCTTGATATGCCTGTACTATCAACATTTCTATTGTATGCATAGTTCCAAAGTACAAAACATAAATTTTTCTAGCTCGGTCGCTATGCGACGTCGGAAATACATTATATCCTTTACCAATGACGTTGCTATGATGGGAATTTTTGTATACAAACTGTATAGTCTCCTTATTATAGGGAAGAGAGAGGTGTAGCAATCCTCCCCATTCAATAGATTGATACCGGAGTTCTTTCTTGCTCTTGGCATGTCAAAAGTCACAATCTTAGTTGTCCCTCTAGTCCTCCTTCGGAGGACATACTTTTTATGATTGAACTTCTTTGGCTCTGCTCCCTCAAAAATATTGGCTTATTACGTCACTGTCACTGAATGTCAAATATTTGAGAAAACAACCCTGATAAATGCGATGCCCGAAATCCAAGATGTTCTACTTAAGGAAAAATAGTATTCCAAGGAGTTACTTTCACTTGTCTCTAATCTGCTAAACAGAGAGTAACGCAGTCATGTGCGAGCTCAACGGATTTCAATTTGTTGATTGGTCGGCACACACATAGGGACATGAGAGAAGATTTGAAGTTTTGCGACAGAGATACTAATTCAAAATTGACATAAGAAAGAGCTAAAAACTAAAGCAAATATTAGATTCCCTCATAGGAGCCCATGCTTATGGACATTAGACCAACTAACAATGAAACAACACGATGAACCTGCAAATAGCACACTGGTTTTAACACGGGTCAAACCGAATATTACCGAATATTACAACGTAGCGCTTGTTTGTATGTTATGATATATTCATAGTATTTATTTTTCGGGGATGTCATAGCATTAGAAATGGTGAGGAAGATAGCGAGAGAAAGAAGAGGGGAAGATAAATTGAGGGTGAGAGAGAGAGAGAGAGATATATATATATAGAGATAGAGAGAGAGAGGGAGGGAGAGAGGGGGAGCGAGCGGTCGATAGATAGATAGATAGAAAGAAAATGATGATGACGATTAACAAATAATGCAATAAATAACCTAGACAGAACCAGATAGCTCCATTACATAAGATCTATCCAAATAATAGTAAACGATCAGACTTGAAGCGTCACGTACTATAACTACCGGTAGGTGCCATTATTTTACAGTTATGTATATCATACACGACGAGCTACAGCTTCATTATTCAATTACACAGTCAGGGATATACAGAGAGTGTGATGGACAGGGAGAGAGAGGAAGGAGAGAGGGAGAGGGAGAGATGAGAGGAGAGAGGAGGGGAGAGAGAGAGAGAGAGAGAGAGAGATAGGGTGGAGAGGAAAGGAGAGAGAGAGAGAGATCGAGAGTGAATTAAACAGACAAATTGATAGGTTGTAAATGTTTCAGAATACTCTGAAGTCCATGTACAAAATACTCTTTTGCCCACAATGGCAGTGAAATAACTAATAACTTAGGTTGAGTCCGAAACAAACATCTTTTATGGTGAGATTTGAACATTTATCTCAGGTAGATGTGAACATATACTTTTGTAGAACATTGTAGAAGAAAAGACTGCGTTTAGAGAGAGAGAGGGAGAGAGAGAGAGAGGGGGAGAGAGAGGGAGAGAGAGGGAGAGAGAGAGAGAGAGAGAGAGGGAGAGAGAGGGGAGAGGGAGGGAGAGGGAGGGAGGGAGAGAGAGAGAGAGAGAGAGAGAGAGAGGAAGAGGAAGAGGAAGAGAGAGAGAGAGGTGGAAATATAGAATACTTGAATGAGAGAGCTGACAAAAATATAGGTCTGCATTTAGGGTGACAGATAGGAAAAATAAACTTGTTGTCATGGCCACAAGCAAATGTAATCAATTTTATTTTGATGTGTATTATTGGAAGTGGTTTCTAGTAATTTAATAAAAAGACCACGATGCGAGTCGGCGGTAAAACTTATCGATTTCAAAATACGATAGAACGACAATTATGTTAATCAGCTTTACAAAATACCACAGAGCATGTTTTAGTTTTTAGTATTTTGGGAAGTTACATAATCGTATAGATAGTACACAAATTTCATGCTAGCTTTGCTACGAACAAAAAATAGTAACATTGCTTGCATAATCACAGTCTGTTTTATATGATGATGGTAGTGGTGGTCGTGGTGGTTGTGGTAATAGTAGTGATGATCTGCCTGTAATATGCGCTCATGGCGCTGGTTCTGAAGTAATTCTTATGAAACTCAATGGTTCTAGTCAGTGTACAACCAAGACAGTTTGTTTTCCATTCACTTAAGCAAATTATGTATGTATTTATTAAATCGCTGAAAAGGTTCATCTCATTGATGATGTATCTTGAAAATAAGTTCTTTCTTCACAATCAGTAGACATTCCCTGTATTATTGTTAATAATGTCCTTACAGCATACCAATCATCACACTCATACTCCACTATACTGGCATACTCCTCCAACACTTTCTTTTAAACATGCAATATTACCAGTCTCCGATCGAGGAAACTTCCCTCAGACTTTCAATCAAAATTCTAAACTATTCATGGGATACTCTGTTGAAAGGATGCATTATTTGAAGTTCATTTCAGTTTTCACAACAGCTAATGGGTGGGTTTCGATTTTGTGTAAAGTCTGTATTTAATTCAACAATGCCAAAACATAGTCTATGCAGAATACCTTGAAAACTACTTTAAAGCTGCATGGATATACTCTACAAAAGGTTTCTATCCTGTTCAATGAGCAACGAGAAAAGGATTCCATCTGTCTGGTGACATCTCTATGCCAGAGAAAGCAGACCATGAATCGTTTGTGCTTCCTTCCTGAAGGTTGACTTTGCGTACGTATTTAAACATTTATTTCCAAGTATTCTGCAACGGCTAAAAATAAATTCTTCTCTTTGCCCTATCACCTTTGTATCATAGTTTTGAAACAAGATTTCTTCATTAATACATACTTTATTATGCCCCGTCTCAACCTATAATAAGTTGTTTCCGCTCGCATCTTGGAGTAATTTTTAAAACTTGTATACTACTGATAGTCAAATAGTAATTTTGCACTCGTCTCAATAATGATGAATACAAAAAACAGCTTGATATTATGACCGATTTGAAAGAATTAAAACTTTCATCCTATTGGCCCTTCTCTCTCATTTCCATATTAAGAAATATTCATTGCAACTTGATGCCATGGTCAACTTTCTCTTTTAAAGTGCATGAGAGCAAACAGAAAGGGTAATTTAATGGGATGATGGATATAAAAGTAATCATCCATGCCTATATTATATAAACTTCTCTGCGCACAGTCGTACAATCCAATTGCTTTTCTTAATGTATTTACTGATCATTCCATCATTGAACCGTTTACCAATGCGTACAATTGATTTTCTGTCCGCAAAGCTCCTTCGTCGTGTGTTTTCAAGCTCGATCTCACCGCAGGAACGATGAAGAAGATACACACCGTTGCAGTTTCAATATGGACGTTCAATCTTGGGCTCGAAATCAAATCAAACTCAATTTACCTTTTAAACATAATGCTTAGTTTAAGAAATATATATTTCTTCAAAGGAATAAAGAGTACTAGAGACAGGAGGTCAATACTAATAAAGAGTGATACTAGACGAATCTTTATTGGAAAGGAAAAAGAAGAGAAAAACACAATCATTTTGACGTTTTCTAGTCCATCGAATGTTCAAATACATGGTGGGAAATGGTTGTGTGGCCATGGTATAATAATACCAGAAAGGAACATAAAAATCAAAAGTCATATCGAGTGTTTTTTATTCCTTTTTTATTTCTATTTTGGGGTGAACTTAATAAAAAAATAAAGCATTTATCGTATCGGATGCACAGATATTTCCCTACAAACTAAATTGAATTTAATAGACAAACTTTATTGATACAAATTCAAATTCCCATCTAAAAGCTGATACATCTTGAATTTACAAATAAGAATACAACATATAAAATGCATGTAATAGTACGCAGTGAAATGGGAAAATAAAAAAACATAGAACACTCAGTAATAAAAAAGGATATGGTAAAACTGCAGGTTTCAGCACTTCCATTTGAAGTCCAGCTGACTTGATTTGGGTATTCAACAAGTTGCATTCTAACATCAGTTTTCTCTTTCATTTTCAAGGTGAATTCATATACACTCTTTGAAAATGTCTATGGTGTTTATGGCCTTCCCTTCTATTATCTAAACGATATTCTCTCGCATAAGAGTATTTATAAGAGAAAATGATGAAAAACGTTGAACGTTACCATAGGTAATCGATGCAGTACAAAGGGAACGTTCTGAAAGTATAGAAATATGGTTGAGAGGCGAATTCGTCCATATTTTAGGCGTATTCTCAGAGGTGTTAAAAAAAAAAACGATTTATGAAGCTGATAGTCTCGACTAGTTTTCAGTCTTATTTCGTTTGATAAAAATGATTTTTATTCAGATAACTTGTCATTAGGAGTCAGGTGTTTTGAAATAGGAAAAGACACTGTCCAATGCCGTGAATATTCATATTGCCAGCCAAGTCATTATTTCACTGTATGTCTTCCAACCTATTAAATATACACATAGATTCTGGTATTTCCAATGACATGGCCCACTTATAATAGATGATGATGGATGGGTCTATTATATGTTTTCACATTGTATTTTAGCTCTCGTAAGGCATGTCGTCATCATTACGGCCAGGATAATGTTATCCTGTTTTTCTCATCAAATCAAATAAATAATAATAAAAATAATATTCAGCTTTTATATAGCGCTTAATACATCTCGGACGTCTCTAAGCGCTTTACAGATATACTATTAACCCGGTCATTGGATTCAGTGCTTGCCCGCACACACTGTGTGCACAATCTCCACTCCCTGGGGAGCATTCCAGTCAGGCGTTACTTGACGCTCAAAAACTGTTTGACCAACAATGACGGTCGCATCCTATCGGGTACCCATTTTTAACACCTGGGTGGAGAGTAGCAAGTGTAGGTTAATATCTTGCCAAAGGATATTAGGATATGCCGTGTCGGGATTCGAACCCTCGACCTTCGCATTTCCAGTCAAGCGCCTTAAACCACTCGACCACGACACTCCCAAGGAAGAATGCTTGCCTTCTGTATTAACAATCAATGATATTACCTCTCCCGAATAACGACAGACGTAAGTACTAAGACGAATACAAAGAAATTTGCAAAACTCTTTAGGAACAGAACAAAATATATCGGTGCATTCTCATGAAGCCCTCTATGTTAGGTTCTGATTGCCCAAAGTTACGTCATGTCAGTTGAACAACAACAAAAACAGCAAGATAGACAAAGTCGAAACAAATGCTATTCCCTGGTATATTTGTTGTATCACTGAGTATGATACTTCAGCCTATACACATATTTTATCTATATCAAACACTGGACATATATTTTAGCTCGTTTATCCAATGTATCTCCTCCTCCCAATGTTTTGATCTCTTCTAATTCTTGCGGGGATGAATAAACTATCCCCCCCCCCACCATCGTGAAAATGGATGTTCAAAGTTTCTATATCTCTTACTTATAGGCTAAGCGAAAATGGACTGCCCATTTCTGTTAGCAATACTTTTTTTTAAATAAAGAATTAAAAAACAAATAATTACAAAGATTTGTTTTCGTTTATGATGTCGAAGTTATCATAACAGGTACAGTAGTCTGAACCATGAATCCAGAAAGAGGCCATTTTTTGTTATCCATCCGTACAAAAATGAGGGAGGAGTCCCCTCTGCCTTGCCGATGACTTCCTTGTTACTCGCACATGGCTGTGTAAGAACAGGAAATTGACAGGAAATTATAGGCTTGAAATTTATCGATAGTCCACTCAAACGTTATTATTGAGTGTATTCGAGTGCAGCTAATTCATTCCTCTCATGTTATCTCGCTCTCGCTTAATTTGGTCCTCCATTTTTCCTTTAAATCTCGATTTGTCAGGTTTGTCGCTAATGCTCTCTCTGTGTGTCACTCTCCCTCTCTCCCCTGTCTTTCTCTCTCTCTCTCTCTCTCTCTCAATATTTCGCTCATGATTGATGATAACTGTATAGTTACCTGTACAGCTCATATTTTTCTGATTATCTATTATATTCCTTTTATCCAAAATTCCATCCTAGGGTGGTCAGAAGGAAGAGTGGCCAAAGAAAACGTGTCTTACCCCATCGGAAAAAAAAAAAAAAAAAACGAAAAAACGAAAGAAAGATAATGATATTGATATTATTATCACTATCATTATTATTATTATTATTATTATTATTACTATTATTATTATTATTATTATTATTATTATTAGTAGTAGTAGTATTGTTATTACTAATATTATTATCATTATTATTATTATTATTATTATTATTATTATTATTATTATTATTATTATTATTATTATTAATGTGTGTTTACTATAATACTATTGCGCCGTCCGAAGCCTGTTTGGGACAACGCATATTCTGGGGAAGGTCATGAATTTGTAAGGAAAGGAGGACGGTGAATTTAGACGATTGTCGATTAAGAAGAAATAACCTGTTGAAATCATTAACAAAACTGGTGACCCTAGATTTGTGGATGAAGTCCGCTTTCTGATTTATCTACCAACTGAACATTAGATAGGACAAACATTATTGCTTGTCCTATCTAACAACACGAAACCAAGAATTATCGATGTTTTATCACAATTATAATTAATAAATGACACATATTTATAAAGCTTAGATCCTCTTCTTTCATTTGATGCAACTCATATGCTGCATATTTCACGCATGAGTAAAAAATAAAAAACAATTTGAAGAATGACGAACGGTATCTGAATTTCAAAGAGAAAATCAAATTTTTAGAAAGTTCATTTTCTGCCCTTTCATATGACACCTCAATCAGAAAAAATGAGCCAGGAATAACAAAATTCTGTTTATTTAAAGTAATGCTTGCATTTCCGTAATTTTATTAAACGAATTTGTTTTCACTGGCTGCCTGCCGTAGCAACAAACAGGGTTGACAAAAGACTTGACTTCGTTTCGTTGACGATCAGCCATGCACATAGAAGACGAAAGACTTCATGCAAATCTTTCCCTCATGCGAAAGAATAAGCTTTTCCACTAGATCCTATTATATATATATATATATATATAAGTGCGAGAATTCTCAACTCTGACATGACAACTGAATAAACACACACGACAGCCCAACACACAAGCAAGGTAAACACTTTGAAATTGCATAATTATTTCTAAGTTTATTCCGAAGTATTTCTCGTACTAATTTTTGCTATGTTCATGATGCTTGACTATATGATTGAGTGATATTAAGTTTTTATGCCATGTATATCTATCTGTTCATACAATGTATTTGTTTCTGTATGTGTTTGTACTTCAGAACCTGAAGAAGGCCTCACAAGCCGAAAGCTCGTAATAAAATTGTAAAGTACAGCTACGTCTCACGTTCCTAGACCATTTTTTCTTCACGCCTATATATATATATATATATATATATATATGAATTAGGTGGTGTAAATGATGCACTCTTTCGCCAAAACGTAAGCAAGACACAAGACAATCCTACAGCTACTGACATTAGTTTGGTGGTAAAACAATTCTTCAATTCTACCTATAATTGAACCATAACTAAGGTTCTTTATAGTATTTTTTAATGCAAGGTAAACAGCGTTACAGACACAACCAGAGCAATGTCTTTTTTTCCTGAAATGAGCACAAAACTATACCCTTTTCTTTCATTCTACAGAATAAATGCGATATACTGATATAAATATAATATATTGATATAAATTAAGGAATGAATATAGATATTATGATACAATAAACAAAAATAGAACTGATTGTGATGTTTGAGTGAATTTGCCTACCTTGTTCCACTCTTTCCTCTAGATCCTGCTGACATGTTGCGCTGATTCCTGACCGATTGTGTGACGCAAGAAAAAGTGTTCTCCGGTGTTGGCGCGATGCTAGTATTTCAGGCTCGTTCAACTATTTCGTAGAATTTCTGTAACATAGAAGAGCGCAAATATCCTCATAGTAAACAAGATAAATATAATACATGTAGTAATGAATGTAAGATCTACAAATACGCCTGGATTGATTAATGGATCACACAGGCTTCGGTGAAATCCCCTTATAAAAATGATTGAATAGTGAAGAAAAAAGAATGAGAGAGCGAGAGCAAGAGAGAGAGAGAGAGAGAGAGAGTCTGAAGGAATATTTTTAGTCAATATAAATGAGCAGAGGGATTCAAGTATTCAACGGCGTTATTTGATTAATGTATATAGTTGTCGCTGTACCCATTAAGCGTTGCCATGCCAACTATAACCGTGTGCCGCCATTTTGCACAGTGTCTGTACTAGCGGCCTGCTGTAGATGACTGTGAGAATGTACATAACAGTATACAAATTAATTGGAGTAGTCACTTGGCATAAATTCATATAATTATACGATGAAGTTCTCGTGGTGCGTTTATTAACAAATAATTCATGATAGACAAGCCATGAAATGATAATCAGAGAGCGGTATATCAATGGCGTATCCAACCTTGACATCAAGAAGGGCAAACGCTAGCATCTACGGTAATGTACGTAGTTTAGTACGTTTGGTGCCCCCCAAAAAATTAATATTATGCAGCGTTTTACTAACGAGCAGTAATTTTGGAGGGAATGTGCTTATTCGAGCAATTCCAAGAACAATTGAAACCATTATTAACTTCTCTCTTTTGTTTTTAAAAAAAATCGATCAGGAGGGGCAATTTGCCCCTCCTGATCGATTTTTTTTTAAAACAATTTTTTTAAAAGACAATTTGTCCCCCCTTGCCATTCTTTCGAATACGCTAGTGTGGAGTTTGTTTTCTTAGCCATCAAAGAACGTACTTACACCGGTTTCAATCTATGCTGGATCTTGAATACATCACTGGGATGATTAGGGAAATTCGTTGTTTGCCATTTGATTGTTAATACTTTATTGTTAAACGAAGACCACTCCATGCATGCTAAAGTGTGAGTGCGGAGTTACTCTACGGTAGCATAATTCACCCTAATGACTAAATTTAGTATGGTAAGTAATATCGCATGTCATAAGATTAGCAGATGCAAATGATTAAAGAACTTATTTGATTGAGAATATTAACATATTAACATATGAAATATGAAAACGACGAAAGCAGAAACAAAACATCAAAGCAATTTACTTTGTTACATGGAGATAGCCTTAATTTGTCGCATTGCAATTTGATTTTTGTTGAGGGATTTGCAAAGTAATAAATTAAATTATAAAGACTAAGATTAATAAAAGTGAGGAAGCTAATTGGAAGTTGTAGTTTTAATTGCCACGGTATCAAACAAGAATAATAAATAACAATGTAATAATTAGATTCATACGGCGCTTGTAACCAATGCATCTCGGTATCAACATATCAATAGGCTTTACGAACCTGCCCTTTCATTGTAATATTCGCCTACAATTCTGTATCTCATCATTTATGTATGGAAAGCAAAGGCAAATAAGCCGTTTTCGTAATGTAACTAAATTTAACGCATACATCTTTGTAAAGTGCCTCAATGCGAATTATTTGATTCACATAAAACGAATAAGTGTACCTCAAAAGTCAGAATGCGAATTACATACATTAATTGTCGCTAGTTACGGCGAGCAATAATGTTTGACCTGCGTAGCAACAACTAATGTATGCAAATTTGATTACATTATGAAAATGGCCTATTTCTATCATTGGAAAAGCACGTGTAAATGATGCTTTTGTTTTCTATCTAGCATATGACAGTGTATTATTATCCCAATTGTATTTATACCCTAAAACAATTGCTGAATTTGAGATATTTTCAATAGGAGACAATAATTCGGCTGATTGTTTCGAGAAAATATGAATTATTGAATCGATTAAACTACATTGGAGTAAAACCTGATGTAAAATGTTCATCAAAAGAATCAAGGAGATTGCCATTTTTTTAATGCCAGATTTAGCTACGGGATAATTGGGTCCTCCAATCAATTAGTAACATTTTTCAATGAAAAAGAGAAATAGAGCTGCAAGAATCATAAAAGAAAAATCTGTGCAAATTCTCTACTCCATTGGGAGCATTTCAGCCAATCACCATTTTGCAGCCGCGCACAGTGCTCATCAAATCGTTAGCATTTTACCGAGAACCCATTCAAACACATTGGTGGAGAGCAGCAATGAAGATAAAATGATTACGTAAGGTTAATTCTCAGGACTTAAGTGCCATGCCAGTCCACGTCCGCCCCATCTTCAGTAAAGTGATTACACCACTCGACTACGACAACCATTGTGAGAGAGGTAGATAGAGAGATAGATAGAGAGAGGGAGGGAGAGAGAGAGAGAGAGAGCGAGACAGAGGGGGAGAGAGAGAGAGAGAGTGTGTGTGTGTGTGTGTGTGCGCGTGTGTGTGCGTACGTGTGTGTATATGTGTGTGTGTGAGAGAGAGAGAGAGACACGGAGGAATGGAGAGAGAGAGAGGGGAGGGGGAGAGGGAGAGAGAGAGAGTGAGATAGAGAGGGAGAGAGAGAGAGAGAGAGAGTGAGATAGAGAGCGAGGGAGAAAGAGAGAGAGAGAGAGAGGTGACAACACGTTCCAGACGTTCCCTTGAAAAATTACCCACTTTTTAGAACCCTCCCCCGCTCATTACCATGCCCACGCTACGCCACTGGTGTAAAGCCATGTGAATGTCTTGGATGAGTGCACTAGTCTGATCTATACAGATGAGAGATCGGATGCCATGAACAAACAAACCTATTTACTCTGGCGTCTCTGGCGAGTGTACTTACCAAACGGTGTGGTTGCTAGAGAAGAATAAAATATACCCGTTGACGGATGTTAATCTATTGACATCATAATATCATTCGCCTCGGTATAATAGCAATGGTGGATGATTTATCGCTTAAGGTGGAGGTACATTAATTTTATGTTTCACTTCAATTTATTTTATCAAAATGAGAACTGCAGAAGAAGAAGGACCATATCAAATGCGAAATATATGAAAAGTTCAGATAAAATATTTTTCATTTGATTTTATCTACACGAATGTTATCGTTTTTGCAACAAAATGTCTTCAAATAGAGGAATGCAATTTGTACTAAACTCATTAGCCGAAATGTTACAAAATCATTAGTGCTTCTTTTTGCACGTTTAAGCGGGACAATTGTAAATTATCTAAGTAATTATATTATCGACAGTTTTTTTGGACATATCAGCTTTACATGGCTGCATTTTTTTGTTCTTTTGTGATTCCACATGATAGCAAGTGCGTACAAAAAAATCCTCCTATATTACGATGGATATATGAACTGCTGAAATGAAACATGTCTGCTTCATCAATATAAAAGGCTTGTTCAGATAAAGCTCTGTGTAATGAGATACAGAAATGTGAAGCGTATATATTACACTTTACGTCATCATAACAAAGCCATTATGATAGACAGTAAAGAAACATTGTCCACCTCCCCATACATTCACAAATTTAAAACCAAAATGGAATCTGACAGCTTCTAAAAGTATGCAAATATAGTATGTGGAAATACTTATTCCCCTATTAATTTCGTCTGGTATAGGCTAGTCTACATTGTAGTCGCTCAGACTACTTTAAAAAACGACAACCCTCCCCCATTGAAGACCCAGACAAAAAATGCGTAGTAGTCGACTTGCAGTCGATCTCTGTAGATATAATGAATCACTTGCCGGATTTTTTGTGTGCCCAATATAATTTATTATATTTATTTGTGCGTAACCATTAACACTTTGGAATTGAATATTGCCAGGTCTGCCAAGGTAATAACTGCCTCTTATTAGGTGTAGAGTATGCCAGCTTTTCACTTTACCAGCTAATTGACAAGCCACTGACTTTAACCGATAAAAATCGATTAGTTAATGAGAATTTTCATCACCACACTTGAGTGATGTACTATAGGTTTGGGCTGATCAATTTCATTACGAGCTTATTACGTGCCTCTAGTTTTCCCTTCTCTGTTCTTTTCATGTAAAGATAGGAAATAGGTGAAGGTTTTTCTTATCATCATTAATTGAACTGATGGGATCCGGTAAAGGAATTCTGGAATAGCATTGTCTGATATCATCTATTATTGAAACTACCGTTAAGATCATTTTACAGCTAAACAATGTTTGCATGCACGCTGCTTTCTGCATAATTTTGTTTTATCGCAACTGCATCTATGCAACCAGGAATACACCCAGTTGCTCGGACTAGGGTTAAACATTTCTAGAGCATGCACAAGACAGGTAAAGAACAAAAAGAACTCTCCATTTTAAATTTCCAACATTATTCTTCTATCAATGACATAAAATACATCAACGATATCAACGGGCAGTTTATACTCCTGCCGGCCTTAAAGGTACTAAGTCCCATTTGCAGGCCAAAAAAATGAAAAGCTTAAACTCCAACGGCATTTGAAATACAATACTAACTTAGAACTTCCCTAAAAAAGGGGGCTTGAAAATGTCTTTTAGTGGGAAAATAACGACTATTAGTTGTCGAATCGACTTAGGAGCTATAGAGCCAGTAAGTAATAGTCTGATTTTTCAGACCATTGTACCGAATGGTCGTACGTTTTATTCTGCGCCAAGATTCAGTCAGTTTAATTTTGGCCATTACAAGAAGTGGGTTATTGATGTAGACAAATGCTCATGTACCCTTTACAGCTCATTTTATGTATGTTATTACCAAAGATGAAAAAAGCCAGTTAGTCACTCAATAGTGTCTGACAGTGAAGTCTAGCAAGTAAACGGGTTTCCTTGCATAATTTGAATATTAGGACACTGCTATCGTTTAAATTTCACAGATAGAACATACATGACATATTCATAATTCCTGCAAAGTTCTACAGAATTTGATGTTGGCTACAAAAGGGACATAGTATCTTTAAGTAGGTCCATTTTTAAGGTTTCACATGTGACTTCGATTTAATTGTCGAAAGACAACACACATTGATCAGAGCTAAAATTCTGTATGAAATTGAAATTGAACTTAAGCATTTATCATCCATTCGGAAATTCTTTTTTTCACTGGTAAAAGTTTACAGATTAATTTACAAAAAAGAAATAATCACAATCATAGACAATTACAATAATGATAAAATACAGTCAAAACGGATTTAAGTTTGGTAAGTTACATGAAATACATGTTATACGATAAGGATGCAAACAGAGCGAGAAAGTAGAAGCAGACCAAAGCTAGGCAGAGGAGGTGGGTAGAGCGGAGAAGAAAAGATAGAAAGAAAGAATGTTACCATCAGATCGTAGATGATAATAAACAGGAGAAAATGAATACAATGTCATTTATTGTAACCTAACCTATGTGTTTTTGTGAGTCGGTGCAGTGATCTTCAATAGTATGCACCATTCACTAGATACGGAGCAAGCCAATTATTAATTCAATATTTATTATCAAACTATTAACTTTCCTTTCGAACTGAGCAGCGGCAGAAGGAGGGTGGGGGAGAAAATTGTACGATAACGATGTACATGATGTTTCTAACTACTTTGAGTTTGACAATTTTGAAACAATATAACAAAGAAGATGACGAAATGTTCTGCATAGAATGAACAGGTTTTGATCTGATTAAGTTTTCATGGCAAATGCCTGCTGGGAAAAACACAGAGGAAGAGAGGGAAAATAGTCGAATATGGAGGAAACAAGCCTTTTTACCGAAACCATGGGAACGCTATACTCAGCTTTCATGTAGGGGATAATCATTCTTTTTTAATGAATGCATCGAGGTGAACAGCCGAATAGGCATATTCTAGCGATGTAAAAAAAAACACCACAGTACCCTTGAAATGCACAAAAATGTATAGAAATTAAAATTGATTGTGACCCTGCTTATCTGTCTGCCCATGTAACGTTAATCTCACTAATTAATGTCTCTTGATCCCACGAGGCAAAGAAAATCATCGGCCATTATCATACACGCATGAGCGGAATGAAGAAGAATCCAGTTATCATGGGATGAGTTAATCCCACGGCAGCAATACGGGTGTTGTTTCGATGTTTTTGATAAATTATGTCATTTTTTTCAAGCACTTAATTATAGTTTGAAAGTACAATAAATCTACTATAAAAATATTAATGGTAATAATAATTATGATGATGACAATAATAATGGTAGTAATATTAATAAAAATAATAATAATGAAAATAATAATAATGATAAAGATGATGATGATGATAATAATGATAATAATTAAACGGCTACTACTACTACTACTACTTATACTAATGATAATAATTGGGTCTGATTTACCGACGGTACGTACTGCTTTTCTTGCGGGCCCTGTTATTATCGTCACCCCAGCAATTGCCAGGTACTCATTTACACCTGGATGGAGGATGGCGAATGTGAATTAAAGTCTTGCCAAAGGACATCAATGCCGGGCCGGGATTCGAACCACCAGCCCTTGGACCAAATTAACTATGTAAACTACATAAGTAAATTCCAAAGACTGTTCTGATATCTTCTATCGTGAAAAATATAAATTAGGCAAATGAACAATTTTGTATAAATTTTTATATTCAACAGTATGTACTTTCTTCGAATATTGGTAGTAAACAGGTTAAGAGCTAGACTATTAGAAAAGAAAAAATACACAACGAAAATACGAGGTAGAAATTGAAAGGAAAAAATATCATCTCGATTAAGAATTCGAAAAAGACATTTACATTTTTTTCTTTTTGGAAATACCAACTTTCCACTGCATGCTCTGATTTCTGGCGTAGCGTATGGCCAATAAAACCCCACCAGACATGCTTTAGCTTCGACTCTGTGTTAATACTCATAAAATCCATCCGTATCTCCATAATCCTGAGATATAGGTTATGCTGTTTTCCTCTCACCCATCGCTAAGGTATAAGGTTCATTTGTTTGCTGTAGTTATGCATGTAAGTGCAGCGGCAACCGTTCACGTTCAACAGAAGCAAGCATAACATGCTTTCATTCGATATTTTCATAGCGAAGAATCTCACATTTCACCCCTTTGGGGCTGGGGTGGGGAGGGGGTTATCTTCTTCTGTATTCAACATATACAGCAGGTTATCTTATCGTACTCAGTGTTACAGCACGGTTTTTCTGTGCGCACGGAATTGACAACAAAATATATACGGAATTATTGAAGAAAAAAACAGCTACCCAGATGCTTTATTAATTTTGTTTCCCTTCATATTATCTGAATGAATAAATTCAGTCATGATATTCAGAGAAAAAATGGGGATGACAATCTCAAAACATGTCGGGTCAAATTTAGGAGGAAGGGAGTTTACTGCATTCTCTGTCACTATACTTGTAAACATTACTCGCACACTTTCCTATAATAATTTTCCCAAAACATGGGGGGTTCTACCAATAATAAATAAATATTTCATTTGCTACAAGGCGGTGATGATTGTATTTTATCATAAATTATTAAAAAAGACTCCCTTGATATTTTTGTTCATCTCCTCTCTTCAGCGTAATGGATGTTGTACTCGAAGATGAGTTATTTTTAATGCAATAGCTGAGAACAATGACTTCATTAAAGTGGAAGGAAAGGCTATTCGAAGCGAAGGACGTTATACATGTATGTACGGGATAACATGAACAAATTCAAAGGAAATGTAAATGAAGGAGAAGGGTGAGGACGGAGAATGAAAGAGAACAGAAATGATTAGTGAGAGATTAAGAGATGGAGAGGGTGTAACAGAAATATATAAATATATCTTTATATATATGTATATATATATATATATATATATATATATATATATATATATAGGCGTGAAGAAAATGGTCTAGGAACGCGAGACGTAGCTGTATATACATATATATATATATAAATAGATATATATATAGAGAGAGAGACAGAGAGACAGAGAGAGAGAGAGAGAGAGAGAGAGAGAGAAAAGGAGGGGGAGAGGGTGGGAGGAAACCACTCATGAAACATGTGCAAATCCTCAGTTTTGTTCCTTTGTGGAACAAACATGTTTTGTATACTGTTCCTTCATTTTGCAGGACTTCTCTCTTTTCTCTTTATAATTCTCACTGATGCTAAAAATACACAAAATAATGATGTAGCAGGGAAACCAAAGTGATGCTTATTATCGTCTCGTAAACCTTATAGAGACAAACTATGAAAACACACACGATTAATAAATTAAAATATATCAAATCAATTCGAAGAAACAGGTAAAAGAATGGTGTCTGAATTGTTATTATTTTATCATTTTCTTCTTCTCACTCACTCGATTTCTTGCTATATACCCTCGATTTTGTCCTCTCCCTTACACTCCCTCACGCTTTCTATTTATTTCTCTGCATAAGACCCCTGTTCGTAATCTTCTTTTTTCAGAGGCTTCCCCGACAAAACAACAAACAAGTTTTTACTTTATGAATTTGAACAATGTCCATGTGACTTTGGTTTATTGAATAGACCTGCTTACTAATTGCACTTTTGAACCACAGTTTCTCTTGGCAACTAAAAAGCTTTTCAGAGGCTTGCCCGACAAAGCAACAACTAATGTAGGCAAAAATTGATTCCATCCGTAGAGAGGGCATTATTCAGGAGCAGGCGAATTCAATGGCTGCATGTAACCAGGTTTTGGGGGAAGAAATATGCATAAACTGAAATACATAATTAAACAGCTCTATAGGTTTGAACTTTTACATCAAAGACACCCGTTCAATGCGATGTCAGAACCAGCATTGTTTTAACCTTGATTCAGTGAAGACATGCAATACCTAATGATTGTAAAGTAGTCTGTAATCTAGAGAAATGGAGAGAGAATGAGAGAGAGAGAGAGAGAGAGAAAGAGAGAGAGAGAGAGAGAGAGATTTCAACTCGGTTAAAACAAATCCAAATTAATCACTTTCCAGGTTCTCGAAAAATTATTCCCATTGTTCGTTCCCTTTTGATGTTGTGCCCACTCCGAATGTTTGTGTATTAATATCAATGAATATATTTTTGTTTAACCTTGAAATTGATAGGTCAAATATAGGACTTTGGCAAAACATTTTATATATTTATATTATTTCATTTGCTCAAAATATCCTCTCAGATTTTGAGGTGAATTTGAAGAAGAATTTCAATGATAGAATATATACGATCAATAACTCAGTCATTAAATCCGCTGTTTTGTACATAATCAAGATTGAAAAATGTTTATCTTTAGTGACTGGTTTTTAAGAGTGTTAAAATTCAATGCGATGTAAAGTCAGTACAAAATGTAAATTCTCCCTCGTACTTTGATGATCTTACACTCGCATTTCCAAATAAAGTTTTTTGCGTAAAAGAGAAAGATACCCTGATGGATGTTCACATGCGATATATATTTTTCGGGGCTATTTTCTCTGTCATTTTATGGTATTTCCTAGAGAATTGGACTATTCATTTTTCTATTTTCTTATGGAAAAAATGGAGAATATACCAAAGAAACATTTTTAGGCTGATGATTTGGAACACAATAAGGAAGAAAATTATAAAGAGTTGAAAACAATTAATAATATAACATCTGTACTGTTTTTTCCCCAGTATTTTTTCGACTTGTTTTAGACTTGACTAAGTCACTATAGGATAATGAAAAAGAGACGGGTGCCACAAAACTGGAGGCAGCATCGCCATAATATATTGGATCCATTTTACGTATTATAATCAACAAAATTTGCTGTAAGCTGATTCAGGAAAACATTTAGTGCTTATTTGCTTTCATATTTACTTTGCAGTGTTATGGTAAAAACATTCCGATAGGGAAAAAACCCGACATTATCGACATTATCTACCCGACAGCTGTAGGCAATATCAATAGCCTCGTCCATGACATTTTGAAATGTGCGAACTTTACAATGACATGTTACATAATCAGATCATGACTTCTATAGGTAATACAATAGAATAATGTGAATGCCATTGAGTTGATTTCTTGGAAGTCGTGTTTTAAACACTTTTTTTAACGTTTAAGAACGTTTTCCCAACATGCAAAGTCACGATCAAGACAAATTCAAATCAATAGCTACAGTACCTCTTTGTGACTGAAGTGATGACCACTTACAGGAAACCTCTCTCTCTCTCGCTCGCTTCAGAGTGCCTTCAAGTGCTCGCAAGATTCAGCTGGAACGGATGGATGTTGCGAGATGGCAACGATCACTTTAAAAATGGCGGGCAGTAACACTGTGCGTGCTTGCGGTAAAAACACCGGTTAGAATTGTAACCATTCGTTCTAGTCACTCTTATAACTGCTCTCAATGAAGCTTGCGAGAGCTTTCGAGTCGCCCTTGACCAATCATACAGCCTACACGTATGATAATCAAGATAATGAAAAAAGGTGGGGAGACAAAAGGCAACATGTGAAATTTGTGTGCGATGTATACCCTTGGTGGCGCCGCGCCGGAAAGGTTTTGCGCGTGCGTGACACCCATACTGAACGTTTTAACGCCATTGATATAACGCATCATACACACAACTAAAACACATAGGCATACGTTTACACTGTACGACCAATAATAATTAAAACAATTATCTGTAACAAGTGCTCTCTACCATGAATATTGATAAATGACGAGCATGCACAGTTTCAAGCCAATGGTTTTATACATATAGCTCAGTAAAAAATTAATAAACAAAGCACTGGCTGTGGGGATAATTGCGTTACTATACAATACAATGGGAACGCACTTTTCAGTTGCGTTTAGAAACCATAGTAACGGTACGCCCCTTGATTAAAAAGCACTACTCATTAACCGTTAAAAACGGGAAGGCAATCGTCACTGGCAGTCTTGGTGAAAATCACATTACAATATTAAAGGTATAAATTGGTACTAATTGAACGTCCAAGGTACCAACTTTGTCTGCCTCTAAATACATGTAGCGACATTGTTCGGCCGATGCAATCACCACTTGCTATTGGATGTTTAAATCCATTATATGTATTTATAATTCATTATAACATTCAAGAAAATTTATGTTCTAATACATCATAGCATCGGCAACTCTTTTGGGTTTGTAAATGAACATAGAAACGACAAATCACTTAAATAGATATAAATACAATGAGATGAGATAAAGAATTTCGATTTTATTTTTTCCCCTGACTGCATTCCCTTTTTGTTTGTTTACACAAGTGCGAGCGTTGGAAAAATGTAGCTCGCGGAAACGACCATGGGCCTTTTGCGGTGTACGGGAAAGGCCTTAACCACTAGACCACCGAGACGGTTTGAGTGGTATTTGGCTACAATAGATACTGTAGCCAGACAGCCCCACCAATCTCTCAGCAATCTATTTATGTACATGTACATGTATGTCATGTCGTATACGTAGCTACATCCAAGCTGATTTTGAATGATAATGTCCTGCTAATTTAACTTTCAATATCGAGTTCTTTATTACCTTCTTCATGTTGACTTTAATAAGTAATATTTTATTATAGTAAAACGCTTGGAAACATAAGTATTAAGAGCTGTATATTATTATTATTATTATTATTATTATTATTATTATTATTATTATTATTATTATTATTATTATTATTATTATCATAAGTACGTACTATCATGATTATTATTATCATTATTGTTATAACTATTATGATTATTATTCATTATTTGTTTAGCTATTATAATAATTATTATCATTATTATTATGATTATTATGATTATTATTTATTATTTTTATTGTTATTATCATTATTAATATTATTACTGTTATCATTATTGTGTAATTTCCCTACCTATTGACGAAGAAATGGACGAATATGTTCTTAATTATAGCACTCTTTTTTTGGTTACTATTATGGTATGTTCTGTTGGGGGAACACGGGCGGATCTAGGATTATCTGGCAGGGTGGGGGGGGGGGATGGGGAACAAGTTCAAAAATTATGTGAGAGGCAGGAAAAAACAGGAAAAAACAAACAAAAAAGTCGTCAGGTTTCGTGTGCCGTTTTGGCAAACAAAGGTCGTCACCCACGATTCTTCTTTACTTCCTCCTTCTCTACCTTTTTCCCGTTTTTTTGGGGGAGGGGGGAAGTGCCCCTCTAAATCTGCCACTGCGGATATACATTGATTTTTAGACATCAAGCCAGCATGATTTGGGCATCAAATACATGTACCTTTACAGCTATGGAATACATAAAAATGGTTCTGCTATCAAATGCTCTAGATCACGTTTGTCAATATGAAATCATTTCTTACTTCATGCGGAATTATAATTTATTAATTGAGTGTTATAATTACTTCAACCCATTCTGCTCACTTAATGTACACATAAACATAATACAGGACACATAATACATTTCACAAGGAGGAAAAGTTGTGTCATTTGTCAAAGAACCATTCATTTCTTTATCATGCTATGAAGTGAAGAAAGGAAGGGGGTCACAATGGTAGCATTGTAATTACTATTTTAGATTATTGAACGGGAATCACCGATGAAGTAGAGGTATTTGGAGCACCCACCAGCAAATTACGGAGCTTAGCATAATTTTTATAGTATGGCATCGCATCTGGTGCAGTCACCGTAAGCGATTACAAACTGAAAGAATTTCATCCCTGCAGCGGGCGGCAGTCAAGCGATACCAGCTGAGCATTCATTCACGTAAGTTACGTATTAACATTCATTAAAACTTTAGTATACCATTTCTTTATCAGTAAAGCTGTACCGGAAATTCTCCCCAGGCTGAAATATCAGCGTTCTATTTCGTAAAACTATGTCAAATGTGACATTTCAGTCCTGTACAGGTTTTTATCGCTTAGTACCACTTTTACGGATTCTTTAGTATTCATTGAATACCATTCTGTTTCAAATTTTAGATTTTCTTTTTCTTTTGTATTGCAGTGCTTTATCACAATAATACGATATGCTTATCAATCAGGAATGGATATGCTGTATGGCAGGTAGAAACCAGGCTAATCCCAAATATTGTTTATTTCTCTCATTTGTCAAAGTGACAGTTTAGATGTGATGGTTGCTCTAGTAATCTAGTTGCTATGGGTGTAATGTTATTTATGTTGTAAACGTTGGTGGGATAAACATGCATTTGCCAGCGTTACGAAGTATATAGCTGGAAAATATTGTTTACATGGCAACAAGTGAGAACACTAATTGTTTTCAGGCAAGCGTGACGGAATGCTTGTATTCCGCTGCGTAAGGGGCGGATAATTGAAATATGAGTAGGGGAAGATGCATGAGAAGGGTGCGGTGACTGAGCCAAAAAAAAAATGTTGGCACCCGAAAAGAAGGGTAATTTTTTTCCACTACCACCCCTTGGGCGTCAGGGGAGGGGGCCCAACTTCTATTTTTTCAAAAAAGGGTGTTTTTACCTGTTTTTCTAGGGAGGGGCCTGGGCCCCGGGCCCTGATCCGCCACTGACTGCATGCACATTAGCACGCCTTTGGTATACTTTAAATATATGAATTTAACCTATAAATTGTGATGTTCCAGGAAGGAACAACATAAAGTTGCCGAACTGGTATGTATGATATTATGGTGGTGATAGTAAGATAGGTAAGAAAGCCATACGTTTTTTTTCTCCAGAGTTTTACACTTCTATAGTTTTATCTCTGTTTTTTTAAACCCCGGGCTAAGTTAGGGTTAGGGCAGGACGTTCGATTTATATGATTTATTTCAAAGAATGTCGGGTTTACATTCAAACATTGTCATCTATAAATTTCTTGAGGCACATTTTCGATTCCACAATATAAGTATTGTGAAAATACCGTGAAATAAAAGCCGGCTTTTCGTGCTGGTAACTTGGCAGACTAATCCCAAAATATTGTGTATTTTGCTCTTTTTCGGAGTGTCAGTTTTAGATGTGATGTGATGGGTTGCCATGGCCCAGTGGCGGATCCATGGGGGCCGGGGTAAAAACACCCTTTTTGGTAAAAAACGAAGATGGGCTCCCTCCTCGGTCAGGGGTGGATGTTGATTTAAAAATAGCGCTGTCCCCCCGTTGATCAATAAAATAGATTTAAAAATTAGTGCTCATCCCCCTCCCCACTGAGCGAAAAATTGGCCGGCACGATTTCAAAATTTCGGGGCAAAAAAAATTGTGCTCACTACCCCCCACCACTGAGCGAAAATCGGCCCGGCCCCTTTGTGGCACCCTCTCTTGCCGCCGGCTGGATCCGCCCTGCCATGGCCCATCCGTGTAATATTATTTCTGTTGTGAACGTTGGTAGGATGAAAATGAATGATGTACGCACCAAATTGAGTGGATAGCTGAGTAAGAAGCCGCCCAGCTTTCCTGACCTAGCAATTCACATAAAACAACGCGGTGCTACATGCAGGTTATGCTGTTCGAAGAGGAAGTGTTAACAGACTACGGATTGGAAACGGAACGGTTTTCATTGTTATTTCTTCGGAATAAGCTAGTTCTAAAGTGGATTATTTACAATTCAAATGTTAATATTCCCAGGTCTGTTCATATCTTGTTACATTCCATTATGCATGATTCATGCTGTATCCAATCAATTTCAAGCAAAGACAAAAACAGTTTTGATATGAAAAATCTTTCAAACATCTCTGATCCATTCCTCCTGACGTTCTCCTGGATGGCACGCCTTACTTCTGCCACATTCTCATCCGACCTAGCAGTTCTCCTGCAACAAGTTCGACCCTTGTTGACATTGAGGTTCGTCCGTTTCTGCAGATATTTTCTTGTATTTCTCCATAACGTAGACTGTTCAGGAACGTCGCGAATCGGAAATCTCTCATGGAAGCTAGGCTGCAACATCTTGCTGCAGGCTCCCAAAGCGAGCCAATTCCGTTACCATGGTTACGATAAACACTCTTAGTTCCATGGTCAGCTGCATGGTCAGCCAAGCCTATGACGGTTTCCTTAATTTCAGCCTTGTTATACTTGTTTGTAATGCTTCCCCTTTACTCCAGTTTATTTCTACTCGCTGACGATGCTAATGTATTTGTCTCTCATCCCGAATATGATACTCTAAATGATACCATGAATATTGAATCACCCAAAATATCCACGTCGTTCAGAAGTAACAAATTATCCCTAAACCTGAATAAAACTAATCCGATACATTTTAAACATAATAATGCCTCTCTAAAAGACGCACAACTCTATTTAAAAATTGATGGAATTTCAATAGAAAGTAAAGAAAGCACTAAATGTATTAGATATTACAATGCCTGAAGTGGAATACGCACATTGATAGCGTAGTTACTTCTGCATCATGGGGAATTGGAATACTATATAAATTGAAATCTTATATGTTCCCCCAAATACTTTATTTACTGCATACAATGCTATCATCTTGCGTTACATATCGTACTATATATAACGTTGTTTGGGCTAATAAAACAAAAATCGTATCTATCTTCTCCAAAAGAAAGCTTTTCGAATATGTACAAATGCCGCATACTTAGCTCATACAGATCCTTTATTCTATCAATTTTATACGCTACCTGTCTTTTAACTAAACTATTATCAAAAGGCTTTATTCATGTACAGATTCCACTCTTGCGAACTTCCATTGATATTTAATGGCATGTTCTGTTTAAACTCTGCCATTCATAACTATCCCCCTATAGAACATTTTCGAATGTGCCCCTAAATAATCCTAAAACAGCTCTAGCTAATAGGTCTATAAGACGCACTGGTCCTGATATTTGGAATTCACTCTCTTATGAAATTCGAATGAGTCCATCGAAAAAGATGTTTAAGAAACAACTAAAAGACTATCTCATCTCAAATAATGGAATGATACAAATGCTGAGTTGGCATTACTATTTATTTTTATTAACAATAACAGTAAACAATATATTTATTGAAATGTTAATGTATGATCATTTTACCATACAACCCATAATATATCTTTATACATGTAGTTATTTTGTAAATCGCGATCAGCGGTATCACGCATAATATGTACGTTGTATTCTTGTACACACCAAACAAGGAGATGGGAGTTTGAGTTAAACTCTCATCTCCCTGCACCTATATACTTTTACTAGCAATTACAGTGAACAATGTATTGATTAAAATGTTATTGTATGATTATTTTACCATAAAAGCCTTAAGATATCTTTATAATTATATCGTAAATCGCCCTCATCGGTATCACGCATATAATATGTACATTGTACTCCTGTACATACCAAGCAGGGTGATGGGAGTTTGAGTTAACCCCCTATCTCCTTTAATTATATTCCCTGTACACTGTATAAATCAAACTTGTGAATATCACCTTCAAATGGCTTAAAAGCGCTGGTATTTATTTTTTCAATGTAGATTTCTTTCACAAACAAACGATGCAAGAATGCTATACGCATGTAGGTATTGCTGTGTACACGAGCAGACCCCAGGAATGTCTCAAATAGTAGCTGTCAAAAAGTGATTGCTAATACATGTACAACTTAACTTAACCTCCCGATACTATCATGAATGTAACTTTCTCTCATTCCCCCTTCCTCTCTATATGCCTTCTCTTTATATGCCCCTTTTCTATCTTTCTTTCTTTCTTTCTTTCCTAATTGTATGCATCGCTGAATATTGTATATACTGTTCTTTTTATTTTCTAGAGGACGTCACTTATGCTTAGGCTTAAGACCATCCCTTTTCTGTATATACCATGTCCTTGTCATACATCTAAGATTATAAGATTGTAAATAAAACATAAAATCGAATCAAATATGAGAAAATTATGAAATTGTATGTGATGTTTTTCTCCCCCACCCAAAAAAAGTTTACTACCCTCAAAACTCATTCAAAGTTGCAATTTTTGCGTGAAAACTAAATTTTGGTAGCACCAATTTCCACTATTTTAATTCTATCATGCATGAATTATGAATAATAAGTTGAGCTTCAAATGAAAGAAGAGAAGCAAAGCTTTTCATAAATGTATATCTCATCAGGGAATTTATTCATTATGACAGAAAACTTCTGCCATGAAATCTGGTTTCGTTTTTTTCTGGGACACACTGTATATGTAGCACTTTTTATCCTCAAAGTGGCCATGAATACATGTCATTTACTAATGGGTAGATATTGAAGTTCCTGGATGTAAAGTTTACATTGCTTTGAAACCGCCGGACATTCATTCATTTTTGTCATGAAATCCGTTTTGTCTTCTTTTTCTTGGACACACTGTACAATAAACGGTTGGTTACAGAACAGACTTAGGACTACGAGCATGATGTATACAGTTTTGAAAATATATTTTTTGAGCCGACCTTTGGGTGCATAAAGAAAATTACAAGAGTGATTGCTACAGAGATGACTGTCCCGTATCAGAATTAAATGCCTACGGTGACATTGTTGACATGTATAGTCAACGTAGAGGGGGGAAATGCTTTCATCCAGATTCGTTGTTGGCTCACTACACGACAATCCTATACTGAAGACAAAGATTTGAGCTCTGGTATGGGAATCGTATTTTGAGAGAAAATTGCTATGTTTTTTTCTGGATTGGTTATCCTGCAGTAGATTGGTTGTTTGAACCAGTGAAATAAAAACAAACGCACAAAACTTACTGGGCATCATTTTCGATAAAAACCACAACTCCCATTTACATTAGTGACATGTGTTAAGCACATGGTGTCAGGCCTACTTACACGGATTTCCTTATCTTACTCAGCCACTATACATTTCTACCAAAATTGTTTGGTACATGTCATATATTTGTAATCTTGAACATTCAGTGTAAGTTTCGTTGGATTCTGTGAGAATTTATTTTCTATCATTACCAGAACTCAAGCTTATCTTAAGCATGCTAGAGAGTCAAACCCAACGTGTAAGCTCTCAATGAAGGGCTCGCTGTATGTTTTCATCCAGGCTCGTATGTCGTTTGTTCTAAAATGGCTATCTTATTGAAGAAGATGAAGATTTGGTTGTTCAGCATGATAGTAGGGGTGAAGCTGAACAATTAATGAAGTGTTATATGCTTTCACCCAGATGAGTCTGACCTGTAGGTCACTCGTTCTGAGATTCTGCTGGAAGGACCATCTTGCTGAAGATAGAGGTCGGGTCACTCAGGAGGTTGGAAGGAGAATCAAACTCAACAACCTACAAAATAAACGAAATGGATCGTCATAAATCTTTTGGAAGTCTCCTGTTCCTGAGAGTTGAAAACGCACTGAATCAAAGCAATAATTCCTATTTGACAAACTGGAATATAGCCGCAATTTACGAACGTACATCAACTGAATATAAACTTAGTTATTGTGTTCAGTGGCGGATATGGACAAAATCTGGTTTTCAAATATTTTTCGACGTATATTTACAAACATGTTCCTCCACCCTCTGTCCTCATCATTTTATCTTCCTTATCAGACGTGCATTCTCTTAAATGTTCATTTCCCCTCTAATAAGTCATTTGATAACTATCTTTGCACATATTACTAGTGCAATTAATATTCCTGTATCCACCACAATTTTAGTGGATTGTGCAACAAACTACTAATCTCCCTCTTGAACGGTTGTTTTAATGGTTTGTTTGTTTACCTGACTGTTAATAAAGCATGTGTATGCTCGAAAGTACACAACCATGCGATCGAAGGTTTTAGAGCATATTCGAGTGACTTGGTAATGAGGACTAATGCCTTATACCAAAGGGCATTAGTGCATCGACTTGGTTTCGAACCCGGGATCTTTCGGTTACGAAAGCACAAAGCCATTGCGCCTCCACTACACAAAATCAGAGCTATAAATGTCAGACAACACCCACTACCTTTCCATCATCCATGACTAGAATCTTATCCGAATCTAGAACTGTATTGAGTCGATGTGCTATGGTGAGCGTGGTACAGTCATCGAAAGCTGTTCGTATTGTCTGCTGTATCAAGCTATCTGTTTCTGTATCGATAGCTGCAGTCGCCTCATCTAAGAATAGGATCTGAAAGAACATCGGAAGGATATTGATTGTTGCACCCACATAAATCACTGAAAAAGAGATACGTATTACTTCATTAATACAGTCAGGATAACCAGTATTTTTTTATTTTTTATTTTTTATTTTTTTTAATTTTATTATTATTATTATTATTATTATTATTATTATTATTATTATTATTATTATTATTATTATTATTATTATTTTTTTTTTTGGGGGGTTCTTCGTTAGATTTTCCGAGGTATGCATGCTCCTCTAATCCAATGGTAGAGGTGACCACTGAATGATATGTATATGGTCGTATGTTGCAGTAAGTACAACAACTTAAATCAATTGCGTGTAAGCTTCATTATCCACCAGCTGAAGGGGAACATATCCCAGGATTGCAAGTTAGTCAACACTGACTACCTAGCTTATCACAGTATGGACTCTTTTATGATAATGCTAATGGTTTGAGAAATAAAAAATAGCATAGCATGTTAAGATGCCTTGTCGTTCATCGGATGAATAAGATGTAAACCTCATTATGGCATGAACCAATTCCCTATTCGATAGTTATATGATCAATCCATTCCCTCAAAACAAACCGTACTTGCTACAAAAGTATCAGAATGATAAAAAGACGTCATACTCCACGGCATTTACTACCCATGTCAAGAACTTACTTTCGGAAGGCGCCCCCCCCCCCTGAATAACGGGCTATCAGAAGGACTGTGAGAACAAAATCTTACAATGGGTTTATACTGGCATGGGCCTTGGGTTGTTCAAATCTTCTGTTAACTTAGATGTTGTCCAACATTTGTAAAGCTTATGAAGAAAGTAATCTCTTTCACATAATGTACATAATTATCAGTATATGCCTTGAAAACCCGTGTTATTTTCATATCAAAGAAAACAAATCATCATCAACAATATGAATACCTTGGTGTTTCTAAGTAGTACCCTTGCCATGCACAGGAGTTGCTTCTCCCCTACAGAGAAGTTATCTCCACCTTCTGTTACCAGAGACTCCAAGCCGTGCTCCAAGGTACTGATCTGTGGAATCATACGGATACTCGTAACTGAATGTAAACTGCTTTGATTCTACCAGAAAGCACATCACAAGAGAATATTTATGTAATCTATATATTATCTTTTGATGAAGATTATAATTTTGTTTGTTTGTGATACTGTGGTCTAGTGGATAAGTCTCCGGACTGTCAACCACAATATGCGGGGTTCGAATCCATGCCACATCACTGAGGTTCTTTGACAACACATTAATCTGCATTTGACAAACTCGACCCAAGTAAGGTAAATGGGTACCTGGCATGAATATTCCTTAAAATGCTAGAGCGCCATTATGGCAGCTATGCTAAAGCTGGGGTAATAATTATTGTAGAGCGCCAGGACTGTCAAGTCTGACGGATATGAACGCTATACAAGAACCCACTATTATGATTATTATAATAATTATTATTATTATTATTTAAAATAACAAATAAATCTCCAACTGACTATACACAATGTAATAAAATGAAAAGTCAGTCATTTCCTTCGACAATGGAAATTTCGCTGAAGGAATGCAATACTTCTGTACAGAGTAAACTCAACACCAGGGGCCCGTTTCATAAAACTTGTTATACCTTGGAAATATACCTTGGAAGTAGGCATTTAAAGTTAAAAACTTATTTGCCTCTCGTTGACATTTGGATGAAGAATCCATATTTTGACACATGTTTAGTGGCGCTATACAGCAATTGATGAACATGGACAAGCGAAGGACTCCTCTGGGTCAAATTGATCTTTTCTTGACGACCAAAATTTCAACAAATTGGATTTAAAGCTGTTTAATGACGTGCTCTCCAAAACTACAGAGGAGAGGTTGTTCCATTCATTGATACATCTCTGTGAAAATGATCCATGTCTAAGCTTCGAGTAGACTTTCTTCTTAGCGATCTTGTATCGATGGCCACGGGTTCTATTATCAGTTGGATGGTCAAAGAAGTGTGCTGGATCCAGTTCATCTAGGCCATGCATTATTTTGTATATTTGTATCATGTCTGCTCTATGGCGTCTGTAGGCAAGAGATGGCAAGTTGAGATGTTTTAGTCTCTTCTCGTAACTCAAGTGTTGTAGCATGTGTATTTGACGAGTTGCTCTACGCTGTACCTTTTCTATTTTTGTGCTGTCTTTTTCAATACAGGATGCCACACCGTTGAGCAGTACTCAAGTCTGGGTCTTATAATTGATTTGTATAGATGTATAAAGCCTGTTTTGTCCAAATTAGAGAATGTCCGCTTGATAATCCCTAGCTTGCGATTTGCAGCAGCACATACCCCATCCACATGACGTGAAAACTTCAATTGCTGGTCAAAGGTTACACCAAGGTCTGTTTCTACTTCAACGGCAGGAATAGGTGTATCTTCGTCTGACATGAAATAATCATAACAAGGATTTCTTCGACCATAGTGGATGACCTTGCACTTCTCCTGATTAAATGGTAGTTGCCACTGGTGGGACCATTTTAAGAGCCTTGTTAGGTCTGCTTGTAGATTTTTGCCATCCAATGAAGAGTGAATTGGTGAGAAGATTTTGGTGTCAGCTGCAAATAGTTTGACTTCTGATGCAGTGTTACATATAATATCTGGAATGTCATTAACATACAACAAGAACAATGTCGGCCCCAGCACGCTTCCTTGAGCTACACCGCTGGCAACTTCTGATGCACTTGATGGGGTACCGTTTATGACTACCCGCTGAGTTCTTCCAGTCAGGAAAGACTTGATCCATCTATGCAGGTTACCTGCTATACCATAGGCCTCTACTTTTTTCAGAAGTCTAGCATGTGGGACATTGTCAAAGGCCTTGCTGTAATCCAAGTAGATACAGTCAATACTTCCCCTGTTGTCTAATTCCTTTGTCCAGGTTTCAGAAACATTTAGCAACTGTGTAGCACAAGATCTACTTCTTCTAAATCCGTACTGCTCATCCGTGAACAGAGAGTTCTCATTCATATATTTGACAATTTCATCACGTACAATGGTCTCCATTAATTTGGAAAGAGAACTGGTTAGACTGACTGGACGATAATTTCCTGGTTTCTTTTTATCTCCTTTCTTAAAAATAGGAGTCACATTGGCTTCTTTCCATGAGTCACATACCACACCACTCGACATAGATTTGTTAAACAGATGAGCAAGTGGCCGGGAAATGTCATCCACTAATTCCTTAAGGATGCGATTATGAATGTTGTCTGGTCCAGGAGATTTTGATTGGTCCAATCTCATGATAGCTTTTTTGACATTTTCATACGTAAAACAGACCGTATCCAGTTGCTTGTCACGAATCCTTGGATCAAGGGCTGGTACAAGAGATAAATCCTCCTTAGTAAAGACTGATGCAAAGAATAAGTTCAGTGTTTCTGCTTTATCTGCATCATCGTTTGCAATGGTTCCATCCGGCTTTTCCAAGTCACCAATACCCTGTCTAAATTTGTTTTTACTTTGAACATATCTCCAAAAACTTTTAGGATTGGATTTTATTTCTGAGGTTAGCTTATGTTCAAATGACTTCTTTGCTATGTTTACTTTATCGGTTGCCTCATTTCTTGCTATATTGTAGGATAATCTGTCGGACTCACTTCTAGACTTTTGAAAACGGTTCCAAGCTTTATGTTTACATTTGATTGCTTGCCGTACATCGTTGTTCATCCATAGTGGCTGATGATTATTCCTGGCTTTGACCTTTGGTATAAACTTGGCTGTTAACTCTTCCAGGCAATGTACAAGAATGTCTTTATCCGTATTAACATCACCGTCCTGCACCATTGCTGAAACAAACATATCTTTTACTTTCCCATGCTTCCTCATACTCTCATAATCTCCTTTGAAGAATGCAAAGCGTTCTGTTACAGGTATACTTGTTACCCCACCAGGCAGAAAAAGTCTGAAATCTAGCACCATGTGGTCACTTTTACCAATCGGTGGTGATATCACTAAACAATCGACCATGTCTACTTGGTTTGTAATAACGAGGTCTAGAACGTTGGACTTCTGCCCGTCTCTCATCCTAGTGGGCTCTTCCACAAGTTGTGAAAGATATAGATTTTGTAGAACTTCCACAAAGTCTCTGGCAAATTTATTTCCAGTTCCAGATACGGACAGAACATCCCAATCTATCTTTGGTAAGTTAAAGTCTCCAACAATGAATATATTTGTGTGAGGAGAATTTTCTATCTCATAAAAGAGTTTCAAGAGAGCCTCATTATTTGAGTCCGAACTATTTGGGCTTCTGTAGACACATCCAAAAAGAAAATACTCTGATCCTAATGAAATTGCACACCATACACTTTCCATGAAGTCACTGTCTTTAAAAACTACTTGCTTTGATTGCAAGTTCTTTTTGCAATAAATTATAACACCTCTCTGACTTTCTGCTGGCAAAAACATATTGTATCCACCAATATGAAGTTCACAATCATCAACTGGATGAAAAAAGTTCTTTGGAAATATTTCCACTAAGGCTATGATGTCTGGGTTCCTAACAGAGATTCTTGCTTCTAGTTCTGATTTCTTGTTGAGTAAAGAATCTACATTGCTGTACATACAAGTTAAATGTCTATGAATAATACTATTTACATCTGAAAAGTTTCCTGGATTGACTGCTGTGTTAGGCATCCTGAAAAGGCTATGGGCCTTTTTGTTTACCTTTGTTGCTTGGCTGAGATCGGGGATCCTTTCTCTTCACAAGTTTGTCACCACGAATCATCCAGTTGTTGTCACCCTCACTCTTCCTCCTTTTCATTTCCTTGACGAGTTCGTTCCTTGCTGCACGTTCTGTTTTTGTAAGATTTGCTTGGATATATAGCTCTTTAAAGTCGTTTGGTCCTAAGCGAAGCTTACTAGCTTTCCTCTTTGCTTCCGCACTGGAGTCTGCATCTATAACAACTGCTAAATTTCTATGACAAATTTGCTCTCAGCCAATCAGATGCCATGATTTCAGTAGCTTATAACAGTAGCTTGTAACTTGTTATTGAAAACAAGTTTTATGAAACAGGGCCCAGTTCCGTAGGTTTGGAGAAATAGAGCTGATTTCGGTAGCAATTAAATCTGTAGCAAATTATAATTGTGCTCCTTTAGGTACACTTTTGGAGAACGATGCAAATCGCTTTTGAATTCATTAGTTTTTCACAATCTATGCAGTCGGTGAGAGCAAACAATGTTGAATAAACTTCACCTGGCTAATCCGCTGTTATGTGTCTGCAAGTTCCTTTGAGACCTCTGTTCACAGTCAAAAGAATGGATTGTTAGAAAAAAAAATGGGATATTATTTTGTCTTTAATGGAAATGATATAGATTTACCCTATAAAAATGGGCGTATGAATCAGTTCATAAAACGCTGCTGCATGACAGCTGGAATTATGAGCGTGACATAAGGCCTAAAGAAAAATGTTGTATTGCCCTTTAGGTGCCAAAACATGGGTCGGTCGGTCGGAAATCTTTTTTTTCTTCTTTTTTTTCCGTCTTTGGGCTGATATTTCTCAGTTTTGAATGCATTAATTTTTAATTTTGTTCCCCTCTTTAGGCTGATATTTCTCAGTTTTGAATTCTTTAATACATATTTGTTTATTCATTAAACATTTTTTTCTCTAAAAAACGGTAAAAAAAAAAGCCGACCGTAGATTTCAAATTTTGGGTCGGTCGCAAAGGGCAATACAACATCTTTTTTAAAACGCCTAATAATAGATTGCTATAACCTATCCTACTAGATGCTAATGACGCAAGCTACTCACTTTCTCTTTCATGTATGCTTTGTCAAGAACTTGCCATAACGTTTCGTCTTCATGTTCGCTGAAAGGGTCCAAATTGTATCTGAAAAAGATAAAAAATATTGACTTATCTTTTGCGTAATAAAACCATTATCATATGTGTTTGATATACTGTAGCACAGTATAACAAGAAATTTGGTAAAAGCTCAATATATTTATAATATGTAAATAATGCAATTTTATTGTGGTTTCCGTCTTACAAACAGATGAGATCGATTTAAATCAATCGGAAATTGATATCCATTCCAATTTTGAAACAAAGAGACTTGCGATCAATGTGGATCAAATATTGCAACTCCTAAAAGTCAGCTCCATTTCTAATAGTTAGCCCAAGCATGACGCATGCAAGGAGCCTGCCTAACCCGATATGACCTACCTGTAGTGTAACATACATTCAGCTTTATATAAAAATCTGTTTCAGAATGACCACCTTTTAGATCCTACGGTTACTTCCCCTTAAAACTAGGACAATGTTACTTTCCAGACAAATACTAAATAGATTCTGAGCCAATAGACCGGTTTACTAACATATTCAAATTTATGGATGTTTCTTTCCTGGGGACCTAGTGACGAGGTATCATTAACATGTTATCCATGAAGCACTACAATACTTTATTTATTACTGAAATCCAGTCTCGTATATTAATTGTTGCTATATCGGGCAAGCCTCGGGCAAACTTTCAGGTTGTCAAGAACAATGTTTGTTTTAAAAGTATGCATAACATTTGAATATGTTACTAAACCGGTCTATTCCTTCATACCCTAAGAAAATATCTGGGTGACCCTCTGAGAGCTGACTAAGGCGAATGTGAGATTAGAACAAGTGGTAATTGTCCCAGGGGTAGGTAGTCTCAGGGGACAGTTTTCAATGGGTTACTACGCTTGGGAAGTTTCGGGGGAGGGGACGGACGAAGGTTTCTCTATGTGATCTACCCAAGAGTTGTTGTCTTTGATTATCATTTTCCACAAAAGATTTCAGGCTTGGCTCAGTCACACCACTTGAAGAAAAGTTCTTGATTACAAATCTTCTCCAATAAAAGATGTTCATATCTACTGAAGATCAGAGCAACAAAAGGTCACTGTTAATAAGATTGTTTGTCAAATCGACTTATACATTATATTTTGAGGGTAAACCCTCAGTTCTCAAAATATGCATGCATGCATTAAAGGACAACTACCACTGGACCATCTCCGGGCCATGGAAACCTAGGACAATTACCCCCTTAAAAGGCCATCGCACAACTTATGACTTGACTTCAGTTGGATTTGTTTGTTAGTTTTGCCCTTATATTTTGTTATTACTATTTTTGTTCAATTTGGCCAACCATATGAAATTGGAGGTTTTGAAATCAATTGACTAGGGTCTAGAGTTCCCAGTCTCATTGTTGACCTTTCATTGGACCACTTCCTCCACTATGATGGTGTAATGTATTATGTATGTTACAGCAGGGAGTCATTGTAAAGCACTTTTTTAACTGAATGACCTACCCTGCTTTTTAAAGAAGACATGAATAAATAGATAAATAAATAAATGAGCAATAACCGTATTCTTCTATTTTTAACCTTCAAAGGGCTATGCAGCGTATCAGGAAGATCTGTAGTAAGATTACCAGTTTTGTATGCAGGGTCACTAAACACAGGGTCCACACCCTGCTCTTTGCGATAAGTGAGTGCATTAACATGCATAGGATGTGACTCTCATACACACGGGGCCTCCACTAAACTTTCTAGTCCGAGGAACGGAGTGCTTTCCCACGAACCCTAGCCTTCATCAAGAACAAAGGGGAGGGTCGAGCTTACACACAACGCGGCGACAATTATTTTTGCATTTTTGTCTGCCAAGCGCGGGACTCGAACCCGTGCGTATGACTATCCGATTGCGCCGCACCGCCACCTGGTGGAAATCTGCGACAGGATGGGTAGAATGAATGTTTACTCACCTGATTGTACCAATAAAGAGAACCGGATCTTGAGGGATGATAGATAGCTTCGATCTCAAGTGGGTCAGACCAACATTGCTAATGTCGATTCCATCGATGAAAATACTGCCCTCTACTGCCTCAAATAAGCGAAACAGAGCGACTCCTAAAGAGGACTTGCCTGGAGGGATGATACGAAATTTCTTGGCAAACGGAAGTTGAAAGATGCGGAAATATCAATTTTAACCATGTGCAGGCAGGTAGATCAATTCATGAAGGCAATTACTTTTTCGGATTATATTAAGGCTTAAATCAAGTTTTATCAAGCATTGATGCACAGACAGAAATTGGTTATGATTATGATTTGAAAGGGTATTACCACGAGCAAGATATTTCAATATCCTTCTTAAAACTTCTCCAGATATGACGCGGTAAAAAGCTACTGCGCGCAACAAAGATCCTGCGAGTATTCACTGAGAAATGTGAAGCGTATTACACTTGACGTTAAAAAAAAGCCGCGTCATATTTGAACGATTCTTTAGACATTTTCACGTTTCTTGCTATCCATTCGGGATATAGAAATGCCCTCTATTGCCTCCACCAAAAAGAAAACTTGTCCTTATGAGGAGTCGTGATGGCTTCATGGTCGCCTAGATCTGTGGTCTCGAAACCAAGAGGTCACGGGACCAAAACAAAGTCGATGATTTGATGCCCTTACGGAAGTCTTCAATCATTAGGTGCCAAGTTCTGCGGATGTTACTCAAAGATTTAGGTTCCCTGGTTGATAATATATAGTGTTAGCAACGAAATTATTCATTTCTTTACCAGATTTTGTTATTCTTTAAGTATGTGAAAAATAAATTTTTCCCGATTTATGTTTCTTGAGAATGTGACATATGAAAATCTAAAAGTATTCAACAAAGTCAACCTTTCAACCTTGAGTTACGAAAAACAGAGAAGTATCAAATTTACAAGGGGTATGAATAATTTAGTTGTTAATTGTATGTATGTAATTAATTCGTTAGCAGTCAGGTGAAATAAATATCAACATCAACATATTATGCGTGCATGTATATCACATTTAAACAAAGAGAGATACTTATCAGACCTGGGCCCAGTCTTACAAAACTTAATATTTGTAAGACGGGGCCCTGGTTTAAGTGTATCACATCAGGTGCCATTAGTAACTCACCAGATCCTGTCCTCCCTACGATACCTATCCTATCCCCTGCCTGGATGTTGCATGTGATGCTCTTCAGCACCAGGGGGAGGTTGTCACGGTAACGCATCTTGAAGTTGTTGAACTTGATGGCTCCCTGTGAAGGCCAGTGTTTGTGAGGCTTCTCTGCTATCTCATCAGGGGCCTCAGACTCCAGGAGCTAGGGGAAATGAATTTTAAACATGCCAGGTGTTATTTGAAACTAGATGGAACTTCAACTGCGCGCAGTCGAAAATGATGCCTCCGCCATAGAGCAATTTTACAAACCAAAATGGAAGCAATTTTAAAAATTCAAGTTTGATTGTAATCCATCTGTTGGTTCTAATGATAACGCGATCACGAGCTATTTTGAGATACATAATGAGCCCTGTGACCTTTGACCTCGTGACCCCAAATCTAATCAGTTCATTGACTCTGCAAGATACATACATGACCCAAGTTTGGCGGTAATCCATCAATCGGTTCTTGAGATAACGTGATCACAAGCTATTTTGCATACATAATGAGCCCTGTGACCTTAGACCTTTGACCTCGTGACCCCAAAATCTAATCAGTTCATTGACTCTGCAAGATACATACATGACCCAAGTTTGGCGGTAATCCATCAATCGGTTCTTGAGATAAAGTGATCACGAGCTATTTTTGCATACATAATGAGCCCTGTGACCTTTGACCTTTGACCTCGTGACCCCAAAATCTAATCAGTTCATTAGCTCTGCAAGATACATACATGACCCAAGTTTGGCGGTAATCCATCAATCGGTTCTTGAGATAACGCGATCACAAGCTATTTTTGCATACATAATGGGCCCTGTGACCTTTGACCTTGGACCTCGTGACCCCAAAATCTAATCAGTTCATTAGCTCTGCAAGATACATACATGACCCGAGTTTGGCGGTAATCCATCAATCGGTTCTTGAGATAACGCGATCACAAGCTATTTTTGCATACATAATGGGCCCTGTGACCTTTGACCTTGGACCTCGTGACCCCAAAATCTAATCACTTCATTAGCTCTGCAAGATACATACATGACCCGAGTTTGGCGGTAATCCATCAATTGGTTCTTGAGATAACGCGATCACGAGAACGGGACGTACGTACGTACGTACGGACGGACGGACAACCAGAAACATAATGCCTCCGGCTACGTTGTAGCGGAGGCATAAAAATAAATTGCATTAGATAAATTAAAGGACAGGTGGGGGGGGGGTGTCCTTCTTAGGAATTTCGGCAAAGATTAAGAAACTGAATATTCCATTGACAATGCTGTCATAATTATGATGTTATTCATGGCGGAGTCTTCTCTTATTTTGTCGACGAAATATTGTTAAACTCGCCCCTGTTTTCCTATTTAATAGTAGGGAAGACTTTATTCGATGACACATTCTGGGAATCCATAACCTCTCACAAAATGTTAGTTGCATACATACATGATAAGAAGTTCAAAAGGGAATATTTGAGTATTGTGGGTTCACAAAAAGGGAGAATTCTCAGCGTGGGAGCACATGTTTAATACGACCGCATCCCGCATATCACTGAAAAATCAAAGCCTTTGTATTTTGTCCGGTCTTTCTGCAAATTCCACTGATCGATTTAATCATTCTACTTTGGAAGCCCTATTTCATTATCGTAACTACAAACCGTTTCCCTTTTCGGATTTATGAAGTTTCGAATGAACTAACTTTAGGAATAATGAACATTTTGAAACGAAACTTTGGAGACAAAAAGAACATTGGGAATTAAGAGCACCTTGCTCGGTTTGTGGCCTGTCGGTCTACACTAACTGTGATGGCCCTAAATCGTTTGACATATCTTGTATTGCTAGATTTGAAAATTCAATGTTCGTTTCATTTGGTTCTTCAAGAAATCAATGTAGATAAACTTGACCAATATTATCCTGAATACCTTGGTGTATTGAAGGATGCGTTCAGCTGAAAGAAAGCGTGCTTCAGCATCAGCTACCATGGACATGGTGAACTGAAACAATCCTGTTAGCTAGGGAAAAACAGAAACAAAGAAGAGAAAATGATTATACAGGGGCGTAACAATATAGGGTAGAGCTGGCCCTCGTCTTATAAAGAGTTGCGATGATCCAAATCAATCGCAAGTCCTGCAATCAATCGCAAGTTTTCAGTCTCCTATCTCTTATGTACATAGCTGCGGTTAATATCAACTCTTTATGAGAACGGGGCTCTAGTGTACACATATTCCTCTCTTTATGGCGTTTAATTTCTACCCGACAAAATTTGAAATCTAGCGACAAAACTTCCTCAAGGGGGTTATTGTTGCGGTTAATGTAGCCCCGTCCCATCCTATGCTGGTGACTTCGTATTGGATTTGAATGCAGAAATAAATTGTAAAATAATTGTATTTCTTTTGACATCATATCAAGTTGGTGTCAATTTCCTGCAGGAAATCTGTCATAATTTTTATTCAGAGCATTTAACAGTTTCTCCCTTCGTCAGGCTGGTAACGTTCTTCTTATGTCGTTTATACTTATTACTGTATATGTCTCCCTTTTTGTTAAAGAAATTTCTTCTCTTTATCAAATAGTAATATTGTTCCTAAACAACATTTTCTCACTCTGTCTCCCCCATTCTCTCTCTTCCCCATCCATTCCCCCTCTTCCTATCCATAACAGCCTACCTGCATGGCATATGAGATGGCTAAACCTGCAAGAGTAGGGGGCACTGCTCCATGTTTCAGGACGACCATTAGGTTTGTGATGGTGATGATAGCAAGGACTAGAAGTTCAAGGCGAGCTCCAGCCCATCTCATTGCCATTCTGAAGAGCATCAGTGGATGTGCATTCATATCCAAAAGATCCAAGAACCTGCGAAAACAAAAGTTTAAAAAACTTCCATGTTTGTATTCCTCGGTAGTATCATGAGCTTTCTTGCTTTGCTAAAAGTTTAATCTTTTTTTTTTTAATGATGTATTTATTCCTCAAGTTCAGTGTTTAGTTCATTAAATTTTAGCGAGGTATTGATAGAGAGGCCCTTTTTACAATTATGAATTATTGTAGGCACCAATCTTCCCTTAAGTTTTGGGAAAAAAACTATCCTATGGGCCGGCAAGTTAAAACGTGTACCCTAAACTAAGATTTCATGGGGATGGATTGAAATAATCGTTCCCCCCAATGTTTGTGTTGATTTCAGAAGCTGCATTTTTTCCTTCAGTTAAGGTTGTTTAATAGTAAACAAATTTTGGTGGTTAAAAGTAGAACAAAAAAGTAGTTAAAGCAAAATATTCATTAGAATCTTAAAAACAAACAACAAACAACAAACCTACAATACAGGTGCATAATTATGAGCGAAATGTACTACAAAGTTATGAACAAAGCACAATCCAAAGAAATGATTATAGACTTCTATCAATTGTTACATCATTCTAAAGAACCTCATTTACTATCCAAAGAGAATGGAGATTAGAAAGCTCACTTACATAAAAAGCCTCTATGGTAATATACTCACTTTGCAATGACTTCCTCAGTCTTATCATAGGCATGGATAGTTGATAGCCCCATCGTTGTTGAGCCGATGTGTGAAAACCATGGAGAGCGGCTACTATTCTCAAGCTTCTTGAGATCATTGACCCCACGACGATAGAAGATGAAGATGAAGTAGGATATGATGACGACAGGGATTATGACGATCAGGAAGTAATAGAAGACCGCCGAGATGCTGACGATGGAGGCAATGATGACCATGGTGTTCATTATGGCGATATCGACGTTGACTGGGAGCATGACATCCACTGATGATGTATTATTTGTATTGTATAGGAGAGAATCATTGATTGAAAAGAAGAAATTCAAGCCAAGTTACTAATCCGCCTAGTAAAAGGCTTGCCATCATTTCTCACCACTATTTACTTGTCTAGGCCTACTTCACTTTAGAGATAACGACAACAACAACAACAGCAACACAGCAAAACAAACAAATAAACAAAAAATAAATAACATTGTATGGTGTCCAATCTCTGACTAGATGCAAGAAGGTCTTCAAAGAAAAAAGAAAAAAACTTATATTGTTATCTTCTGGCTAAAAGAGCTTTCAGAATACCAAAACTATGTTAACTATTATGTTAAGTCTTCCTGCGAGGCTTTGCGTACGGTTATGCGTATGCCCGCTGCATCTTTCCGCCAAAACATCTGCTAACATAGTTATGAACTTAACATAGTTTTCAGGATACCGATTATGTTAGCTAACATGCTTACATCGTTTTCAGAATACCTCCCTTGGTATATATTGTGGTGTCTTGGAATCATCATATTGATATGAAATTTACTCAATCTTGATGACAAGCACATGCACTGTACTCATAAATGTGGATATTGGACCACATACACATGTGGCACGACTCTTTGGTCCAAACACTTAAGCGATTTCTTGCCATATTTTTTAATATGAGGGCATTTGAAGAACAATATTTTTTTCTATTATGACTTTCTTCCAAAAGTATAAAAAAGGCACAAATTATTTTTCACTTTTACCAGAACTAAACCCACCTTCATCCATATCTTTTGAGAATCTGTTCAAGATGTGACCGATAGGTGTGGTATCAAAGAATCTCATCGGGCTCCTTACTACTCGTTCGAACAGTTTGTTATGAAGGGTGGATGATGATCTCATAGTCAACTGAAATAATAATAATAATAATGTATATTTCCATTTACATGTTCAGATTACAGAAGAAACAGAAGAGGTGAGTTTTTAGTTATTCTTTGAAGGTATTGAGAGATTGCTGGTTTCAAAGAAATCTGGGTAGGTTATTCCACAGTTTGGAAGCAGCAGTTATGAATGCTCTGTCACCAAGTGTGGGTAGCATCTTTGGAGATGGATGGTTCAGTGTGATGCCTTGAGAAGAGTGAAGGGAGTACCGGAATGGTTGCCTGATAGTTATGAGTTCAGATAGGTAGGGATGATTACATTAAATATATAACACTGTTACCTGTTGTTTGCAGACACATGTTTGGGAAGTGACTGTGTTAAAGGCAAGTCTACCCCCAAAATAACTTACTTTCAATAGAAGTAGAACAATTAGACAAACCAATAAAAACAAGTTTGAGCAAAATCGGATAACTAATAAGAAAGTTATGAATTTTTAATGACATAAAAAACTTTGAAAATCACTAGACAAATTGGCAACTCACTCATGAGTCTGTGACGTCATGTCCTCACTATCCACGAATTATTTTTTTATATTGATAATATAAATTTCATATTTTCTCCCTAAGAATCTTATTTCTTCACACCAGCATCCAAGTTAGGTTGATAGTAATATGTTTTTGTGTGGATGCACTAATATAGAGTAATTTTGTTCCAGTTAAATCATGAAAAATGTGATTATGAATATACAACATTCAGAAAATAGTATCAATTCTTCAAAGTTCATGAAAATTTGTGTGAAATGTCATGCACGCAATGCACGCAATATGATACAAATCACATAACCTGGGCAAAGGCATGGGGAAATCAAGTTTTAGGGGATAAAAGGGGAAATTAATGGGATTAAACTATATAAAGCAACTGATAAATAGTGAGGACATGACGTCACAAACTGATAACCAAATTGGCAATTTGTGTAGTGATCTCCATTGTTCCATAGTTTTACATACTTTTTCAAAAATTTATAACTTTCTTATTAGTTATCCGATTTTGCTCGGAACTTTTTTTGATTGGTTTGTCTGATTGTTCTGCTTCTATTGAAAGTAAGTTATTTTTGGAGTGGACTTTGACTTTAAGCTAAGAAAGGAATTACCAAGAAAAGTACACTTCTGAGGAAAATATGAGAGCACTTTGAAGGGAAAATTGTCAATAAAGAGCATTCATGTCATGTTATATTATTTAAAATCTTAGAGGCCTCAAGGAAGATAAAAGGAAATGAAAACAATTTGAAAGAAGGTTTGAATAGATATTAATCATGCTATCATGCGATAAATCTACAATCACTCCCATTTTCATTTAGTACTCTTTCACTTTGCATGTACATGATATAATGCAATTGCCCAGCTGGCCATAATGTTACTGTCACAGCTAAAAAAATACCATTACATGTATATTATTAAGATTATGAATGTGTAAGTTGGTTCAAACCAATGTAAACAGCCCATTTAGTATCAAAGCTGTCCCTTTAAATGTATTTACTCAATTATCATTACTATCATCATTATTATTATTACTATTATTATTATCATTATTATTATTGATATTATCATCATCATCATCATCATCATCATCACCATCATTATCATCATCATCATCATCACCATCATTATCATTATAATCATCCTCACCATCATCATCACCATCATCATCATCACAATCATCATCACCACCATCATTATCATCACCATTGCAATTACAAAACAATATGAATTACACTCTTTTAGACATAAAGCTCCTTCTGTATGGAATTCTTTACCATCAGATATTACTTATGTTAATAGTTTGAATATATTTAAAAGAAAGCTTAAAATATATATTATTTCCAATAATTTTACATTGTAACAATACTCATATTACTCCACATTGCAATCTTGTTTAGGGTTGTGCGGTCTATATATTTGTTATTGTTTATGTTCTTTTTTTTAATTTTTTTTTATTGTTTATTCATATATCATTTTGTATGATTCTTTAACCAATTTTATTGTTTATGTAAATCTATCTCATTTCGTGGTGGCTGCCCAGACAAACCCACTATTTTGATAACAACAACCGAAATATAAAAATTATGTATAAGTAGTACTTCTATTTAATTTACTGCATGTTGATGTTACTGTTTTTATCATGGAATTATGGAATTTAATAAATGCTGAATTGAATTGAATGGAATTGAACCATCATTTTCATCACCGTCATCATCATCATCATCGTCACCATCATCACTATCATCACCATTATCAGCATCATCATCATCATCATCATCATCACTACCTTCATATAGACAAGGCTTTTAAGACCTGCCACGACAAAGACGACAGCTAGAGATACTGCATACACCAGCGCGTAGAACCCTAGATGAGCATCCTCTGACAAACTCATCTCATCTTCCAACCCACTGCTATTCCCCTGTACACGGCATGAGTGAAATATCAGAAAAAATGAGAGAGATGACTGAAAAATGATGCTAAAACAAAAGTATTGTATAAGATCTCTAATCATTAACTTATTATCATTGATTGCGTAGGGTGTGCATGTGTAAAACAAAACAGAAATTAAAATTAAAAAAAATTAAAAAATGACACTTTTGATTGAAGAGTACTTGTGTCATTGACGACTGAGGTTTGCACAGCTTAAACGGCATGAATGTCAATTTGTTAAGTCTTATCATACCTCTTAATTTAATCTTTTCAAAACCGTACTCTGAATTAATACACAACACTCACCTGACTGGAGTTACTGGTCGCAATCCAGTACCCAAGCCACCAGTTATTGAATACCAGTAGACCAACTAGCACTACGAAGGAGAGAAAGAGGCCAGTAGCATTGAGATAACCTCCCATGCTCTCTACGTAGGCATGGTATGTACGCCACCCAGGGCCTCTGGTAGAAGTCAATTCTGCAGACAACGGGCAGTCTGAATATAAAATTGGAAGGGAATTAATAATCAAAAACAACTATGAAGAAGAACAAACGTTGATTTTAAAAACATAATAATATGTCTTGTTAACTCAGGGTAGCCTCATCAGTATTAATAATTTACCCTGAGGGCCCTGCAATCATATTATTACCCCGGCTTTAGCCGAATTATCAGGAAAAAGCGCTCAAGCATTCAAGGAATATCTTCCTACCGGTAGTCATTTACTACACTTGGGTGAAGGGTGACAAATGTAGATTAATATCTTGCCAAAGGACATTCGCGCTGCGACTGGACTCAAACCTCGAACCATGTGATTCACAGTCAAGCGATGTATCCACTAAACCAAGACACCTCTTTGTATAAATAAGTAGGATATTGTTGGTGGCAATTTCCCTTTTAAGTTGAAGAGTAAATGCGTTTAAAGATTTTCATATTTTCAGTTGATAATCAGTGTAATGATATTAATATGGCATTCTTGCAGGACGTAAGGTTTATAAATATAAAGCATCTTCGAAGTGGTACTTATAGTGGGTTCTCATGGGGAATTCGACACCATTCGGGTGTTTACCCGATAACAAGTGTTGTCAATCTCCAAGAGTGGACCGACAGGTCATGTGTAATGAACTATGACCTGAAGGAATTCTCATCATAATACAATTGCCATCACCCTCGAGATATGAAGATATTTTCTGGTGGGACAAGTGGTTCGCTGCCTGAGAGACCTGTACACACATCAATTGGTAATTCAACCAAGTTTGGAGTCAGCGGATTATGATGCAACACACATGGACACAGACTACCATGCTGCATTAATTGTCTACATAATTATTATGCCCTTTAAAATGATTATGAAATGCGTTGTCAATCATCAGGATTAGCCTTCAGTTTTATGACCAACAGGGTTTATGTAATACTCTGCCTTTTGCCCGTATGTAAAGTAATTATATGACATTTGCATCACACGAAGACTCTCCGAGGGACGAGGGGTATTTCTTGGTTGGCCGAAAGGGTTGCTGTGTGCATAATTGTAGACCCATTAATGGTAAGTGTGGTGTCAGCAAATTATGACCTTCTGCACAATATGGAAACTAATGACCCACTCCCTTTAATCCAATTTATAATATAGCCATTATATCAATACACTATAGAGTAACTTCAAAGTACCTTTATCACGTTCATGACTAGCCGATTCACTGTGCTCATCTAGATCCCTTGAAAAGCTTTGTGCTTCAGAGATATGCCGCATCAAATGCCTGCAAAGAGTTTCCAGCAGTAGCTTAGTAGTAAGAATATTCAGACTGTATTGAACATAGGTTTCAGATAGCAAATAGACCCATTCAGAAATATATAATATTTTTAAAATACACTTCATAGTTACAAGGCTCTATTTCAAAAATTCTAAAGCTTGTAGAATCTTTATAGGTCTGTAAAGTTGTAACAGAAAAACAATAGAGTACTAGTTTTATCGCTGATGTAATAAGCCTTCAGCAACAATTTTCTCGGATCCATTACCCCTCTTTATACCAAACAACTTATATTATACATACCTCATGGTCATGAAATTGTATAAACTAAAACAGTAACCCTTCGGGGCATTGCATTTTTGCTCTTAGAAGGTACCGACATGTATTCGATTTTTTATATTTTTTTAATTATTTTTTTTACAAACCCTAATTCCTGCATTGGTTTCACTTGAATTCAACTGAACTAGTCCAAATTTGTTATACCAAACGGCTTGATTTTTTCATCAGCATAAAACATAAACAACATGACCAAAACGTCATCTGTTTATAGACTAACTGTTCGCTAGTCTTCGGGTCACTTGCTCCTTCTCTCGTCTCGTCATCTTTGATGTTATGAGCAGTGATGAATCGTGCGTACTCCCCTCCTTCCGACATGAGTTCATCATGTTGACCCTGCTCAGCGATACGTCCATTGGACATCACTAGGATGGTGTCACAGGCTTGAAGGTACTGTCAAACATTAACACAAACACAACATATTTATAATTTGCAATAGCGAATCCAGGGCCCTGTCTTATAAAGAGTTGATATCAATCGTAAAGTTACTTCCTAAAAATGTAAATCGCAACTATGTTTAGAACAGACGGGGGACTGCAAACTTGCGATTGATATGGATCAATCGTAACTTCTTATAAGATGGCGCCCTGGTTTCGGATAAAGGGGCATGGCACTAACATACGGAGTACAGTCACGGAAGATCGCTTTAATTGTTTGGAGGTGTCATGGTAAAGTGGATCATTCACTTGACTCTTAACCCCATGGTTCGTGGTTATAATGCCAGCTTGGCACTAACGTCCTTAACAAAACATTGATCCACATTCGCCACTCTCCTCCACCAAGGTGTAAATGGGCACCCGATACGGTCGAGCCCGACGTATGTTTCACGGCGTGACAAACATGAGAGCTGTATGCGAAGTCACCATTATCATTCTTCTCCTTCTCCTTCTCCTTCTTCTTCTTCTTCTTCTTCTTCTTTTTCTTCTTCTTCTTCTCCTTCTTCTCCTCCTCCTTCTTCTCCTTCGTCTTCTTCTTCTTCTCCTTCTTCTTCTCCTTCTTCTTCTCCTTCTGCTTCTTCTTCTTCTTCTTATTCTCCTTCTTCTTCTTCTTCTTCTTCTTCTTCTTCTACTTTTCCCTCTTCTTCTTCTTCTTCTTTTCCATCTGCTTCTTTTTATGATTATAACAATAATAACAATAACGATAATGATAATAATAATAATCATTATTATTATTATTACTATCATAAGCATTCTATAGTAATAACCTGTAATTGATGAGTGACAAATAACACCGTCTTGTCCTTCAGAGTTCCCATGATGCATTGGGTAAAGATATGTCTACCAACGTGTGTATCTACAGCACTAAGAGGGTCGTCTAGAAGGTATATATCACGATCAGAATAGACTGCTCGAGCTAGACCTATTCTCTGCTTCTGACCACCACTCAGATTGATCCCTCGTTCACCTATCTTTGGAATCAAAGAAGAATTATTTATTATATAATGATTATAATTTATAATCATCAATTTATATTCTACATATATTAACACATACGCAAATAAATTATTACATTGTGATGTTTAGACTTAAGCATTTTCCAATGTGCTTTCTCAAATTGAGGTTATTCCAACTTCAACTTTAGATAGAATGAGACACAAGCAATATTGGAGGGCTTACTTTGAATCATCAGGTCATCGCGTCCGGTCGGGTGGTCGCGTTACACGACCTTTCGTTAAACGAAATCGGAAGACCATGCGACCTTTTGTAGATTTGCCAGGGTTTTTCACAAATTGTCGGGTAAATTGGACCAGACCAGTTGTAGATGAAGGAGTTTATTTCACAAACATTAGCCCCGAAATTTCGAGAATAAGGGGGCATGCTTTTACAAAAGATCGGGTAACCACCCGACCCGACGCGATTACCCGATGATTCGTAGTAAACCATTTTGAAGTATCTTTATAAATCATCTAACTATCTAGTGCTATAGTACTGCCCTGAAGAAGCAAAACAAGTGTATCTTATCATTTTCTCACAGATTTAAAGCATGTGACATTAGGCGCTGAATAAAGCATTTTTTGAAACCAGAACTCAAAGCCAGGTGCTACCCCAAGGCCGAAGCAATCAACGCCCTTTTGATTCTCAGCACATACCCTGGTCATACCTCAGTCTCATCGCCGTCGCTTAATACATCAAGGTCTGGTCCAAGACTACAAGCTGAAATCACCATCCTATAACGCTCTTCATCCATCTCTTCACCAAAGCATATATTCTCCTTCACAGAAGCATTGAAGATCCATGCTTCCTGGGCCACATACGCGAACTTTCCTGCAACTTGACAGACGCCCTCTAGGGTGTGCATTTGACCAAGGATAGCAGAAAGAAGAGACGATTTCCCACTCCCAACCAGACCGCAAACACCTGTGATTTTACCCTACAGAAAATATAATGTAATCACGGATAAAAAAAAAAACACTCTAATATTACAAGACGGCATAATAATTTTTTTTGTTGTTGTGGAGGGGGGTAACATTTATAAATTCATTACAGGCAACTTGTACATAACCGGAATAGTATGTTTACGCATTCACTGTTCAAAAACACGTTTTACTGGCTTAATCTAACGCTTATAGAAAGCTATTTAAGGGGAAAGGGAAAAAAATCATTCAAAAACAAACCTTTCGTATATAGTAGGTCTACATGACAATTAAGTAAGGAAAACTATATAAGTGTTTTATATGGCTCTATGGTATAAGTAGATCTAGTATTTTTTTTTTTTTTCCTCTTCAGAGGTATTTATTCGGTTATAAAATACATTTAACAACAAATAATTCAAACAGAAATATACATTCACTTTACACCTCAAATCTTAAAATCTTTACAATCAGATAAAATCAAGGACTATAATATTGAAGGGCGTTTGATATAACATCTGAAATGTTATCCAAACACAGTTCATTTTTAAAACATGCCATATTGCAAGACTGTTGTATGTTTCCCTTGAAAGTAGTTTAACATATACATTTTGTAAATTACATATTGTGCATATGTAATAATTACATCTATATCTTTAGTGTTGGAACAGTTAGAATCTCCACCAACAATCAGGTATTTTTCGTTTATTATCAGTGTTTCTTTGAAGTTATAACGAATAAATGCAACAACACGTTTCCAGAATAATACTACTTTGGGGCATTCTAAAAGAACATGAGCAAACGATTCAGTTGTTTTGCAAAAGCACATAAGTTTACATTTAAAATTTTCCATTTACATAAATTATATCTGAACGGTAAAATTCGATGAAGTGTTTTAAAATTTACTTGCTTTACTTTATTGTTTTTTATTGTTTTAAATTTAAATTTCAGTATCTCTTTCCAGTCAAAGTCAATTGGAAGGTTGAATTTTTCTTCCCAATGTGTTAATACAGCTAGATCACTTTTCCTGAGCTCACTCATTAAACCATAGAATTGTTTCGATTTCATTGTTGACAGTCTAATGACATCACCCGTTTTGATTTCGCAGAAATCATTGTCATAATGTTGTATAGTACCTCTATCGTCATCGTCATGCTGGTTGACTTCATGAATTCGTTTTATCCAAACTTTAGGGATCGCCTTTTAAGCTTCGTATACATAAAGTCAACCAATAAGGAATTCGAACCAAGTATATTACAGATATGATCTCGTGTCTTAAAATGTCGATTTTCTACAATATCATCAACTAGTACAATACCATTTGTAAACCATTCTTTAAAAAAAAAGGGTTCTATTGTCTATTGTGTAGATCTAGTATGGGTATGTATGTACAAGTGGGTATATATTATGTATCAATATGTACATGTATATGTATATATATATATATATATATATATATATTTTTTTCTTCTAATACAATTAGGAGCATATCATGTAAGTGTTAACATAATTATAAGGCAAGTCACAAACGCTTAAAGGTATAGACCAGTTCTGGTCATGCGATTGCATTGTGAAAAAAACGTTGGGGAATCGATCAGAAAAGGTTGATCATCTAGCATATAAGTATTGGTGTGTACTTGCAAGGTTCTGGAATCATCAAAATGATAAGAAATTTGGCCCAGTCTTGGTAAAGTTACAAGCACTGTACACAGAAAGATGTATATGGGACTATATACGCGATCGCGATATCTATCCAGTCCAGATCGATATGATAATTTACCAAATATATCAATTAGTAGGCGGTTTTCACATGATTGGTAATAAGAGCTTCCATTTCATATTTTGAGAGGGGGGCGTTTCCAAAACTGGTCTATACCTTTAAGCAAATTCAGTGCAACTTAGATTGCATAATGTTTAGATTTAATAAATGAAGTGTATGTAAATTATTCAATCAAATTTAATAGCAGTTCAATAAATCTTGAAGAGATAAATGCAGTTTTTCGACTTTGACTAACATGGAAGGTAATTATTTACGGTATACCCAGCCAGAGATAGAATCTGTTTTTAACTGAATCTTACCTTTTGAGCTGTAGGTTGATACTGTATAGTGTAGGAGAGATCTTACTCGAATCATAAATCACTCCGCTGGGAAGCTTTGTCAATTTGATTCCATTGGTAAGGCAAGTACTAGACATACTGTCATCTAAGAGAAAGAGATAGAGATAGAGAGAGAGAGAGAGAAGTGAGAGAGAGAGAGAGAGAGAGGGGGAGTGAGAGAGGGAGAGGAGAAGAGAGAGAGAGAGAGAGAGAGAGAAAAGGGGTGGGGTGGAAATTAGAACCTTGCTGTTGTCAGAGGAACTCAATGAGGAGAGTTTGATAAAAACGGCCGAAGAGACCAATTAAGAGATGATGTTTGTGTTCACCGTGATAGTAAACATAGAACTTAACATTTGCGTTAAGAAATTATAAAATTTATACGCAATCGAATATAAGTTTCTTTTTCTCAAATTCTTTGACTCAAGATTTACACGTTGACATGAACTCTTTTCTTCATTTTGTATCCTTCTACATGCAGGGTTTCCTGACAGCACTTAATGGAATAAATGTATCTGTATGCAGGATCTCATTATACAAATATCTAAACAGTTCTAATAATGAATATCTTAAGGATATGCACATGATATGCACAAAAAATATAAGCGAAAATATGGATAATAATTGTGTATGAATTCATATGTACATTAACCAAAGTTTACCTTCATGATAGTTGTCTCCTTGTGATTTATGTTCTATCTTGGTAGGTGTATCAGTGTCCTTCTGTTCATTCCTCCTCCCAATCTTCTTATCTCTCTGGACAACATCCCAACCAAATGTTCCTTCTCTGATCTCGACCATGATGTCTGAAGCATCTTCCAGTCTTTGGTTTGGTTCTATCCTCTCCAAGATAATAATAGCCTCAATAAGGGAAAATAAAACGATATCGGAAAAATTGAGCTTCTAGATATTACAATAAATATTAAGAAATCTATGTACTTTCTTAGTACGTCTGGATCAAATTTATCATTTCCCATCAAATGCACTATTTCTGATAAATAACGCAATCAATAGAATTAGTGTTATACTAATTCTGCATTTGAAGTAATATTATCAGTATATGTACTGCTGTACTAATGACTAATTCTATACTAATACTGCATTACAAGTAATATTATCAGTATATGTACTGCTGTACTAATGACTAATTCTATACTAATACTGCATTAGAAGTAATATTATCAGTTTACGTACTACTCTACTAATGACTAATTCTATACTAATACTGCATTAGAAGTAATATTATCAGTATATGTACTGCTGTACTAATGACTAATTCTATACTAATACTGCATTAGAAGTAATATTATCAGTATATGTACTGCTGTACTAATGACTAATTCTATACTAATACTGCATTAGAAGTAATATTATCAGTATATGTACTGCTGTACTAATGACTAATTCTATACTAATACTGCATTAGAAGTAATATTATCAGTATATGTACTGCTGTACTAATGACTAATTCTATACTAATACTGCATTACAAGTAATATTATCAGTATATGTACTGCTGTACTAATGACTAATTCTATACTAATACTCCATTAGAAGTAATATTATCAGTATATGTACTGCTGTACTAATGACTAATTCTATACTAATACTGCATTAGAAGTAATATTATCAGTTTACGTACTACTCTACTAATGACTAATTCTATACTAATACTCCATTAGAAGTAATATTATCAGTATATGTACTGCTGTACTAATGACTAATTCTATACTAATACTGCATTAGAAGTAATATTATCAGTTTACGTACTACTCTACTAATGACTAATTCTATACTAATACTGCATTAGAAGTAATATTATCAGTATATGTACTGCTGTACTAATGACTAATTCTATACTAATTCTGCATTAGAAGTAATATTATCAGTTTACGTACTACTCTACTAATGACTAATTCTATACTAATACTCCATTAGAAGTAATATTATCAGTATATGTACTGCTGTACTAATGACTAATTCTATACTAATACTGCATTAGAAGTAATATTATCAGTTTACGTACTACTCTACTAATGACTAATTCTATACTAATACTCCATTAGAAGTAATATTATCAGTATATGTACTGCTGTACTCATGACTAATTCTATACTAATTCTGCATTAGAAGTAATATTATCAGTTTACGTACTACTCTACTAATGACTAATTCTATACTAATACTCCATTTGAAGTAGTATTATCAGTACATGTACTTATTTATTAGCAGGTGTTAAATACATGATGAATAAATCTGATAAGTACAGATTACGATGTCGTGTAATAGCTTCATGGTGTGTGGTGCACATTAAATAGACTCCAGTAACCAGAGCCCTGAAACAGAAAACCGACTTACAATTAATATCTCTAATCCTGCAATTAAGTGTATCTTATTATGCCTCGTTTCTATCTGTGACATAAAACCTTTACAAAGTTAAAGTATTTATATTACTTAGTGTAAAGTTGCGATCGATTGAAGAAGATGTGATTACAATTTGGGAGATACAACCAATCGTAACTCTTTACGTTACAGGGCCCTGTGGTAAAAATAATATTATTAACTCGCATAATTCAGTATTCACTTATAATAAAGGTTTGAAGGTCTGAAGGTTGGTTGTTCTTTTTTTGCCTAACTGCTAAGAAAGTATGTGTTTGCTTGTAAGTAAGCAACCAGGGACCGACGGCTTTAAGCCCTCTCCGAGGGACTTGGTAATGAGGATTAATGCCTTACTAAAGGGCCATAGCGAATCGAATTGGTTTCGACCCGGGATCTCTCGGTTACGAAACCACTGCTCTACTACTGAGCCATCGCGCCTTTATAAATGTAATGAATTGTTATCATGATTACCTTGAGTCTTCTGAGAGCAACGGATCCTTCAGCCACCATTCTCACAGCAAACGGAGTCGGTCCTATTACCACTCTCATTACATTCAGAAGAGCCACCAGGGTGAAGGCCTTAAGGAAAACAATGAACAAAAAAAATCATTTATTTATAATTTCAATAGCCATACTATCATCCATGTAGGATTGATAAGCTCGCTCAATGTACATAGCAGGTTTGACCGGGTCGATTCATCCCCAGCAGTGGACCAGAGAAGCACAGGCGCATAGAGTTTCCAAGCTAGGAACTTTTACGAGTCGACTACCTCGACGGATTAAACTAAAGAACTAGACTATAGGCGTAAATAGCTAAATTTGACTGAACGCCCAAAATACAACCAACAACAACATATCCATGTGCGTCTTTAACGGTACTATCAATGATTCTGTAAACATTAGACAGAATACACCATCAGAGTTTCATAACTTGATATTTGCTTTCATGCCATGTTAAATTAAATGGTAAATGAAGTGCTACATTAAAATTTAAACTAAGGAGTTGAATCAGAAAAGCGATGAACGGTAACTTTTATCATCATCATAATTTAATTTCTTCTCACCTCTTCTCCCCAATATCCATCAAAACTAAGAGCCACCGTAATTTTTACTCCGATGATGATAAAAGGTACATTTTCATAAAACCCAACAAAGATTTACAGTGAATACAGCTAGGAACTAAATTAATCATACCCTTACCAAGTTTTGTAATTTTGTATGGAAAAGTTGATTTGCATCGATTTATGTTTCTTGAGAATATATCATATCAAAGCTTATCTATAAGTGTTCAACAAAGACCCTAATTCAATCAGTCCACCTTTCATTCTTGAGTTACGAAAGACAGAAAAAATATCAAATTTACAAGGGGGTATGAATAATTTAGTTGTTAATTGTAGTTAACAAAACTGTACATAAGCTTTCAGAAACAGCTCTCACACACAAGACAAGTGATGTCTATTGAAATTTCCTTTCCCTGATGAAGCTCATAGATACTGGTCGGCAGGAAAATGAGCAATTTTGATCTGTTTTGAGACTAGTTTCAATCTGGATTAGATACTCACCTCGGAGGCAGAGAGAGTGTTGCCCATGGCAACATGAATCAGAATGGATGATACTGATGCAAGACTGGGTACGACTGGAATTATACTGATGCTATAACTCTGAATCAGTCCTGCTCTCTCCAACAGACGCCTCTCCACGGCTCTTATACCTATCACCAAATTGATTAAAGAGAACTTTAATTATTCTTCTCTATAGGGGAGGGGGAGAGATTTTCATAATTGTGTTTTTTTCTTCATCAAAACTTGGCTTCTGTATGATAACTACTTATACACTGAATAATTGATGGAACATTGTAAAACATAAATCAAATGCATGAGCAAGAGAATAGTATGCATATTGTGGTAGGTATGTTACCATGGTTACTATTGTGTACTGTGTTAGATTGTCATTAAAAAAAACCCTCCAATTATCTTCGCAAGTTTTTGTTCCCTCGTTTATATCGTGACGTAGGTAAGTATCTTATTCATCTCCCTATAATAATCCTCATCATTAACACTTAATTAAATTGTAAGCATTAAATCTTAAAACGTTCCTTTTTATAAAAATGTCCATTATTAACTAATGACTTAAGGCAGTATGCTGAGCGTATTTCAATCTTCTATATTCTTTTCTTTCCTTCTCTCCATTACAGCGCATAGGGACATATTTGTGATATGCGCTATATAAGTATATAGCACATTATTATTATCATTATCATTATCATACCACCACCACCATCATCATCATTTATCATTATCTTCATTTCCAGCATCACCTTCATCATCATCATCATCATCATCATCATCATCATCATCGTCATCATCATCACTTTCACTCAACTTACCTGCAATGGTCTTCATGAAGGGTTTCTCCCATGCATACATCTTGATCAATTTGATGTAGGAGAGTATCTCGTTCATCTTTTTCACTCTCTCATCTGTTACCCTAATGCATCTGATTCTTATCATAGAAACTGCACGCCCTAAAATCATCTTAAAAAGGAAAGAACAGATACAGATCTAAATGTAATGCAAATTACATTTTATCACTGTACACGAAAGGGTGTCGCTATATTTTTAGTTTAATAGGAGGGGTGTTAAAAACTGAATTTTCCAAAAATGTGGGCAATAAACAACAACAACAACAATAAAAGATTCTCAGAATTTCAATGCGCCGTCATAGGGTTTATTTATTTATTTTCATTTACCCGACAGAATGTAGTACATGTATATGCTAAATGAAGGGGGGGTCAGAACCTACATCCTTCAAAGCGACGTCTCTGTTTACGTAGGCAAGTACATATTAATGGTACCGTTGGGTACGATATTACAGTGTTCTTTGAAGCAGCGTTTTTGTTTTGTTTTACCTGGGTACCGCGAAAAAAATGTAGTTGCACTAAGAATTTATTTTTGGTATAATGTCAATTTAATGAAAACATCATTAGAAACCACATATCTTATACTCAGACATTGGTGGCAATGTGTGTTATTATGAACCATTGTTTTCACTCGATTTAGTGCGTTTCATCTCTCCTCAAACCCAGTGATCCATTGTGCAATGTCTTACCTGCAATGGGAAGAAGAGGGAGAAAGTGATAACCGTTCCGATGAGAGCACCAGGTCCAATGATGAGATACGTTGCTATGGTAGCAGCTATCAACATCACCAACGATGAGATGAGGAAGTTACCAATGACACAAGCATCGAATAAGCGTTGACTATCATTGGCACAAACATTGACTGTCTAAACAACATGGAGAAAAATAAATGAAAATGATATGAAGGAGAAAATGTAGCAATCTAAACCTAGCTTCAATCGCTAATGGTGTAATGCAAAGTGAAATGTAGGCCCCTATGATGAAATATTATTGTAAACATGCACAAAGCAGCCAGTGGCTACAAAGCATTGTTAAAGTCAAACAATTATTTAATTGAATTGTATTGAGAAATGCTGTTAACTTTATGTATCTACTACCTACAAATCTTCTGCAATGATAGGATTGGGCATAACTTTATTTCAAAGTGTTATAACAACGTATTAAAGGAAGCACCCTATTATGTATTCGGCAATAAGGCTTAATTCTGCTAAAGGTTGAATACACATACACATAAATTTCTTTGAGCAAGTCACAAAATCGGTTTCAAGAGCCAGTTGTAGGTCTATACAATCTGCGCACGGGCAGATAAAGGTCAGTTGTACAAAAATTTTCAAACCCATCGAGACGAAATCTAGATTCGTGTCATGAAAGTTATGTAAGTATTATTCATTTATACACCGACGTCACATTCTCTGATACACAGGAGGAAGTAAACTTCTCAAGAGGGAAAACGAAAGGTATTCACGAAGCACCTTCATCATTTTGGCAGTGATTATTCTAAAATGCACGACGTCTCCATGTATAAAAGATATTTGGGGGTAAACCAAAGCTTACTACGAACTGGTCTATTCATCACAATCAATAATCTACACTTATGATCGATGGAAATTAGGTTATGAATAGTTGGTCATGATCCTGTTAGAGGACCAACTTTTTCTTTGCCTGTTCAAATTCACCAGTCAGTGGCTAATCCAGGTGTTTTTAAAAATAAATTCTACCTGGGGCCAGGAGTGCACGGGTAGACTTTCTATCCAAAATCTCTGACAAGCTAAAAAATGCTTCTCTCATTTGCCAGCAGGGGGCGCAGGTGAGTTTTAAGTAAAATATGTTTTGGCCGGTGTGCCCACTGTGCTTCCCCTTAATCCGCCAATGCTAGTCATTGTTAAGGGCATGCATCTATCACTTACTTCTCCTACACTCCAGTCTTTGAGACTGCGTAGGTATGCCAGCCTGCGGAACGCCAAAGCCAAGGCACCACTCCGTAGCCGTGTAGCTGTCCGGCAGCTGAACACCCAGAAGAATACATCACCACAAATCCTGATGATATTCATCACAAAGATACTGAATACAAGCAGAATACCATACCGAACATCGACCTCAACAGCTTCAGTGTATGCAAGCAGTTTCCGAACAAGAACAGCCTGGATAGAAAATAAACATACATCATTAAAAAAAATATATAATTAGGCATTTAAAGGGACTTTTTGTTGGCTACATCAGAACCGAAACGGCTTGAAAATTGAGAATCCATAAGGTCAGGGCCCTGTTTCATAAAACCTGTTATCAATAACAAAACAAATGCTAAAATCATATGTAAAAATCTCCTCTCAGCCAAAGAAATGCCACTATTTCAGGAGCTTTTAACAGTTATTGTAACTTGTTATTGATAAAAAAACTATTATAAAACAGGGCCCCCTAACTACCAACGGTAACTTAATCAATTCCCCCCAGATTTCAGTCATAATAGAGAATAAATATTAGATAGCAATCGTTTTTATCTTCTTCCTATCAGTTTACTTCACACGAATTCCTGCAATCTATTCGTTTGTAATCATAGCAATCATTGTTTAAGAACGACATATTCAGTTCATTGTTGAAAAATCACGTTTTCAGCTTAAATATGGATAATGGAAACACATCTTTACCTGAGGATAAACTTACCGAGGAAACAAAGGCAGCTATAGTAGAGATAACTAATGCAAGTAAAGCAACAATCAGTCTTGTTCTAACGAACCTCAGTGCAACCCATCCGAGAGAAGCAGCATCTTTTCCTTTCCTCTCTACCTCATCTTCCCACAACCTCTCAAACCTAATAAAGAAAAAACAAAACCAACTCAAATGGAACTTATGTGATACCACAAGCATTCTTCTTAGCCCATCCCAATGTGATAGGCAAAATACCAAAATGCATTATTTTCATTTATCAGCACTAATTACTTTATTTGCGATGACTTGTTTTCTATTGTATTTGGTTTAATGTAAGCGGCTTGAGCACTCTGTGGGTTAATATGTTACGCATTATAATGCCGTCATTCTTCTTCTTCTTCTTTCTTTGTCTTTGTTTTTTCTTCTTTTTTCCCTTCTTTTTCTTATTACCATTATCATTATCATCATTACCATCATCATCATCATCATCATCATCATCATCACTGTTGCTGTCCAGGAAGTATTATTGGATAATTGATGTCTATTGTTCTCTTACAGTATGATCCCAGAATATATTATATATATTTATTGGGGGTTGCATAGATTTCGTAGCAAATCGTGATAAATCAGTGGTAAGAACAACTTCTAAATATAGTATTTAACCTATCAAAATACATGTTAAAATATGAGTAAAGAAGGTGATGGGAAGTAAGGTCATATTGTTGGCAACAACAGTATATGGAACTCTTTTAAAATCGCTCCTTTCAATATGATAATATCTATTAAAGGTTGATCATATCACGGTACGAATAGAATGTTTATTTTTACAGGGATACGTTTTGTTACCAAATCATTAAATAATAGCCAAAACAATAAATAATTCACCTGCATTCATGACCACCCGCTCATAAAAACGAATTGAAATAGTACGCCAGCACCAGGGGGGTAATATTCAGTTGCAAATCTGACACCAAAGCTTGAATACGCCCTGACCTCATCTTCAAAACGTGACGAACCTCTTGGATGTGAATGTATTGCTCTATTAATCATCCTGAAGTATAGATGTGGCTCTAGGGAAAAGTCCTGACGTTGAATGCTGACTTGACTTTGAAAAGAACAGTGACCCTTTTTTATAACATAGAAATTATACTGGTCTTTACCAAGGGTCACCACATAATTCATTTCGATAAGGACAAATGTGGGCAAAACGCCATGTCCAAGGATATAAGCTCTAAGCAACAATTGTTCCCGGGATCTCTCTCATGAGAGCCAAGAGAATTCACCAATATTCCACAGCGCTTCCATTTTTCAAAGAGAAATTTACAGTTTTCTGGGTTCTACTCAATTAAACTGATAACTTTTCCAAGAAAATCTATTTATGGATTGCCAAAGGAAGGCAGCCATAGGGATTCTACTTGAAACAATGAATTGATTGTCTCATTTCCATTTCATAATATACAAGGGGGTGGGGTTGGGGACAAGGAGAAAACTTTGGTCTTAACTAATACAGAGACATACATTAGTTTAGAAAAAGGCAGACAGACAGAGAGGCAGACAGATATACAGACTGAAGGAAAATGATAGTAAACGATACATGAAAAGAGACCAAAAACAAACAAACACCCCCACACACACACACGCACACACATTGCCATCAACAAGGAGAAAAACTTATAGACTCCCCTTTGTAATTCATGGAGACATGAAAAAAGGCAATTTACAAAGAATATGAAGAGAGTAATACATGGAGAGAGAAAGAAAGAGAGGAAGAGAGAGAGAGAAAGAGAGAGGGAGAGAGAGAGTATGTGTGTGTGAGAGGGAGAGAAAGAGAGAAATAGAGAGAGAGAGAGAGAGAATGGTAATGTGATGAGGGAGCTTGAAGATGTAATAAAAATGTGCGATTATAAAGGTCAGCAACTCAAATGTCAAGGGTCATATTCATGTTCAGATACAATTTCATAATAAAATCTTGTTTTATTACACATGCACCTGCTGTCTAAAAAAAAATCACATAAGTAAGGTGTTACAAATAATACATTTGACATTTATTTCCAACACGCGATAGAACCTTTTTGTTTTTAACTCATGCACGGTACTCTCAACACTTAAAGTATTCCTATAATTACTTGCTATGTGGAACGAAGATGAGACCTGCATGATAAAAGGTTCCCGAAATGATATTTATTCCAAGACATGTTTTTTCGTTTGATAGATCAACTACTGGCACATTTTCCTATTGTGAATTTGGAAACATGTAGTCTGAGGGAATCGGATCCTTTATAACATGCAATATTGATGCAATATAAAAAGCAGCATCTAAATAATGTGCATCATTTATAGTATTATTATATAATGTATCTTCTAAAATCATTTTAAAGCTGCATGGGGTACAAAGCGTAAACAATTAATACAATGCACCAGTCGGATTGCCACTTTTCCCACGGTTCTTGAAGAGTAAAGTAATAAAGGAGCTCATTCAAAGTATGTTGTATGACACATGAAAAGAATAGAATAAAAACATTGCCTAACACTTAGTTTACTTCATCTAGCAGAGGAACCTTTTCTATAAGTCACAGACAACTCATTAAAAGTGAGGACAATACATCCTACATTCATCATGAAGCCTAGGAAATGGCTTCTGAGTGATTAGGGCGCAGTACGGTGCCTGGCAAATGTACTCAACATTACCACACTGTTTAATCAAACGGAGGGGGATGGGGGTGTCAGACGGATCATAAATGACAGACGGACAATAAATGACAGACGGATGATAAATTACAGACAGATAATAAATGGCAGATGAAGGAGAAAAGAAGAGATGGATGGAATCGTGAGTTGTCAGGTGGCAATAAGAGAACGTGGAGGGAGAGAGTGAGGCGGATGGGGAGGGCGAAGGTATAGGAAGGGAAGTGACAGAAAATCAGGGTTAGTTATATGGTGGGGGTAACCAAGTTACTTTAGAAAAAGAGAGTAGGGAGAGGGGCAGAGGGAGAGACAGAAAGAAAGAGTTCATGTGTAGGCAGGGGAAAGGGGTGGGCGGAGGAGGGTTAAGAGAAGAGGAACATAGGGAAGGGTAAGCCTGGGAACGAGAGGTAAATGAAAGGATAGAGAAGAAGAAAATTATAATTGAGGAGAGATTTATAATTAATAGATAGATAGGTTAATTACAAGGGTTATAATCATTTGTAATAATCATAGTAATTGGTAGTCATAATTATAGTAATTAATACTAATTATTAAAGGTTTTCCCACCTAATTTCTCAACTTTTCCCGTCCATTTGATGAAACGTTCATTCAATTTAGCGCAAACACCATTTTAGGCGGAGACTCAGTCATTCAATTTAGCATATCGGCCACGGGATTTTTGGTCAAATGACCAAATTGCAAAACTGAACGGGAAAACCTCTAATATCCTTGAACTCTATAATTATGCTCATAACCTACATCTAAATTCCTATAAGCGTTTTCATATACGTTTAACGTGTTTAAAGTCTAAACAAATTTGAACAAATCCATAGGCTACTGTAGTCATTACATATAGCACTTATTTACAAAACACAATTTGGGATTTTAAGAAAGGGAATCATTGGAAAAAATGAACGAAATGATTAGTCGGTTACTCCATAATGAATTTGAATATACGAACGGCAGTTTTATGTGACATAAGCCATGTTCCAACGGGGCTGTCCTAGTCGGCGTAAGTTTAGCCCTGCAGCAATAAACATTCTATAAATATTTGACTTACACCATTAGTTGTCCATTCGCTCTTACTCGGACCAACTTGCCACGATTAAGTTAACACGACCTTCCACCGACCCAGTCTTACTCAGCGTAACTTCCGGAAGTGGTTGCGGCCGCACTAGTATAGACCTCAACCCAGCTTCCGCATCTACACCGCGCCGCGCGAAATCTAATTTTAATCGGTCACAGATACTCAGAGTGCCAAGTGAGAGCATCGACCACACGGTCAACTTACGCTACCCTCTAGTCGTGTTGGCGCGTTACTCCTGGAAAAATCCAGGAGTAAATCAGTCGGCGTAAAGGTATCGTTCAGACGGTCACTACGCCGCGGCGCGCAGACCTTACCATATTTACGCCGACTAGCTCTAAACGCGACCTTTACGCCGACCAAAATTGCCATCGTGTGAACACGGCTCATGTCTTGCTAAGAAGACCGGTCTACTAACATATACAAATTGTATGCATACTTTTTAAACAAAGGTTGTTCTTGACGACCTGAAAAGCTTGTCCGATGCTTGCCCGACATAGCAACAAGTCATGTTTGCAGAATGGATTCCAAAATAGTGTAGTTTATTCATCAAAAACAGGTTCATTGAATAACTCGTCACTAGGTCCCAAGGAAAGAAACATCCATACATTTGAATATGTCACTAAACCGGTCTATTGAATGAACGCTTGATATGACGAAAAGCGTGCATAAACATACATTTGAATGAGAAACATTATTTGACTGACTAATATGCGAATTTGAATGCACAGGTGATTGCTTTGAACTATCGTATAGGAAGGCAGGGTTAAAATGTGCTATATTGAATGGACGCATAATAAATTGGATCGGTTAAGTTGCGAAATTGGCCTGGAAAACCTATAGTAATTAATAGTAATAATGACTACCCGTCGAAGACATAGAGATAATAATTAACAAATCGCCATTATCATCACCATCGTCATCACCATCGTCAACATCATCGTCACCATTATCATCACTATCGTCGTCATCATCGTCACCATTATCATCACCATCGTCACCATCATCACCATCGTCGTCATTATCGTCATCATTATCATCATCACCATCCTCCTTTTCCTCCTTCTATTCATCCTCATCACCATCCCCCATCGAATCATACCTCCACCTACCTCTTTCCATTGATCTCTCCTCTATCGTTATCAGATATAGTCCAAAGGTCTCTATACTCCAAGGTGCTCTTGTAAGCTTTGTAGAACAGCGGTGACATCCAACTCATCCATACATATGAAACAAACCCACATTGATCTAATGGAGAGTGTTCTTTTAACCTGGACAAAATGATAACATAAATCAGAAATTGTAATCACGTCGGGCGCTAAACTATTATTCTTACTTCACAATTCCTACTTCCCAATTGACCGTAAACCCTCTTAATACACTTTCAAAAGAATACCAATCCGGATCCTGGTGATTTTTATTTTTAATTTAATTCAGGTCTCGGTGGTGTCATTTCATATACAGAGGTATATTCCATGATCATTACCAGAGTAAAAAGAAAAGGTAACATTTGGTATCGATTGGTCTAAATATATTTGGAAGAATACGAACAATCGTGGATCGAATATCACATTCCTAATATTTTGTTTTAATGTGCGCTAACTTGGGATACCCCATCATACATAGAACATGAACATAAAAATTATGACCCTTTTATCGTGAAATGACTTGCTCTCTCAAAAAATTTACCCCCTTCTTAAACCTAAAACTATAGAACATAACACCTTTTCAAATCCGTGAACATTTTAATGTTCGCGAACATCTACGAAAATTTCCCCCGTTTAAGGCTTGTTCAGATAGGCTTATTCCGAATGGTCGGGTAGCGTCGCGGTGCTTCGCGTTAACTTGAACACGACCATTCGTCCAAAGCCCCGGTTTTCCCGAAAGGGTGCGTTGGATTGTTAGGGCGCGTCAGGTCAGATAACGCGACCTTATTCCAAATGTACGCGTTCAGAGTCCCATGCCAACAGCGCGCGCCTGTTACGTACGTACGTCGCGTACGTATACTGGTGGATATCGATATCGATCGCGAGCTGAGAGAGATTGATGGTTATTTCGTCAAAAAGAGTTTTTTTTAGCTGAAAATCAATAAGGAACTACAACTAATTGTAGTGGACAGAACTTATTTGTGCTCGCGTCCAGAATTTTTGGCCCCCAAAGCGTATTTCGACTCTTTTTGGCATAAAAGTTAAACTTAAGCCTAAAGGCTAAGTCAGGCTTAGCCTAACCGTAAGGCCTTAGCCAGGCCCAAGCTAGGGAAGCCCATATATATATAGCCATAGACTAGGCTCTAATTTTTTTATTATTCAATCAACCACTTTCATATTTGGCACATGATCATGTGTCAAGCAGGTCAATTAAGCCCTGCAATCATAAACATTTTTAGACTTGAGGTCAGAATATAGAAGTTTTTAAGCTTTTGTTTTGCCAAGTGGTAAACCGTATAGGCTAATGCTGAATTAATCTGACCTTGATCGGATCGGTTGATCGGATCGGTTGATCGGATCGGCTGAGCTCAGTCCCATGTGCTTAATTTAGCGTAACCTTAATGAGGCTCTATTAAATAAAGATAACAAATATATTTGCTTAATAAAAATAAAATAAAAACAAACTACACTATCTGATTGGCGTAGCCAAGGGAGGGAAGGGGGTCCGAGGGGTGCTTGCTTAATAACGTGAAAAGAAAAACAAACTCTCATATGTGAATGGCGTAGCCAATGGGGAAGAGAATGGGGGCGTGCTTGCTTGAAGTTTGAAGTTTGAAGTTTGAAGTTTGAAGTTTATTTTTTCCACATTTACATAAAAAAACAATTAAAATTCTTCTTTTTTATACAAGCGTATAAGCGTAGATTACAAACACACAAACAAATTAAAGATTTCAAATCAAGTATAGTGTACGGAAAATAGGTACGAAGTTTCGAAATGTATAGTTATGACAGGTAAGGTAAAACAATGTAAAATGTGGGGAGCCTAAATAAAAAGCATAGCTTGTATGTGAATAGGCTCCCGTACTGAGTAACACAATAAAGTAGGTCTGAATTTATAAGGTGTTATAGGAGGCGAAAACGGAGTAGTATAGTAAGAGATTCTAGAGACGTACAAGGATAGTGAATATGAGAAGAAAAGAAAAATAGAATAAAGAGTAGAGAAAATAATGAAATAATGATAAGTAGGGAAGGGAAGGAAAAAGAAGAAGATCGAGGGAGACGAAAAAGAAATGGAAGAAGAAGAGGCAGTAAAAGAAGACAAAGCAAATTGATGAAATCAATGGCATTGTAAAATAATAAAAACAAAGTCTGCTTGCTTAATACCGGTTCTATATTACAAAAAGAGAAGCGAACTATAATTATTTTGTGATTGGCGTAGCCAGGGGGGCTTGCTTAAGACAGGTTCTATATAAATGGGATGGAATGGGGGGGGGGCTTGATTAATATAGGGCAATCTTGCACTTTCTGCCCATTTGTCCATCTCTTAATTGGGAGCCTCTTCCGAGCATGGAGTCTAGGAGCACCGCCCTTTAGAGAACCCCTCTCAGCAGATCATAAGACCGGGTAATTTGCCCATCTATTTAGAGCCCCCTTCATATCTCTGAAGCCCGGAGGCTCTGCATGTCTCACCATTAATTGGGAGCCCCTTCTGAGCATGAATAAAGTCTAGGGCACGGCCGTTCAACTCTATGGTGACCCCCTCAGAAGCCTGAGGGCTCCGTCCTTCTTTTGGGGGATCAACCCCCCTCTAAACATGAATGAAATATATTATTGTTATGTACTGTGCCGGACTTACAAGATGATGCCCGGTTAGGTCAAATTTTAGTGATGGTAGGGTAGCATTCACATCAGGAACTCCATTAAACTTACCAATAATACAATTTACAAAATCTAAATAAATATTATGGTGTAAACAGGCGCGTCGAAAGGAATAAAGTGGTACGTATACGGTCAACGAATTGGGGCGTGGTACAACTGCGAGGGAGCGGAGCACCGCAGAGGGGGCAGGCGCGGATCCAGAGGGTATGGGCATTTATTACGGTCAGCAGAGCATATTTCGATACCTTATTCATGACACTGGCAGGTCACTAATTGGCATGGGGTCCAAAGGGGCGGAGCAATAAATTACGGTCACATGAGCATCCAGGGGACTGCTTTAGGCCCATTGAGTGGGTCCAGGGGGCGGAGCCCCCGGAAGCTCAGGGGTTTTAGGCATTTAATCACAGTCAGATGATCATATTTTGATACCTCATTATTTTGTGACACTGGCAGGTCACTATTCTTTCTTTCTATTTCTCTCTAATATACTTTTCACAAAAAGTGTAGGGGGAGCTCGAGGCCCTCGTGCCCCGCCGTTCCGCGGGCCCTGACATGTAGGCCTATAAATAAGCATATTTCTTGCCTGACTGTAAATTTAGGAATTTGTCATTTCCAACAAACGCATAAAAAAGTATAATTTACTAAAAAGTGAGGACAAATCTCGGAAAGTTATGTCATTTCAGCAACATTTGTAAATCACCGGTATCGAAACCACCTTTGAATTTTATTTGGGGGCAGGCCCCCAAGCCCCAAGCCCCGTCAGTACGCCACTGATCTCCCCTACCTTTCTTCTTTCTCTTTTTTTCTTTCCTTCCCTTACTTCTCTCTCTTTAGGTTTGCTGGGGGAAGGGAGGCAAGGGCCTTTCGGCCAATCCACACGTTGTTGGCGGGATTAATCGCAACTGATCTCCCCTTTCTTTTACCCCTTTCTTTCCCTTTTCCTTCCTTCTTTTTTTTTTTTTTGGCGGGGGCGGCTGGGGAGAGGCAAGGCCCTTTGGCCTCCCCGATTCACAACTTGTTGGCGAGAAAATTGCAACTGATATCCCCCTTCTTTTCCTTTGCTCTTTCCCTTTCCTTCCTTCTCTCTAATTTTTGATGGGGCCGGGGAGGAGGCAACAGGCCTTTCGGCCCTCCCCGATCTCCTTCTTGGCATTTTTACCTCTGGCATTATTTCCTCTGGTACTTTTACTCGACACCTGTATGATTGTATGTGTGGGCTTATGTGTGTGTGCATTCGTCTGTGTCCACGTTCGTGTCTTTCTGATTTTGACTTCGTGTAGTTATTTTGTGTGAAACAGTTTCAATAATAACTAGACATGTAATACTTGTTTCGGAACAAGTATAGGTGGGCTGTTCCAATTAGTGCCTACCACACATGGTCAGGGAGATAGTGAGCAGTGAAATGTTTGACCTTTTACCCTAATTTACATACTAAGTAGTTAAGATACCATTGGCATGATTTGACCTTAATTTTTGAAATAATCCTCTTATTAATTTCATGTCTATTAGTGTGCCAAATTTCAAGTCTATACAAAGCATGGTTTTAGAGAAACCATGTACAGTATATTTGACCTTTAACCTTAAAATCTAAATAAGATAATGAAACATGCATATTCTCGATTTTGTCTTTTATATCAAATATTTTTCTTACCTATCAACATGCAACGTTTTTTTAAGTCAATTGCGACCAATATACCAAAATACTCCATATACTCTTTTCACACTTGTTTTGCTTAACCCCGTACTTTGCTTAGCCCCGTACTATCCTTAACCCCGTACTAACTTTTTTGGCTTTTCTCACTGCAATTCGTTAGCCCCGTACTAGCCATAGCGTGAATATTCATTAATTCGCTCCACTGCGAAGTCCCGGACTATTTTTCGTTTCTGTTCTCATTCATTTTGCTTGGCACCGCAATTGCGGAGATAGCACCACAATTGCGGGGTTAGCCCTGCTATTTTGCAGGGCCAGCTAACCCCGTACTATAGGTGGGGCTAGCCCACTTTGGTAAAAACGTGTCTGAACAGAAATTGGAATAAGCTTAACCCCGGACTATAGGTGGGGCTAAGACCCCCCTTTAACCCCACCTATAGTCCGGGGTTAAGCAAATTTTTGCCAGTGTGAAACGAAAGTGGAATAAGCTTAACCCCGGACTGGTGGGGCTAAGACCCCCCATAGACATTACACGTGAACGGAAAATGGAATTCTCAATGGTTCGGAAGACCCGACCACTAACTGGATTAGGTATTCAAACCCGTTTTACCATCTTTTGGTTACCCTCTCTCTCTTTCTAACAAATAGTTAAACCAAAAACTCGAAATTATTAATATTAGATGTACTAAGTACTAATAACAGATATCAATTAAGCTTGCTTCCATAATTAAAGTTATTTAGAAATCTTTTAGAGCATGCCTCTATGTGATGTGTCTATTAAGGGTCTGGGCAAACAACTATGCCTCAAAACCGCAAATTCCCCCTAATGGACAGACAAGGTCACGCGCTGGCTGAGAGGTAAATATTACCAAATTATAATTTTTATGATATCTGTAAAGAATTTTGCTAAACTTGCTTAATATATGAATAAAATGGAGAATTTAAGGTGAAAACAAACTTCGAACGAAAGGAATTGACCAACGCTATTACAGTCGGTTTTCTGCATGACAAAGATAGTCTCTTGTCAAGACGTCGATTAGTATGACTTGAAAAAATTGAGTACAACCTTTCCAAACATTGTCGTTCACTTGCGTTGTACAAAACGAGCGAACAACCTAACAGTAATACGAATGAATTTATTAAACAAAATTATAGCGTATTTTCATACACTGATACCATAAAGTTGGAATAATTTTGTTACACTGACCAATGTTCAGAAAATTGAAGAAAAATAAACCCTCATCATATTGATTTAGTACACTAATTTTTACTGATGCCTAAATACACAGTTAGTAAAGATTAAATGTGGTTTGATTTTCATTATGAGGGAATTGATGATTAAAGTTTTGAGAAAATATGCACTTTGTCTAGATTAAGTGTCAGAGACTTTATGAACTACTTATCTACTTATTTCTTCTTAATATTTTATCTTAATTTAAAATATTATTTTAATGTTTCTTATTTTCTCTTGATAATATTTCAGCAACGAATTGAAAGATTTGGTAGACATCTTGGATGCATTATAGCAATAAATCCTGGGCACATGACGTATTGCAAAAGATAATCATGAAAAGGAGAAGAAGCACAAAAATAATTATAAGAATAATAACAATGAAAACAATAATAATGATAATAATTATAATATTAACTATTATAGCAACAACACCAATGATAATAAATATAATAATGATAATAATAATGCTTATTATGATACTGCTGATATTACTACTACAACTACTACTACAAGGAAATGGGAGATGATGAAGAAGGGGAAGGAGAAGAATAATCATTTCAGCGATATTAGTGATTATATTCTCTATGATTGAGGCATACACATACACATTACATACTCCGTGGTAAAAAGGAAGTAAACGAGGGATAGGGAAGGCAATGACAAATAAGAGAAAGAGATAGAGAGAGCATAGCCCGGGTTCAAATTCATGTTTCGTTAATTATTAAACCCGGTGCTCATGATCATTCATATTCAAATATTGTTCAAATAGCATTGTAGAGACGATGAACAAATAAGAATAATAATGCAAGGTCGTTAGTCATGAGTCATGAAAATGTCAACTTCTATCTCTCTCAGCTTAATAGTCCGAACTATAGAATGAACCGAGAGGAATCAACTTAAATTTCTTAAAAACAATGTAAACTTCCCCAATGGAGCCTAACATTAGATTTTTCCCATTCAAATAGCGTTGTAAAGGCGGTGAAGAAAAAAATATTCCGCCGTTAATGGTGAGAATGTTCACGTCTATCTCTCTCAGCTAATTCATGCAAACAGTGGGCTCAATCAAGCGCAATCAACTGTTAAACGAATTTTTCATGAGTCCTGACATTTCAATTTGTTACTGCACGTCATAACAGCATTAAAGAGTAGCAATGGCGAACGACTGTCGCTAAAATTCAACAATAGTTACTTAGTTTGCTTTTCCCTATTAAGAAATAACATGAGACATCAAGCTACATAGAACTATGATCGACAAACATGATATTGTCTTGAAAACAGTCAGAAAACATTGGAACTAGAATGAATAAGAGATAATGCGATAATGTAAACATTTTGTCCATGTTAATCCTCCAGTACCAAATAACCAAGCAAAACTCGAGCCAGATGCAAATAAGGGTAAACTTAATGACATTAATTTATTACCGCTGTCTATTGTCATGATTGTATTCTCTACCTAGTTCTTTTCCTATTATTTTTTTTAAATATATATTTTAATGTTTCCTTGTATTGATTAGGTTTATTTATTTTCATTTTTTTGGAGGGACGTGGTTAAAAATAACATCTTTGACATTCCGTTTTCATGACAACGGTCTTATTTGTTACTTGAAATGACTCAAATTTTAATGATAATCAAACAGGCATCTAAAGTTTTTGAATGCTTACTATTTGCTTCATGTTGTTGAAAATCATAATATTCCCTAGAAAAGTCCGATATTTCTTGATTCGTATTCATTACAACAGCCCAGCGCTCACGTCCATCACCCAACTTATGGCAACCAGACAAACCAACTTATGGCAACCAGACAAACCATTATACCAGAGGGCCATAGAAAACAGAAAGTAGTCATTTGAAATTATACAACTTTTTTTTAATTCATCAAATTGTAAACATTGTAAAATGTAATCATTTTGTCCATGTTAATCATCCAGTTCCAAATAACCAAGTAAAACTCGAGCCAGATGCAAATAAGGGTAAGCTTAAAGACAATAATTTATGACATATTGTCTATTGTCATGACTGCATGTATCTACTTATTTCTTCTTAATATTTTATCTTTATTTAAAATATGTATTCTAATGTTTCTTATTTTCTCTTGATAATATTTCAGCAACGAATTGAAAGATTTGGTAGACATCTTGGATGCATTATAGCAATAAATCCTGGGCACATGACGTATTGCAAAAGATAATTATGAAAAGGAGAAGAAGCACAAAAATAATTATAAGAATAATAACAATAACAATAATAATGATAATAATTACAATATTAACTATTATAGCAACAACACCAATGATAATAAATATAACTAAACTTTAATTCGTCACTTTGACGAAATAAGTGATACGTATGCTAATGTTTAGCAAAATGAAACATGCATTTTCACGATTTTACATTATCTTATAAAATGCTCTTCCCATTATGGTCTATCAACATGTCAATTTTCATCTGTGTAGCCTTGATCATTAATGATATATCTAGTGCTTTAAAGGTACTATGTCCCATTTGCAGGCCAAAAAAATGAAAAGGTTAAATTCCAACGGCATTTGAAAGATAATACTAATTTAGAACTTCCCTAAAAAGGGGGCTTGAAAATGTCTTTAAGTTGGAAAATAACGACTATTAGTTGTCGAATCGACTTAAGTGCTATAAGTCAATAAGAAATAGTCTGAGTTTCAGACCATTGTACCGAATGGTCGTACGTTTTGTACTGCGCAAAGATTCAATCAGTTTAATTTTGGGCATTAGAAAAGTGGGTTATTGATGTAGACAAATGCTCATGTACCCTTTACAGCTCATTTTATGTATGTTATTACCAAAGAAGAAAAAATCAGTCAGTCACTCAATAGTGTCTGACAGTGAAGTCTAGCAAGTAAACGGGTTTCCTTGCATAATTTGAATATTAGGACACTGCTAACGTTTAAATTTCACAGATAGGACATACATGACATATTTATAATTCCTGCAAAGTTCTACAGAATTTGATGTTGGCTGCAAAAGGGACATAATATCTTTAACCAATACACAAAAATATTTCCCATAGACTTTACATGCAAAAACGGCCTTGGCATGGTCGCAACTACAACTTTCAATTGAAAAATTCGAAATTATCTCGACATCTGATCAAAAACCAAAAGCACAGTTTCTATAGCCCATGGTCTCAGCTATAACATACCAAAATTTGGGAGAACATAGAGCACAAATAAGCTAGATAGTGCTCAATTAATGTCATGTAGATTCAACATTTGAACGAAATTCACCTCTCCCATAGGCATAACACGCAAATTAAGAAAATTCTGTCATGTTACCTTTAATCAAGATTTTCAATATGATGACGTCATCAAAATGAAAAATAATGTGTACTGATCTTGGTGAAGATTGTCTTAGCTACAACATATCAACATTATGAAGAAAAACGATGAATATTTACAGAGATACAATCAATTTTCCATGAATATGCTGACGTCATAATATTCAAATTCGTATTTTGAGTTCCAAGGTCAATATGCATTTTCTAGACTTTGTTTTTTTTACAACTATGAATAAAAACTTAATACACGACAAGGACTCAGATTTCCCATAGTAAACATTGCATATACCTGGGCTGAATAACTGGAAAGTATAAACGTCTGGGAAGGAGACTAACATCATAAAAATGGGATGATTTGATATATTCCAACAGACTTATGAGATTAACCCTATAGGTTTGATACACGACAAGGAATCAGATTTCCCATAGGGTTGTACTCAAACGATTGACATTCTTCTCCCATAGATATAACACGCAAAATTAGGCATTTTATTACATTGTTTGTGATTGTATATGATAATATGTTATAATAGTCGAAGATCATAAAATCAAATTTAAAACGACGGCAAAAAAAAATAAAAAAATTGACCCACCAGAAATCGAACGTGGGTCGCCGGAATGGGAGGCAAGTGCTATGACCACTATACCAAAATAATCCCCATAGACATTACACGTGAACGGAAAATGGAATTCTCAAATCCCACTTTGCAAGTGAAATATGAGCATGATCCCGGCATCTGATCGAAAAATAAAGGACACACTGGTGATAGCTTATTGTCTCAGCTACAACATACTCGAAGCTCAGCGAAAACGAAACTAAAACGACGGAGATATTGCTCGCGAAAGACGGGAATGTAGAATCCAGTTTTGAAAAAGTCATGTCCCATAGAGAATACACGCAAAATGTGAAAAATTGACATGCCTCCTTTAATCGCAAAAATACGCCATGATGCCTTTGTCAAAATGAAAAATTGTGATCTGTATTTGTAGAGAATTGTCTCAGCTAGAACATATCAAAATTTGGAAGAAAATCGATCAATATTTACAGAGATACAATCAATTTTCCAAAAATATGCTGACGTCATAATATGCAAATTGAAATTTTGAGTTCGGAGGCCATTATGATGACGTCATGAGTTAATTGAGGGTCAAATGAGACATGAAATCATATTTCCGACTCATACACTATCCAAATATGAAAAAAGTTTGGGAGTTCCCATCTATTCTGAAGAGTTACAATGAATTTTGTATAGGCATGTTTTTGCCCATATATGCTATGTATTACAAGAGCTCGCGCGCACGGACATGTTTCTTGAACGGACGCTCATTGCGTTATTAAAGGTCAGAAAAAGGTGAACAAGGTATCAAAATGCTTGGAAAAATGTGCCAAATATGATAACAGAGAAAATTCGGTGATTCTATGTTGCAATATGCAAGTACGAGCAAAAACGCACGCGCATGCGCATGTGCGCGTTTTTTTGCGAAATGCTTAAAATGACCTGAAACGTATTAAAATGAATTTGAGACGATTGAAAGCATTTTAAAATTTTGCGCGCGCACTCACGCGCGAACGTACGTATGCGCGCGCGTTTATTGACCTGAAATTGAATGGACGGATATTGACCTTGATCATGATAATTATGAATGAAAAACGACTTTTCGTTATGAAGCTATGATCATGAGTAGATTTTCAAAAAAAATTTACAAAATGGCGCCTAGATGACGTCATCAGTCAAGGTCAAGGTTGAAAACCTTATTTTGCCTTGTCCATATGCCTATACATATGTGTCCCAAATTTCAAAGATTGTGCCATTTTCAAGTTATCTTGCTAACAAAAAAGTGATTGGAAATAAGAAAAATAAAGAATAAAGGCAATTCTAACGAAAACATAAGGTGGTCTGTATTATATACAGCCCACCTGAAAAATTGTTCAAGAAACCTAAAAGTACGATAAACGGATAGTTCTGCTTCTCCATCTTTTAAAAAAAATTAACGCACCCTTTTGGCAAAACCGGGGCGGGGCTTTGGACGAATGGTCGCGTTCCAGTCAACGCGACGCGACGCGCCACTCCCAACGCACCCTTTCGGGAAAACCAGGGAGGCTTTGGACGAATGGTCGCGTTCAAGTTATCGCGACGCACCGCGACGCTACCCGACCATTCGGAATAAGCCGTTCAGATATGGCGCAAAAAAGCCGCCGCGATTGTAATTATGAATGACAACTGCGGGCAACAAAAGACTTTCGTGTCTTCAGTGAGCTCTGTATACACTTTACGTCATCATTAAAGTGACTCGGTAACATCGTTGAAGGTTGATGGAAAAATGCGTAAATTTGTATAGATGTTACTTATTATATTCCCTCTACTGTACTAACCCTATAACATGCAAAAAATCCTGAAAAAATTCTCAAACCACAAAGATATTTATGGTTTTCTTTGAAGGCGTCACTGTGCAACACCCTCTAACAGTAAATTCTCCCAACTATTTTTGAATTTTCCCAACCGTTTTTCCATGAAAATAAGACTTAAGACAGGCTTTAAAAAATCTGTAAACACTTAAATGTTCGGAATGGCATAAAGAGCCAATTTATTGTTTTGTGACGATTTACATTCACCTTAAATGTAATTAAATTGTTATAATATAGTTGGGAGAGTAATCGAATCGATCAGTCTGAGATCAGTTTTTCAAAATTTGTATCATTAATAAGTTTTCACTCAAAATTTCAGATTATCTTTAATTTTAAATCTAGCATTGAAGTCACTACCTTAGCACCATTTTCTCACATCTGAACAATATTTTCAAGTCCCTTTAACAAAAAAAACGCTGAGGTTTTGCCGCGTCATGTTTGAACGACCCTTTACGCGAAATTTCTGATTATCATGCTTACACAATGTCAATATGAAGTGATACCACAGGAGTGATACACCGGAATTCAGGTATACATTGTGCTAGTTGAACTATATGACCTACCGCATGACATTTGACCTTTAGATATGCCTCCTCTAGTGATACGAATACATGAAACTCATGCTTTTGATAATCCTTCATGTACCAAATATTGTACTAGAAACTAGAAAAAATAGACACCTACATGTTACATCACTCCCAAATAGACCGGTTTACTAACATATTCAAATTTATGGATGTTTCTTTCCTGGGGACCTAGTGACGAGGTATCATTAACATGTTATCATTGAATGAACTACTATACTTGGAATCCAGTCTGTTTACATTACTTGTTGCTATGTTTGACAAGCATCGGGCAAGCTTTGAGGTTGTCAAGAACAACCTCATTTAAAAAGTATGCATACAATTTGAATATGTTAGTAAACCGGTCTGTTGCCAATGTTTCTCTTGTAATGAAGCGCAAACATTAAAGATTGACGAATGAACTGAACGACAATAGAATGAGTCATGCATGGAATACACTATGCACAACAATGTAACCACATTTAATGCATACGTCTTTGTGAATTGTCTCGGTGCGAATTATTTTATTCACCTGTTATGAATAATTGTATTCAATAGTCAGAATGCAAATTGTATATGTTACGTGTTGTTGGGTAAGACAACCATTATGCTTTTCCTACCTAGAGTAACATCTGATGCATGCAAATTTTCGTTCCGACTATTGAGATTATTAGTAGAGACTTTTAGATTTGCACGACGAGAACGTGGACTGCCACATGGACATCCTTTTAAGGCAATGTGACGTCCTTTTAATGCACTGCCGCGGGCACTGCCAGTGCCCTAAAAGGACGTCACATTGCCTTAAAAGGATGTCCATGTGGCAGTCCATGTGGCAGTCCACGTTCTCGTCGTGCAAATCTAAAAGTCCCTATTGGTGAATAAAATCATTCGTATCGAGGCACTTCTCAAGGACGTATGCATGAAATGTGGTTACATTACGAAATGGCATATTGAATTGTGCAGAGTGGTTTATTGTTGTGAAGTTCATTCGTCAATTTTTTATTTTTGCACTTCATTGCATGGTAACATTTGGGAGAGATGTTATATTTAGTTTTCTTTCTAGTTTGGTACAAATGGCCTATAAGTCGATCCACAGCTGTACATCTAGTCCGAGTTTATAGCTATATAGGTTTGGGCAGCTTTGGGAGTTGAATGTTTCGTGGAAACGTAGAAGAAATAAAATGTTCTCTCCTATATATACCTTGATGTTTATAACCACGCATATACATGAATTATACACGCAGTAAAACTATCGTTAGGAATGACTAGCTAATTTGTATCGGATATGATTGATTGATTGATTTTATTCATAGTCCATGCAAAATTAACAAAGCATAATACATTTTGCAAAACATTACCATTTCCACATTACCACATGGAAGCAAATCATAGTAATTAACTACATGAAAGAATGTTCAGTAAATCGTTAAATACGGAAATGGAAAGTGAACCTTATTAAAAGCTGGATTTGGTTGCGTGTAGGTACACTGAATTAAACTACTGACTTCATAATATGAATAATATATGAGCACAGGATTCAAACATTCCAAGATTTAGAATGTAAATTCTGTCGATAAATGAAGCAAAGTTCGTTCCACCTTTCCTATAAACGTTTGCAAAGTAGACACGGAAAAACAAGGTGAGTCTATCTTCCGCAATACAAAAGACAGGATCCTGTGGAGAAGTCTAGTGTGATCTTCCAGCTGTCTAGGAAATATGTTATTTCATCAATAATTCTACCGAATGTAAAGACTTGTGAAAGTTGGGAATATCTTGTGTTATGATGCTATTAAGAGGGAGATAAATGGGTGTCCATTTCTGATGCAATGGACACATTAGTGCTTTGTATTATATGGGCGCTTAAAGCAAAGTTTGTCTTTATAATAAAAGGAAAAATGAGGGATGCAGGTTTAACTTTGAGGACAATTATAGTGTAGCAGGAAAATTGTGGGAAAAAAAACTATCAATTGTTGAAATTAAGGATCACCAAGTGCATGTAGAATTTCTTCTTGTTAATCACGACGCATAATTACAGAGAATCAATTGTTGGAAATTTTGAGAACTTGTTATTTTGTTGCGTACATTTAATTCCTCAAAAGACTGTTCTTTTTATTTTTTTGAAGGAACACACAACTGTCAAGTTATACGTCAAGGGTAACATATTTTTTACATACCTTGCCGTGAAAATACATCAGTTTTATAAAATAAAAAGATCATTTTTTTGTGGGGGATATTCTACGTAAATAACGGGTTTCCCAGTGTTTTCACACTTAAATGGCTGCTTACTAATATTCCTCATTACTTTCAACAATTAAATTTCTATCATTTTTCCCAAGCATTCACTGAATAATTTGCCTTTTAAAAAATCTTCCTCTGATTCATTTTTGTGTTTTAAACCTCCACTAAGACCCCGTTTACAGTGAGCAAAAAGGCCTGGCCGGGCCGGGCCGAGCCGCGGCCCGGCCTAGCACTGTAAACGCGCAAAAGGCCAAATGCGAGGCCAAACTGGCCGCGCATTTGGCCCTGCTCTGGAGGTAGTCTCGGCCGCGGCCCGGCTTTTCTCACTGTAAACGCACGCAGGGCCAAATGCACGGCCAATTGCGGGGCCAACTGTTACCCCGGAAGTGAAAGGATCAATACGTCATAGGATAATCACGCCGTACTGCGCTGCATGCATGCATATGTAACAATCGACCGGATCTGCACTGTGACCCCTGCGCGCCCCCCAAATAATTGTTTGTTTACATGCAGAGCGCCACTACGAAAAAATATTGAAAGGTTACAATTTAGGCCGCGGCCGAGCCTGCCACTGTAAACGCACAAAATTGCGGGGCCTAGTAGGCCTGGCTCGGCCGCGGCCCGGCCGTGGCCCTGGCCCTTTCTCACTGTAAACGGGGTCTAAGAAATAAACAAATATGCAATCGCGGCTGAACAAACGGGTGACCTTCTTTTGCCATAATAACTTGTCACCAAGTAGATGTACTTATGCATAATCATGTAAAAAATATATGAAGAGATAATTATGCTCTGAGAAGAAAAAAATAGGCATGCACCAAAACAATATTATATCCTCAGTTTGCTTGATTGGCATTCCACGAACCTTACATTGATAAACTCACGACATCAAATATCAATAATTTGCTATCTGACATACAAAACACAAAAGTATAGACTAAACATTGAGCCTTTGATGCCTAAAAATATCGTCACTACCAACTGATAATGGCTGAATATAAATCTGTTTCGCTTTTGCTCTCATAACCCCGCCGCCAAGCCTGTGTGTACATTTATTCTTGTCCGCTATACAATTATCACTAAAAATGCCGTGATAAAGTTGAAAATCAAATCTGAAATTCACAGAATGATGATTAATATGATAGCGGTTGCAAAATCATAAATGTGATGTACGAGGCGTATGCTCTTTGGAAATTGTTAACCGGTCTTTAGTTTGGCATCTAGTATTTCATTACTGACCAGGAATTTCAAATCTATGATTCAATCAATCGGTTTTTCTTTTTTTGAAAAGAATTGACAATACAGATATTTTCCCCCTTTTGCTACATTATTCCAAGAAAAATAAAACATGTAACGTATAAGTATTTAAAGAAAATAATAATTTTAATGGAAATTTAGTTATCATGAGCCTGTCAGCGTCTTACGGATTTAACAATTTAAGCGATTATTGTTTTAATATCAATTCCTGGCATCAAATTGGGAATTGATTTTGAAAATATTTTACGTACTTTGGTTTCAGCCTGACAGGAAACAGTAACTTCAGGCTCTCTTTGTATTTGTTGGTTGTAGCCCTTGTTTGGCAGGGTCTTGTCAATAGCCCCGTGATATGACTGGTGTCCGGGTCACACTCAATAGGGGCTGGTTGCTTCACAGGGTCAGCTGTATAACTGGCATTCATCATCTCATCTGATTTATCTGGACGGGAAAAATATGAGATTCAAGCTTATATAAAGATGATGATGATGATAAGATGATGATAACACCGCCACCACCACCTCCATTAACAAAAACAATACTACTACTAACAACAACAACAACAACAATTATAATAACAATAACAATAACAATTACAATAACAATAACAATGATAATAATGCTAACATAATGATAATAATAATGTTAATGTTAGTAATAATAATAATGGTGATATTAATAATACTAATAAAAATAATAATGATGATAATGATAAATGATAATCATGAGAAATATCGCGAAAATGTAGAATTTTCATAAATATCTGCCCATATATTTGCATCCCATACGTACATAAAGTACAAAACAACTGCAATTGACAAGGGATAGTAAGAGAGAGAGAGAGAGAAGGATTCTCATACAACGACTAACAATAAAGGCGATATTTAATGGGTGGTTTTTGCGGTATTATTTTATTCAAAATCTATAGAAAAAAAAACCAAGAGGTGCATTTTTGGGGGTAAAGTTTTTATTTTTTCAAATTCTTTTAAATTAAATCATCCTTCTTCCTTAACTTCTTGTTTCTGTTAATGTATCTAAATATACTTTTATATCCTCTTGTGTGATACATATATACATTTATACGATATATACAGCAACTTTTATTGCATTAAAAACACAAGGGGCAAATAAAATTTAAAAAAAGTTAATTGCTGTTCGTCACCTCTCTTCAGTTTTTGTTGCTATGGAAATGAACGCTTTAATCTTTCCATGGCAAGCATTCGTGAATTTTTTAAAAATCGCATCCCTTTGTAAGATTTTAGAGATCGAAAGAAGCTTGGCTCCCCCATCTATTTCTCTATCTCACTCTTTTTCCTGTCGCTATGGAAATAATCATTACACTTTACATTTCAAGCAATCATGGTTTGTGTTGCATCCCTTTAAAGGTAACACAATAATATTGAAAGACAGGTACACAATATTTTCCCTTTCTCTGCACGTTTCTTTGCTCATCTCTGTCTCGCTCTTTACGATTTTGGCAGTAAAGAATATTATGACCTTTATTGTATTATTGTAGGACAAAACATTTGAAAAATCTCCACCCATAATTCATCATTCCCCCACTTCCATTCGAGCTGCTATGGAAATGAACAGCAGCCCTCTTTATGACTCTAACAGCATCTATTAGTACAGATGTAAGTTAGACAAAATTATTCCTATTATTGGTTATCATATTTTTCATATGGTGAAAACTGGATTATATGTATTTTTCTAAAAAAGTAGTGGACCCCATGCATCCCTAAAATGTTCAGAAATTTGTTACAGCACCTTTCGATTATCTTTACCTATTTGACTAGACAAAATAAAGGAAGTTTTTAGTTACTCTGCTATATGATTTCCTTTCTGAGTTTTACTATAATAGACCGGTTTACTAATATATTCAAATTTATGGATGTCTCTTTCCTGGGGACCTAGTGACGAGGTATTCAATTGACCTATTATTAATGAATGGACTACAATACTAGGAATCCAGTCTGCATACACTATTTGTTGCTATATCGGGCAAGCTTCGGGCAAGCCTTCAGATTGTCAAGCACAACCTTTGTTTAAAAAGAATGCATACATTTGAATATGTTAGTAAATTGGTCTGTCTCAGTCACCGGGCACTGACTGGTTCTAGCTGAAAGATATACACAAAGAGCATCACACAGAAATGAGTACATTCGACGAAACAAGCATGTGGTATTAAGATTTAAGACAAATTATTTGTCACCTTCATCAGAATTGAACCTTCTCTTTAATGATAAAAAGAAAAAGAAACAAAAATAGGAAAATGTTGAGCAACCCATTTGAGGAGAAACAGCCATTGAAGATTACATTCCCAAACTCCCTGTCCAAGACATGGCTAACCCTTACTCTACCCCCCAACTCATAATTGTGCTTGGGGGAACAAAGCAAATGTCGTTCGATACTGTACATAGACGCAAGGATTCACCCTTTGCTTCTTCAAAACATGATGTAGTCAAAATAAGATCACGCTCGCTGACATAGGGTTAACAGAGTTCCGTAATTATTATTTCGTCTGTGAACAAGAAGTTATAGTCTAATCCAGGGGCGTATGTACGGGGGCACAAGGGGGCAAGTGCCGAAGAGAAGAAATTAGATAAAAAGAGAAAGGGGGAAAAGAGAGAAATGGGATAATGATGTGAAAATAGGTTGAAAGGCACCCCTCCCGCACCCTCCCACTAATCAAAGGCTTTGTAAATTAGCATATTATTTTCCAAGTGAAGCCGGAGCCCCTCCCAAATGATGCCAGTACCCCCCTCCCCTGCAGATGAACTCACGCTACGCCACTAAACTATAACCATGTATGCATTTAATCTACGTGATACGGTGGGAGATTTAACGGTATATTTGGAATTCAAAATAGTTTATCGGATCATTCTCTCTCTTCTTTGGTTCTGAGGAAGTAAGATTTCGTTCAAGACTCCATCACTAGACTGAAATTTTAGACTGAATACACCACCGTCATCATCATCACCATCACCATCAAAATCATCATTTTCACCCTCATTTTCATCACCATCTTCATCATGATCACCAACTTTATCATCATCACCATCTTCGTCATCATTATCATCATCATCCTCATATTTCATCATTTTCACCCTCATTTTCATCACCATCTTCATCATGATCACCAACTTTATCATCATCATCACCATCTTCGTCATCATCATTATCATCATCATCCTCATATTTCTAATAACTCTCACCTGGAGAATAAAATGTTGTTGCTGGTAACCGACTTGGAGAAGATATTACATCCACCTTTTCTTCGTCATTGATGCCCTCATATTGGACATCAATGCCATCATCCTTCCCTTGCAAACCTTTAGCCATATTCCATCTGAAATGAGAATCAAAGAACAACTTATTGCATGATTCCTGACAGTCATGATCTCTAGAGTCATGACTATTGTATGAGTTATATCAATCCGCGTTCACTCCTGGTAACGATATTTAGCTATTTAAGAGGAAATAGTCCTGCGGCGGTTGAAGAAAAATAGACAAGTGAACAAGAAATATTAAAACAATAGGAAGAGATACCGTCTCGTACGGTTGTTTGGTTATTTATTGTTTAATTGTCTACAATATATACATGGATAACAACAGATAATCCCTGCCTCATGCAAAAAGGCTGTTTTGGGTTCTCTTACATCCCTTTTTTAAGGTAAGCCTTGTCATTAAATCATTCAAAATGGCAACAATGTTTTGGGTGCTATCTATTCTCATGAAAGTCTGCCGTCAATACTTTTGGTAGTTATCAACATGTCTTCTTTATGGCATTTACTATACAAATAATACACAGGTGTGAGTGCGTTATGGTCGATTCACGAGGCGTAGCCGAGTGTATTTTGTGCCATTGTGAATACCCGAATAGCGCTGCATCGCCATAACGTCACGAACGAAAACATGTGTATATTATTTGTTTTATAAAATGGGTCGACAATCTTAATTAGCAAGGCGATGTTAAACACTGTTAAACCAGCAACCTTCATAAGAAATAACGTGTGCACACAGTACAGACAATCGCGGCAGCAATGGCAGCTAGCTCGTAAACAGACTGTGCATGCATTGCGATGCGCATTGAAGGGCCGCATGTCGGTCGTCTGCTGCTCAAGTAGCTTTTCACGTATTAAATATGATTAGTGCCGCGGGCGTCTTAGCAGTGCGATAACGTGTCTCCCCGCAACCTTCATAACAAATAACGTGCGCCTCGTAAACAAACTGTGCAATGCATGGTAAACATCCATTGATTTACACGGAGCGTGCATTATGCCTTTTCCGTTGCGCCTTTTTTTTGCACGCTTGTTATCATCCGTGCGCGTATATGGTTAAAATTAATGCACGCACACGTGATCCATTTTGACGCTTCTCATTGGCTACATTCTTGAACCCATTTTATAATAAGTCTTTGAGGTTAGTAAACCTCTGAGATTTCATGTGCTGTTTGAGACAAATAGTTACCCTATGCTTATGCATATGTAATGGTAAACCGGATGAAGAGCAGGGAGATCTTAGATATCATGAATCAAGAAATTAGTGGACTATTTATAAACAATTTAAGGCCATCTCGTGGATTGAAACAACTTCCTGTGAAAGCATGGATACATTAGATCACTGGGCAATGAGGCAATGAGGAATAAAGCAGAATTTATTTTTAAGAGGATTTAAGACCAAAGTAATACATGCATATATGGCTTGACTCACATTTGGTACATCAGCCCAAACTTGGTACAAGGAGATATTGACGACACTTTTTAAAACCCTAGAGTCCAGTCATCCATGGCAGACAAAAATATGAATAGGGTATCACCAGAAAAATGTTACTCTTTACCAAGAAATCGATAAGGTCACATTGGTTATGACTTTTTAATCTTAAGCTAACAAAGTTGGGTATACCTCGTTTTCATAAGCAATGTATTACACGAGGGCCAATTGTTTATTTCTAAAGCCATACTCAACATGTTTTCACCTAAACTAACTAGTATAGCATGCCGTTTGTTGAAAAACAGCGTTTTATAAATGTAGACTGGCGGAGAAACACACTAGAGCAGAACAAACAAAGGAGACTCACCTGTAATTGTATGTAGGTCACAATGAGTCGTCTTCACTTCAAGTTGAGCTGAATGAGATGTGATCGAGGTTCATCGCTTGCATATCGTCTACAAATTTCTCGTACAAAGAGCAACTGCAAAAGCGGGCGCTAGAGCTAAGGCATCATAGAGATATATATTTAATAAGGCTAGAGTGCGGACTCGTCATACGCGCCCGTGCAAAGCTCTGTGCGGGCATGGAGGGCGGTCCGCCATTACTGAGAAGGGCAAAACATCGAGAAATACCCGGATGTCCCATTCGAAACTGTGCAATGTTATGCTTTATTTTTCGGGTTGATTTATCGGTTTTCGAGTATGAAAAATAATTGTGGTATTTTGCATAATGCATGAACCCTACTCATGCCTCAGTCATGGTGACTGGTGTAGGTCAAGTTTAATTACGGGTGTTATGGTGAGGTAAAAGGGATACAGAAAGCTATTTGTATTGCAGTATATCTACAAATACAATTTGGGTTCCTCTTTGTCAATCTACATCAGTTCGTGATTTCATGCAAAGAAAATGTTTATTTTTATTTTATACGAGTAAAGAAATATTTTTGAATAATTTAAAGTCAGAATGAGACCTAGCAGAACGTCACACAATGGCGCCGTTACTGTGCATTACATAAACTTTGATATTATGAGTATGACATCAAATATTACTTGACTTTCAACCAATCAGAATCAAGCATTTGGGACTTGTGTTTGATTTTTATATCATGATATCAAACAAAGTTTTATGCAACAGGGCCAATGTCTTTCTAATTCAGTTATTGGGACTGACAGGAACATGAGAGCCAGGGTTTATTGATTTAAAACGCTTTAAAGGTAATATATTCATTTTTATGTTTATGGCTATTATAAACAGATTGATACTTATAGACTTAGGATAGAGATGGATACGTAGATAGCTAGACACATAAATACATGGATAGATAGATAGAATATAGAAGGATAGGTAAATTTTCCCCGTATGTTGTGCACAGTATCTTGTTGGGTCGTTCGTTTTTCTGCCCTCCATGTAATGGCGGCCAACGCTCCAGGTCGGCACAGCAATTTGAGCGAGTACGCCCTCTAGCGTTAGTATATATATCTCTATGTAAGCCATAGATCTGGTCATAGATGTTAACCAAAAACTTTCGCGCGGTCGTGAAGGTTTCACGAATTTTAGGAAAGGTTCATATTTGCGAGAGTAATGTCACGAAAAACGTGAATCACGGTAATTTTTTTAAATTTGTGTGTATTTATTAATTTATCCGTTTATTTTATTTGTCATAATTTTTTTTAACTAAAAAAGGAAAACTCTGTATTAATGCACAATAAAAAAAAACAAGAGTAAGGCTAAGGGTAAGCCTAAACGTATTTTCACTCTAATCCCAACCCTGAACTTAACCCAACCGTATATCTATCTCTAACCCCAACCTTAACCCTAAACCAACTGTAAACCTATCTCTAACCAAACTCTAATCCTGACCTATTACCCTAACCCTTGACGTGACCTAAACAAAATGTTTTTATTGTAATAATAATAAAGATAATCTTGTATTGCGCAATATAAACTAGTGTCTCTCTCTCTCTCTGTGCGCTCAACAAGCTAAATCATGTACAACAAAAACATAATACAATAAAATTACAGACTACCATCCATCTACCATACTATCACTGATACCATACAGACCACCATTTATCTACCATACTACCACTGATACCATACACACCACCATTTATCTACCATACTACCAGTGAGACCATAGGGACCACCAATCATCTACCATACTAACACTGAGACCATAGGGACCACCAATCATTTACCATACTAACACTAAGACCATACAGACCACCATTCATCTACCATGCTACCACTGAATTCATACAGACCACCATTCATCTACCATGCTACCACTGAAATCATACAGACCACCATTCATCTACCATACTAACACTGATACAATACAGACCACCATTCATCAACCATACTACCACTGAAACCATAAAGACCACCATTCATCTACCATACTACCAGTGAGACCATAGGGACCACCAATCATCTACCATACTAACACTGAGACCATAGGGAACATCAATCATCTACCATACTACCACTGAGACCATACAGACCACCATTCATCTACCATACTACCACTGAGACCATACAGACCGCCATTCATCTACCATACTACCACTTATGCCATAAAGACAACCATTCATCTACCATACTTCCACTGAGACCATATAGACAACCATTCATCTACCATACTACCACTGATACCATACAGACCACCATTCGTCTACCATACTACCACTGATGCCATACAAACAACCATTCATCTACCATACTACCACTGAGTATATCGACCACCATTCATCTCCCATTCTATCACTGAGACCATACAGACCACCATTCATCTACCATGCTACCACATAGGCCCTACATACCACCATTCATTACTATAATACCACATAGACCCTAAAGACCACCATCCATCTACCATACTTCCACTGAGTATAACGACCACCATTCATCTCCCATACTATCACTGAGACCATACAGACCACCATTCATCTACCATACTACCACTGATGCCATACATACCACCATTCATTACTATACTACCACATAGACCCTAAAGACCACCATCCATCTACCATACTACCACTGAGTATACCGACGACCATTCATCTCCCATACTATCACTGAGTCCATCCAGACCACCATTCATCTACCATGCTACCACATTGGCCCTACAGACCACCATCCATCTACCATACTACCACTGATGCCATACAAACAATCATTCATGTACTATACTACCACTGAGAACAAACATACCACCATTCATTACTATATTACCACATAGACCCTAAAGACCACCATCCATCTACCATACTTCCACTGAGACCATACAGACCACCATTCACCTACCATACTACCATACAGATCACCATTCATCTACCAAACTACCATACAGACCACCATTCATCTACCATACTACCACTGATACCATACAGACCAACATTCATCTAGCATTCTCCCACCGATACCATACAGACCATCATTCATCTACCATACTACCACTGAGACCATACAGACCACCATTCATTACCATACCACTACTTAGACTACAGAGACCACCAATCATTTACCATACTATCACTGATACCGTACAGACCACCAATCATTTACCATACTACCACTGATGCCATACAGACAACCATTCATCTACCATACTTCCACTGATGTCATACATACCACCATTCATCTACCATACTACCACTTAGACCATACAGACCACCATTCATCTACCATACTACCACTTATACCATACAGACCACCATTCATCTACCATAGTACCACTTAGACCATACAGACTACCATTCTTCTACCATACTACCACTGAGACCATACAGACCACCATTCATCTACCATACTACCACTGAGACCATACAGACAACAAATCATCTACTTTACTACCAATGAGACCATACAGACCACCATTCATCTACCATACTACCACTAAGACCATACAGACAACAAATCATCTACCATACTACCACTGAGACCATACAGACCACCATTCATTACCATACCACTACTTAGACTACAGAGACCACCAATCATTTACCATTCTACCACTGATACCGTACAGACCACCATTCATCTAGCATACTACAACTGATACCGTACAGACCACCATTCTTCTACCATACTACCACTGAGACCATACAGACCACCATTCATCTACCATACTACCACTGAGACCATACAGACAACAAATCATCTACCATACTACCACTGAGACCATACAGACCACCATTCATTACCATACCACTACTTAGACTACAGAGACCACCAGTCATTTACCATTCTACCACTGATACCGTACAGACCACCATTCATCTAGCATACTACTACTGATACCGTACAGATCACCATTCATCTACTATACTACCACTGATACCGTACAGACCACCATTCATCTAACATACCACCACTGATACCATACAGACCCCCATTCATCTAACATACCACCACTGAGACCATACAGACCACCATTCACCTACCATACTACCATACATATCACCATTCATCTACCAAACTACCATACAGACCACCATTCATCTACCATACTACCACTGATACCATACAGACCAACATTCATCTAGCATTCTCCCACCGATACCATACAGACCATCATTCATCTACCATACTACCACTGAGACCATACAGACCACCATTCATTACCATACCACTACTTAGACTACAGAGACCACCAATCATTTACCATACTACCACTGATACCGTACAGACCACCAATCATTTACCATACTACCACTGATGCCATACAGACAACCATTCATCTACCATACTTCCACTGATGTCATACATACCACCATTCATCTACCATACTACCACTTAGACCATACAGACCACCATTCATCTACCATACTACCACTTATACCATACAGACCACCATTCATCTACCATAGTACCACTTAGACCATACAGACTACCATTCTTCTACCATACTACCACTGAGACCATACAGACCACCATTCATCTACCATACTACCACTGAGACCATACAGACAACAAATCATCTACTTTACTACCAATGAGACCATACAGACCACCATTCATCTACCATACTACCACTAAGACCATACAGACAACAAATCATCTACCATACTACCACTGAGACCATACAGACCACCATTCATTACCATACCACTACTTAGACTACAGAGACCACCAATCATTTACCATTCTACCACTGATACCGTACAGACCACCATTCATCTAGCATACTACAACTGATACCGTACAGACCACCATTCTTCTACCATACTACCACTGAGACCATACAGACCACCATTCATCTACCATACTACCACTGAGACCATACAGACAACAAATCATCTACCATACTACCACTGAGACCATACAGACCACCATTCATTACCATACCACTACTTAGACTACAGAGACCACCAGTCATTTACCATTCTACCACTGATACCGTACAGACCACCATTCATCTAGCATACTACTACTGATACCGTACAGATCACCATTCATCTACTATACTACCACTGATACCGTACAGACCACCATTCATCTAACATACCACCACTGATACCATACAGACCCCATTCATCTAACATACTACCACTGATACCATACAGACCACCATTCATCTACCATACTACCACTACCACCATTCATTGAAAATTACATATTAGCAGACTTCTGGCTGTACATAGTGAGCACTTATGATGTTATTAGAGAATGCTCTTGTGAACATAAGTCTAAAGGCTACCTAATCACCCAAATGAATAGATTACTTGACTCAGGAATATAAATGAAGCATTTACAATTTAATACATCTCAATCACTATTACTTATTTGCATTGAATGGCATTATTACACACAAACAAATGGTTGCATAGTGAGAATTTGTATATTAGTAAATACACATACAACACAATTAAAGTTTCAGTTTGATTCTCAAAGTCTGAAAGATAAAATCCAACTAAAGCATTACTTATCATTAATGGTTATCCCAAAACTCTCATAGGCGATCACAACTATGCGCGACAGTCTTAGATGTTCGACCATGAAAGGTAGAACAGGTGGCCAAGCCTCAGAGAGGAAAGTCTAGGAAGACGACGAATAGCTATGATGACGATAAAGTGACGCTGATTATTGCTATAAACAACATTGACAAATTACTTGTTGAACCAGACGAAGATGAGCGAGACGGTACTCACGGTCCAATCAAACACTCGTGGATACGCTGGTAACTGCCATTACACTGTCTTGGTATCATGCTAATAGGGACTTTTAGATTTGCACGACGAGAACGTGGACTGCTAGCTGTGACATCCTTTTAAGGCAATGTGACGTCTGCCGGGCAGACTGTCAGTGCCCGGCAGTGCCTTAAAAGGATGTCAACGTAGCAGTCCACGTTCTCGTCGTGCAAATCTAAAAGTCCCTAATCACTCACCTTGAACGACCATGGAGGTGATTCATGAATCCAAAAGAGCTCAGTGTTGACAGCCGTATATAAAGAGTACTATACTAACATGTGTGTGATATGATATTGTCTCTCAATAGACAAGTTAGAAATATGCACACGATTTAAATGACCCGGGTTATTCACAGATATTTTGAACTTGGAGAAGTCCCAATTTGTGCATTTTAGAATAACCACTGCCTAAGTCTTGGAGGTACTTCATGAATACCTTCGGTTTGTCCTCATGAGAAGAATACTTTACCTGTTTTCCACAGAACGTACTGTCAGTGTATAATATGATTACATAAGTTTCACGAGCACGTATCCAGCATTAGTGTATTCCAGTACTCGGTGGGTTTTACAATTGTGTACAAATGACCGTTATCTATCCATGCGAAGTTTGTAACTACGAACTCGATTATAGTCAGACCGCCAATTGCATTCATTAGTTGTTGCTCGGACAAACATTATGGCTTGTCCTACGCCACGTAATGAACGCAATCTGCATGCTGAATATCGAAATATAATTTTTCGTAACAGATTAATGAAAAGAGGGAAACAGCAGCCTTGGCACTCTATTTGCTACACCACGCCATGATGCTTGCTCGCATTTTCAAAATTATCGGCCAGAGTTCTTTAGCTGGCTAGATTTTTTGATATCTAAACACACCCAAAATTAATTCTGTCCTATTTTTTTAAAGTCTACATTTCCACACACCTGAACATACTCGAGAGTCGAGATCTTATTGCCATGCTCAAACAATTACACAATGAGAAATTAACTCAATTTGGAAGAAAAAAACATTCTTACATCAGGTGCGTGTGTAATGTATACTGTTCGGTGTAAAAATGTCAGAGGTAACATGTCAGAGGTAAAAATGTCAGAGGTAAAATGTCAGAGGTAAAATGTCAGAGGTAAAAAATGTCAAGAGTTAAAAATGTCAGAGGTTAAAATGGCATGTACTCGTACACTTGTACTGGCAGTAAGCACGAAAGGTTATACAACCAAACGAGGTATTACAGCAGGAGTTACTGTAAGTGCTTGTCTTTGAAGAAAAAGAAGCTTCTGTGCCGCCACACCAAGCATGACAAATATGTACTTCCCTCGCAGGTGATGAAAACAATCAGATAGCCTTCTTTTGCACAACGAAGAGACACTAACAATGGGCAAAATTTTGTGTTTTTAGAAGTTTCCCCTACATTGCCCTAACATCCCAGACTAAATGGAAATATCTCGAGTGGGCATGTGAGGGCATTAATAGTAAATGTTTCATTTGACAGAATAAGCTTTCATGATAGAAATAAATGAATTACAGTAATCGGAATGAATCAGAAAGGGACTTGAACTCTGCACATAAAGCATATGTTTGTGACACTTTCTAGGCTATATGTATAAAGAAGTTCTCAACGTTGAGGCTTTGTTACTATAACTGATAATAATACAACTGCATGTTTACTTCTTGTGCTTCTTGATTCATCATAATAATTGTGCATAATGATACTTTAAACTCTAAACAACTTTTTCAATCGCGGCTGTCTATCTTGGCGACGTGAAACCTCCGACATCGAAGAATCAAAGCATTTCAGTGATCCATTTGTGCATCCTTTCAATTCTGTCAACTGTATGCATTCATTGTAGTGAGCTGGGACTCCATTTATAATACCTCTATGATTCAATTACGCCATCGTATTGTTCAATTAAAAAAGAAATCATTTTTCTTTAGCTAGCTGTTCTCAGATTCAGCCATGACACTTCCTGAACGACTACCATGTTGCACGATTGTCTTATAAATGTTAAAGTATGAGAGGTAAATATAAAAATATGGCAGAAATAAAAGATTTCGGAGGTACAAACATGTAGACTAGTATGCAGCATTCTTATAGCACGGCATAATATTACTTCATACTCTAAAACAATCTCTCTCAATCGCTACTGTCTACCTTGGCGGCGTGGAACCTCCGACGTCATCTGTCCTGGATAGACTCTTGAGCTAGGCGTTCTGAGATTCAGCTGCGTCTAACATCCCCCTGAAGATAGACTTTGGGTTAGCCCGTAGAGCTACGGGCGAGTCGAACTCAGCAACCTGGGGTGTGGACAAACATACAGAACATATTTTACACATGTAATTATGAAGCTGATATTTTAGGCCAAATGAAAATAATTTCTGGTTTCTCGTCTCCTCCTCTTTCCCTTTTTTTCGGCTCGCCTCTTTTCTGTTATTTAATATTTTTGTTTGAAATTGAATTAACAACAATTTGAGTATATCTACACGATAGGGTAAACTAAAATCATTGATACATGCAAACAGCACCATGCTTTTAGTCTCTGTAGTGATGATATGTAAAATAACCAAATCTGTATTGAACTTGACCTAATGTTTCTATTTACAGAAACATATAACACTTCAATTGGTACTCCGGAAAAATCAAAGTCGTTGTGGTTGTATTTGCATGAGCGAGCCCGTAAAAAGGCGACCAGCTCGAATGCTAACAAATAACCCTGACAGTAATTCTTGCATGGAACATAATTTCGGGGAACTCACCCCTCTCAAGATCCAGAAATGTGAAGGGGGGACACGGGGAAGGGGGCTTATTTTCTTCTTTTGTTGTTGTTGTTTCTTATTTTCCATTTCAGCTTCGGTTCCTAGTTTAGTCCATGCATAACAACAAGGAAAGACGAATAAACACACACACACACACACACACAAAAATTGAGAGGAAAACCCACTACCTTTCCACCATCCATAACTAGAATCTTATCCGAATCTAGAACTGTAATGAGTCGATGTGCTATGGTGAGTGTGGTACAGTCATCGAAAGCTGTTCGTATTGTCTGTTGTATCAAGCTATCTGTTTCTGTATCGATGGCTGCAGTCGCCTCGTCTAAGAATAGGATCTGAAAGAACATCGGAAATTTAATTGTTTTCAGTTTGGTAGGAGAAAAAGAAAAATAGAAAAAGAAGAACGTGTATAAATGAGACAGAAGGTGAAAAGGCAAAGGCCGGAGACAGACAGAGAATGAGAGAGAGAGAGAGAGAAAGATGAATATTGTGAAACAAGAAGAACGTACACAGAGAAAATATGTAAAAGAAGGAGAAATAAAGGGAGAGGGAGAGCAGATAGATAATGAAAATAGATGGGCGAAGGGATGTATGGATAAGAAAATAAATTATTAGCCCATATCTTAAATGCTTTAACAAGATGAAATTTTTAGTTTTATTTGCTTTGATATGTGAAATTGAAAGCAGCTTGGACTACAAAGTCAGACAAGTTTACATGCTTTCATTCCATCATTGATAGTAGATTGGCGAGCGCACAACTCAGTTTGAATTTCCTACCTTGCTATTCCGGAGCAGTGCCCTCGCCATACACATCAACTGCCTCTCACCCACAGAGAAGTTATCTCCTCCTTCTGCAACAGGAGCTTCAAGACCGCCGTCTAGAGAACTAATCTGAAGATTATGAATTCACAACAAATAATAATAATGAACATTACAACTTATACAAAGCTCCTAGAATAATAATAATGATAACATTAATGTGATATTTGAGTAAATCTAGGGTCGTTGACATTCAAATCCACTCCAGTCCACAGAGTATTTGGTATAGCGCACATTCCTCACAGCTACAGAGCCATTCACAATTTGTTTTCCGCTTTAATGACAATGATATTGTGTAGACATGCCCTAATATCAAGTAAAAAACTATATTGGGGATGTTTATTTTACTATATTGTTCTATATACTATATATTTCATTACGTGAAATAATCGATAATCATCTTTAATAGACACGTCTGTTTCAAGTATTCGCTGACTCACCAGTTCATTGATGCTTATACGCAATGCCACACTTCACCAAAAAGGGAGAAAAACTTTATGTCTAGTGTATGTAGTCTATGTATTCAGCTTCGCGATCCAGGAACTCAAATAGTTAAAAGTTGAAAGACATAGAATAAGTACAAACCTTCTCCCTTAAATAGGCCTTTTCTAATGCTTGCCACAGATCAGCATCAGTATTTTCACCAAATGGGTCCAAATTGTATCTAAATAAACAGTAAAATAAATTTCAATTTTCAATAAAACATCTTATAAAAAAAGTAAAAAGAAACATTGAAAAGAAACAGGTGATAGATAGACAGACGGATATAGCCTAGATAGATAGAGAGAGAGAGAGAGAGAGAGGGTTATGAAAGAAGAATTAACTCAAAATCCCGTTCCAGAAGATCTAAAGCAAAAATGTAATTGTCTTCCAAAAGGTTTCCCAAACTATTCCTTTGATTGATTTTAAGGAGAACTATTTTTATGAAGTATACCTCTTTCTTGCTAGACATCTATGCGTGAAATTCGTGAAAGTCAGAGAAGACGTAATTGGTGAGGTGACAAGAGCTATGTTGTGTTGCTAACACAAGACTCAAATGATGACGAAGGACTAAGAGTTTACTGGTGATGTGTATGTCTTATTCACAGCCAAGATGCCTGCGCCTCGACTGTCCGATTACATCCAGTGAGCCAGGCCCTCTAATGACAGGCTAGTTGTTACAAACACAACAAACTACGATGCCTTTGTTATGCCTGGATTACATTTGGCGTGCGATTAGTCTACGGAGCCCGTATCCTGCCCGTATCCCCTTTTCCGTGCGGCCTCCGTGCGGAGGCAGGAGGCGGACGTGAGATATTCGTACGGATTCACGGGCTCCACGGCCTCTACGATTTTGTTTCGGGAGAAATTATACAAATTTGAAAAATCGTAAGCCCGTAGCCCGTAGACATTTCGTAGGTGGCATTGCACAATCCCCGCACGGGCATCGCGCGGAGGTCTCGCACTGATCGTGCAGGAAACGCACGATTTTTCGGTGAACATGGGGGTAAAAAACACTCGAAAACGGCACGGCGGCTGCACGGTCATCGCGCCTCTTCGCGCAACCTCTGCACGTGCTCCGTAAGATTTTCGTGCGGAGGCTGCGGAGACTGCACGGCTACTGCACTAAAATTGCACGATTTCCGTACAATCTCCAAGTAGCCTTTGTACGGATTTGCCCCGGCCTGCCCCGAGGGCCAATACAATAAATGGCACGATGCTCGTAGATAATGTGAACATAAACATCGTAGCCCGTAGCCTCCTACGATGCCCCCAAGGCCCCAACATCGCACGAAAAATCGTAGACCAATTAATCGTACGGCGCCCGGGGCAAATGTAATCCAGACATCACTGGATCTTATTGAGAATAGTAACAAAATCAATGACGCTATCGTCCATTTTATTTAAAGAAGATCTTGATATGACGAGTGGCGATCACTCTTACCTGACGGTACCGATAAATAGGACAGGATCTTGAGGAATAATGGACATCTTAGATCTCAGATCAAATAGACCTAGTTCCGATATGTCGACATCATCGATAGTTATTGCTCCTTTATCAGCCTCCACTAGACGAAACAAGGCGACGCTCAAAGAAGACTTCCCTGATCACAAGATAACAATGCTGACATGAATTATTCATAATTACCTGTAAAAATACTTCTACTAATATACTTTACTACTACTACTACTTCTATGTACTACTACTAATACTACTACTACTAATAATAATTTACTTCTACTACTGATACTACTACTACTACTGCTACTACTACTACTACTACCGCTATAATTTACTCCTTCTACTACTACTACTACTACTACTACTACTACTACTACTACTACTATTAATATTACTACTACTACAACTTTTACTACTACCACTGCTACTTCTGCTACTACTACTACTACTAAACTTTGCTATTACTACTACTTTAACTGATCCTTTTCATTTCAAATTAAACATCACATAGTATCAACATAAATTATGATGGATCATTTAATAAAATATAAAGGACGTGAAATGTACACATGTCTAACATACATAAAAACAACAAATTTCAAAGGACTAATTGTCGATTGCTGGTATTGAGAGATTACAAAAGCTTACAAGAGACAATCAGAGATAACAATACTACTACTATTACTACTACTACTATACTAGTACAACTGTACTACTACTACTACTACTACTACTACTATGCTACTATTACCACTATATACTACTACTATATAATACTACAGGCGCGTACGCAGGGGGGTTAAAACCCCTCAAATTTTGTATGTGCGTGTTTCGGAGGAAACCCCACCCAATTTTTTTCAAGTGTAAAAAAAAAATTGGGCTAAAGGGTGAAAAAACTTACCTTACCCCCCACTGAACAAAATATCGGTCGGTATAATTTTCCAATTGCCGGGACCAAAAAAGAAGTGCTCTTCCCCCGCTTATTCAGCAGATGGCTGAGTCGTTGCGAAATTTTCGGCGCGATTTTCAAATGTTAAACCCCCGTTGAAAAATCCTGTCTCACTGTACTACTACTACTACTATAATACTACTACTACAACTACTACTACTACTACTACTACTACTATACTATACTACTATAACTATTACTACTATTACTACTGCTATACTACTATAACTATTATTATATACCTCTCTTTAGAAATCTAGCCATCTGATCGGTCGAAATTGGAGTCGTGATTTTAGCCATTCCCGTAAAGAAACGAACAATGTCAGTAACGGTTAATAGTTCATGAGTGAGATTCCCTAAAGATTCCAGGTACCATGAAAATAGTAAAATTTTGCTGCGAGCCCAATTGGTTTACGTGTTAAAATTTTCTTTGTGCGAGCGCGGATACCATACAGTGCTTTTTGTCTGCGATTCCCAAATGATTGTAACATTCAATCATCTTTCCAGCGAAGATTAACAGACAGTGTCTCAGATTTGATAAGGATAAGGTAAGTATTCTTGGTAGATTTTTGTGTCAATTCGGTATATAAAAGAAATATCGACTGCTTTAATACTCGAGGCCTGGCCGTTCTATACTGGCTCGCGACGCGCCTCGGGGTGATGGCAAGATGCAACGTAGCAGTCGATATATGTACACTACTACTACTATTACTACTACTACTACTACTACTACTACTACTTCTAATACTATATTAATTACTAGTAATACTACTACTGCCACTGTCATTTCTTATTGTCGGATGAGCATGTGTCTTATCCCCCACATGCAAACCTTATATTTCTAGCTACCCCCTCTCTCCTCCATATTCACCTCCTTCTCCAAACTACTGGAAGTACTAACCTGATCCGGTCCTCCCCACGATGCCAATTCTCTCTCCTGCCTTGATTGTGCACGTTACATTCTTGAGAACCAGCGGAAGGTTTTCTCGGTATCTCATACGGACATGATGAAATCGAATGTCCCCTCGGCTTGGCCAGCCTTTCTCTGGCATACTCGACTTGATGGTTTCAGGAGCCTCTGGTTTAATGTCCTGTAGAATTGATAGAATTGATTGATATACATGTTAATTTTCTGCATGTACATACATTTAAATACATTTTACCGCGTATATCTTTTTTAATGAAGTATGTAAGACAGTAAACAGTTTGTACGCACTTTTGAAATGTGCACGATAATTAATTCAGATCGAATCTCATGTAAATTATATATCTCATATGTTCTCTTTTCTGTTATCATCAGACATGATCGTATCATGCCACATATCCCTCAGAAGAAGCACAGAGAATCACGGTATGTTTCGTTATATTAATGGTATTCTAATAATCCGTTTTTTCCTTTAGTCAGCTTTCCATCAAATACAATAAAAGATTAGATAATAGAATAGATAATAAATACTCAAGAATGAAGAATGACTAGGGGTTTACTTTTATTGTGCATGCACGTGGCCACATATTCTTCTGAAGATATTTGTTTTAAATAAACCTCCTGTCATTTAAATGCTTTAACTCCCAATTAAGCTCGGCTGTGCAGTATTTTATGTAGCTTTATTTTGTTCCAATTGCACAGACTGTACGGAGGAAACTAAAACTTCCTTTTGTTAATTTTGATAGCTTACAATAGATTTGGGGCGTATAGGCTATATGGTCAGACGTTCATGCATGCATGCAGTTGAAAAGTTAAGGAGAAACCAAATACATATTATTTTAATTTCTTGGTCAGTTGATGCATGAAATGGCGCAATAACATTTATTCACGGGATATTATGAAAAAAACATGACATACATGAATATTTATTTTTATGGTAATATTTTAATCATATTCCGTTAAGTCTCAATAAAACCTATCAAACTATTATAACGCAAAGTAATAATTGCAATTACTTGGGATAAGATCTATACCCAAAGTGGTGTTGAGAGGGGGGAAGGGGAATAATGCATATTGTGAACACGACATAGACCTACCCTTATATATTGCATTATCCTTTGAGCAGAAAAGAATCGTGCTTCCGTATCAGTCAGCATATTCATTGTCAACTGGAACATTCCTGTTAGCTGTGAGCGTAGGACGATGAAACACAAGGAAGATAAATCAAACTGATTAAAGAAAGAACAGTTTAATATAAATTGATTCTGATTCTGGAATCATCAAAATGATAAGAAATTTGGCCCAGTCTTGGTAAAGTTACAAGCACTGTACACAGAAATAGGTATATGGGACTACACGAACATGTGGCATTAAAATCTGTCCCCATTTTTATGCTGTTATATGCCATATTTAGAATATTAAGGCATTTGAAGAGCCATGCTTTCCAGGGAACATTTTTTATCTGATCTTCTTCCACACTTGCATAATAACAATGGTAACGCTCGCAAATTATTTTTCACCTCTGACTCTTCCCAGGACTACCTTCTCTATAATATCCAAAATCACGTCATCATGATAACAGCGTAATTATTTTTCAGACGAAGTTGTAGGTAATTATTTCGTTAACCCATAAGTTACCACAACGAATATCATACCCGTTATTTGGTCTCGCTAGTGTGATCTACCTACTGTCGCTGGAGCTTTCCATCTCAGTTTTTCACAGGTTGGCGATTGCCCTGTTAGGCCTATCCTCTAGGGGGCATCCTTGTTTTTTATACCCATATATCGGCCCCCTTATTTCATTTGGCCGATTATCGGTGCCCTTTCAATTGGCGCCATTGATTCCTTCTCCCTACAAATTGGCGCCGCGGTGATTTCATCTATCCATCGATTTGCGCTGATGTGACCCATCTTGAGTTGTCAGTCCTCTTTACCAGACAATTGGCATTAGTCTGTCCCTGTGGTGCGTGATGACAGTGTACATTTCGATCCTAAAACCAATTATTTTGATATGATTGATATACATTATATATACGTGATATCTAGCATCAATGCATCTTTTACTAAATAACTTCATTGAAATCATCAACTGTGGCTTCACGTGGTCACTTCTAGCTCATATCCAAACGGCAGGATATGTGTATTTATGATCCATGGAAATATAGCACATGAAATACAAAGCCAGACATACCTGCATTGCATATGAGACGGCAAAGCCAGCGGTTGACGGCGGCAATTTACCGTGATAGAGGACAACCAGGAGATTGGTGATGGTAACCATGAGAACAACAAGCAGCTCAAGACGTGCTCCAGCCCAACGGTTCGCCATGCGGAACAGCATCAAAGGATATGCGTTCACGTTCAGAAGATCGACGAACCTGCAATACATGCAAAGGTATTCAACTGATACACGTACCAATAACGTTGTTGTGTTCTCGACTCCTTTATACAGTGCCGATGATATTACTTATTTTGTATTTTCATTGTTTTGCCGTATGACTACATGTTCACATGCTTTGACTGTATTTTATCCAAAACTGATATAAATGAACGAATGATTGAATAGACTCACTTCGTGATGACATCATTGGTCTTGCCATAGGCATGGATGGTGGCCAGTCCCATTGCAGTCGAACCGATGTGAGAAAACCATGGAGATCGGCTCACGTTCTCCAACTGCTTAAGGTCGTTGACGCCCTTACGATAGAAGACCATGATGAAGAAGAAGATGACGATCACCGGGATGACGGCGCATATGAAATACGGAAATACTATGCAGATGGTGATCAACGCTGCAACGATCGTCAGGACATAATTTAGACTCATTTCCATGTTGATTGGCAGCATCACATCAACTATGAATGGGTAGTGAAAATAATCCTTTAAATGCGATCGCAAAATCTTTCAAGAAATCAACCCAAAACATGTTCAGATTACATAATACGTCATTGTAATATTCGCACATGTCAAAGGTGATGCAAAATGCTATTGAAATCACATTAGGTTGATTTTCGACGTCTTCGTTTATCGGATATATTATGTTTAGATGATGTATTCAATATCCTTACTTGTCTAAAAGGCAGCGAATACAAATGAGTGTGGTAAATACATTTAAATGTGCTTGAAAATCCTAAATTGAAACATCCTTGGAAAATGTGATGACTAACGGGGCCTGCTTATCAAAATCAATTCCGTATCAGAGACACCCAAGCAATGGACTGCCCCCCAAGTGTGTTAAATGTTATATGCCTACATAAAGGGCAGAGCTTTGTTGTCATGGGGACCCTTGCATAAGAGTCGCCATTATAATTGCAATCAAGTTGCATTTCAGACTTGACTTAGTTTTGATTTGATATTTGAAGAACGTTTAGTGGTAAACATGAACTCTGGGAATGATGAAAAATATCTTTAAGAGATTAAACAAAAACTTACAAATAGTATTCACAATGACAAATAAAATAACATTTCCTACAATAATTTGGTAAAAAAATATGTAATAGCTGTGAAGTAAGCAAAAAAACACACCATTAGTTATCGAGCTCGCTGTCCCAATCTCGTGTATTACACTAGACCACGTGATTATAGATGAGATTTTCAGCATTTCTGTTTGTTTCATAGCTTATGCTTTATTTTTGTTGGTAAAAAAAGACCTACTGGATGATACACGATTCAAAAATTAATTTCAACTCCTTTTCTAGTTCTCTCGAAATAATGTTCCATAACCTAAACTCCAGTTTTTATAAAGTCAACTTATCACAAGTTTTGAATTCACGATATTTAATGTCTACTTACGCTCATCTAAATCTTGGGAGAATCTGTTGAGCACTCGTCCAATAGGTGTGGTATCAAAGAAGCTCATTGGACTACGAATCACTGCTCGGAATAGATTATTGTGTAATGTGGACGATGCTTTCAGTGTAAGCTATGAAAGAGTGAGGAGGATAGAGGCTAATGATTTGAAAACAATAAATACATCTTATATGATATATTTATTGAATGATATTATCAACTCAACATCATTCTACAGTGCCTTAAAAATGAAAACTATACTCATGACCAATATCTTTTATTATTATCTGTATAAGACTTCCAAATGGTACAATAAATCAGCGTATTCAATATCTTTAGCGCAGTACACGGATGACTGACCAATATTGTTTTCGTATTGCTCAGTAATCCGGGAACTTCAACTATTGATATCGATATTATATCGCTATCATACGAAAACAAAGCCATATTTACCGAGGTTAGTCAAATTTTGTTATTTTGCTAGTCAGAATAATATAGATAATAATAATAATATTGTATGGCTTTGTTTTCAGTGATACAAGAATATATTGCTCTCGCTAAGACAATATTAGACTCGTCTTTGACTCGTCCAATATTGTCATAGCTCGAGCAATATATTCTTGTATCACACTCAAAGCCATCAATATTATATAAATATTGGGCTTAAAGATGCTCAATTATATTGGCGTGATAAAGAAGATGACTTTTTTAATTAGGTATTTAATTAAAAGTTAGATTGCAAGTTACTGACCAGTGTCCATTAAAACATACAAATCGTCTTTGCAAAAGTTTAGGAGCAATTGTTTTCAAGAGCTATTTTCATAATTTGTGAATGCATTCAATTACTTAGAAATCATTTAACCAAACATTTGGGTTAGTCATCCATTTAATTCGCTATTTAAATTTAAATACTGCTATTTAGCTGACCACGGCCAGATTTTATTCATCAAGAAGTACAATTTTAGAAAATGTGCAAATTTAGAGTTGAATCTGGTTTTTTCTTTGTGGTGACATAATTATGATTCTCAATTGCATAATTTGTGTGGAACCATTTTAAATATTAACATTATGTCATGTGCAAACTTTCTGAAACATGATTTATCTTGTTGCCAAATTTGTTCTTGACTTAACGATAGTGTTACTTGTAAAGCTGTGTTTCTTTCATATTTTGGGCTTCTTTTGTACTCTTTTTTTCGACATACGCTTCTATTATAAAAGCATCATGCTTGTATTGTTTATAATCGATTTCTTCGACAAAATACTTTTGTTTTGCAAGTGAGCCGTAACACCATTATGAATGGGAGAGAGTGTCGTACCCAAGTTTGCAGATTTTTTTTTCTCAAAAGAAACAATAAAAGGGAAAGAAGGTCTCGGATTTACAAAATGTGCCGACAAAGATTTGTAAAAAGCCCTCGCATTTTTAAATAGTCCCTCCAAGGGTAAAACCATGACGTCAGTTTGCCCAGTCAATAGGCCTACCGACAGAGGTTATCGAAAAAAATGAGTGAGTTCTCCCCACCCCTATATCCTTGCTCTTGGTTATTTGATATAATTTACCACTGCAGGTTAAGATATGAAATAACTAGTATTCAGTACACTCTCAAGAGTAAGCGTGCCTGGGATCCATATAGGGTAGGACAAATAAATAAACTCGACGCAGTCCAAAGGAGGGCCGCACGCTTCGTAACAGGAAACTACCAAAGGGACTGCAGTGTCACACAAATGCAGACCTGCCTAGAATGGGAATCACTTGAACGTAGGAGGAAAAAAGTCGTCTAGTTATGATGTACAAAATCAACAAGGAAAGGTTGGCCTAAAGCAAGAGGACTACATACAAGTATCAACAGGGTCAAGGTTAAGAAGAAATCACCAATGCTCAATAGAAATCCCCTTTGCCAGAAAAGATGTCTACAAATACTCCTTTTTCCCGAGAACTGGACGAGCGTGGAACGCCTCGACCAGCAGTCTGTTCTAGCCCCATCTGTTGAGAACTTTAGAAACGCGCTCTAGCATGTACCACCTGCCATACAAGTTAGCGACATGCGGGACACCGCCCTGCTGACTACAAATTCAGAAGGTTCAGAAACTATATCACACCAATTAAAAAACACTTTACAAATATGTTGCATCAACATGAACGTAACGTTGCATTAACTTGAACGTAACGTTGCATCAACTTGAACGTAACGTTGCATCAAAATGAACGTAACGTTGCTTTAACTTGAACGTAACGTTGCCTGAACTTGAAGGTAACGCATCAACATGAACGTAACGTTGCATCAACATGAACGTAACGTTGCATTAACTTGAACGAAACGTTGCGTTAACTTAAACGTAGGTACAAAGTTTGAAATGATTTAAAGGCGTTTGAACTATTTCCGAAAAGACATACGTTTTCAAGAATTTCTGTGGAATAAGCTGATTTCATGATCAGTTGTTCCATTACTTGGTTGTAGTTAGAGTAAATGTGCGATCACAAGCTTTGGTATGGGGTATGTGACATGTGAACAGTTTGGCATGAAGTTTGAAATGAATTTAATAGAACGACGTAAACGACTGTCATACCTTCATGTAGATGACACTCTTAATGGCAGCCACAATGAAGATGAGAAGTAGGGAACCTCCATACACAAGCATGTAAAACCAGAGATTAGGATCATTTCGTAGCGATGGGGCTTCCTCATCCAATGTCTCGTTGTACTATGTATTATAATCATGTAATAAAAATATGAATAAAGAATGAATGATACAAGTGCCAGAGAGGTCTTATAAAGGCCGGGTAAGACCATCCGTTACATTGATTACAGGTGCCATCTCTTCGGGTAGGTGGTGAAGTTTTTTCTTCAGTCAGACCAAAAGTGACCTTTTGCTTGAGATCGGATGCTCCGCGGATTGCTCCGATGAATTTTATCCGGGCTTTATTTCTTTAGTCGAAGAACCTTTTGGATTTTGGTTGAATTCGATTGGTGCTAACAATTGAAGGCGGAGTAAATAGTATATTTTGCTTCAGATCGGATGCTCCGCGGATTGCTCCGATGAATATTATCCGGGCTTTATTTCTTTAGTCGAAAAACCTTTTGGATTTTGGTTGAATTCGATTGGTGCTAACAATTGAAGGCGGAGTATATGGTATATTTTGCTTGAGATCGGATGCTCCGCGGATTGCTCCGATGCATATTATCTGGGCTTTATTTCTTTAGTCGAAGAACCTTTTGGATTTTGGTTGAATTCGATTGGTGCTAACAATTGAAGGCGGAGTATATAAGATGCCATAGGATGAGGTTTGGGTTACGGTTAAATTGTAGCAATCATCAGGGAGAGTGTAAAAGATGGAGAAACCGTCCAAGAGGCCACTCAGAAGTCATCCGTGGCATCGCGCGTCTTTTGTTTCCCCTACCGTAATCCCCCTCCGAGACTGTAGTAGCACTAAGCCTCCCTTTCCACCCACAGCCCAGCCCAGCAAGCACGGCGGCTTATGCGTTGTCGACCCGTAAAGTGGTGATGAATTGACAACTTCTAACACTCATCCAACAAATGCGCAAACATATATCACAATTTCATTTAGTTCTTTTGGGAGATAAACCTTTGGACTACCTTCCTAGCTATGTACAAATTTTGCAAATTTTCGGGAAATGTCAATGATTAGATAAGAAAATCATGATGATGAGAACCTTACATTCGCTCTAACTCACGATTTCCTTGGTCGATTTCGCTGGTTCAAATGGTTATGTCTTCAGTAGAGTTATCCGAGCACGAAAAAAGCATTTGATAACCACTCGAAAGTTGCATTGGTCATATGTTGTGGATTCTGTATTTTATATGTTATAGCGATATATACATCTTCACTGAACATGACGTCATTTTTGCGGTGCCACGGATGACTTCTAAGCTTTTTATGACCGAGTGAATAGAGAACTTATGGAAGCAGACGGCGTTGCGTAACATTTCGTAATTTTTGGAATTCCAGCGGGGATAATTTGTTTTGATAAGGGCAGCTGTTGATGGATTTGATGGCTTGAGAGGGTAAGATTTCTTGTTGTTAAAGGTACTATGTCCCATTTGCAGGCCAAAACAAAATGAAAAGGTTAAATTCCAACGGCATTTGAAAGACAATACTAATTTAGAACTTCCCTAAAAAAGGGGGGCTTGAAAATGTCTTGAAAGTGGGAAAATAACGACTATTAGTTGTCGAATCGACTTAGGAGCTATAGAGCCAGTAAGTAATAGTCTGATTTTTTAGACCATTGTACCGAATGGTCGAACGTTTTATGCTGCGCAAAGATTCAATCAGTTTAATTTTGGCCATTACAAGAAGTGGGTTATTGATGTAGACAAATGCTCATGTACCCTTTACAGCTCATTTTATGTATGTTAATTATTACCAAAGATGAAAAAAGCCAGTCAGTCACTTAATAGTGTCTGACAGTGAAGTCTAGCAAGTAAACGGGTTTCCTTGCATAATTTGAATATTAGGACATTGCTAACGTTTAAATTTCACAGATAGGACATACATGACATATTCATAATTCCTGCAAAGTTCTACAGAATTTGATGTTGGCTGCAAAAGGACATAGTATCTTTAAGCTAATTTAATCCTGAATATATTTCCCTCGGGAAATTCTTTTGAGATGGTATCTCCATCTCTTACACTGCAATCCCTGCAATCACCAACAAAAATAATGAGCTTTGAATATTTCGTCTACAAAGAAATTTTGCAGGTTAAATACCTGACTGATAAGAAAGCATGTGTATGCTCAGTGGCATATCTACGGGGCAGGATGGGCTCATGTGCCATGTGCCATAATACCTAGATACGCCACTCTGTATGCTTGCAAGTAAGCGATTAACCAGGAGACCACTACGAGGGACTTTGTAATGAGGATTAATGTTTTCCAAACGGTACTATAGTGCATGGACTTTGGTTCAAACCTGGGACCTTCAGGTCACGAGACCCTGATCTACCACTGAGCCCAATATTCTAGATAGCAGAGGCCTGTACCATGGACCTACTACGTAGTAGGTCCATGCCTGTACTCACCGGTCGGTTGCCACTCTCTTCTATCCAGTAAGCTAGCCACCAGTTGTTAAATGTTAGCATCCCAATCACCACGGTGTAGGTGAAGATGATTGAGAAGACAGCGATGTAGCCTCCCAAGGCTCGTATGTAACCCCGGTAGTCCTCCCAGGACGGTGATCCACTACACCTTATTTCCGATGTCGTCAGGTGACCTGCATTTATAAGGTACGTACAGTGACATATTTGAACTTGAAATGAGTAATTTTAGGAGAGAATTTAATGACAATAACATTACTACTACTACTACTACTACTACTACTACTATTAGTAATTAGTAATTGCTTCTTATAAAGCGCTAAATACAAATTAAAACGTAGCCCACCAGAGCGCTTACAGATGATTATCCCGGTGAACTGATTCAAGTACGAATCTGTGTACATTTTCCTCTCCTCTGCGAGCATTTCAGCCAGTCACTTGCTAATCCAAATCACAATTGTTTCCATATACCACTTGGTTTAATATGAGGAATGTTGCTAAAAGGCCTTGCTTAAGGACATATTAGGTGTCGTGCCGGGTTTCGAACCCACGACCTTTACATTTCCAGTAAAATGATCATGGCAATGCCTTGGAGAAATGTATTCAATTTCCAACTGAAAAGAGAAATGGGTGTTTCGAATGGACTTTTGTTTTAAATAACTTAAACACTATTATTTTCCTTAACACAGAACATCACTACCACAGAACATTACTAACACACGCACACTCGCGCACACCCACCCTCACCCATTCAAACACACATACAACAAAATACACTCAAAAGTACTATCTATGGGGAGAGTATGTCGCTCCACACTCTCTAGCGATATCCAAGCAAGGGAATAAAGGTCCTCACATCTTTACATAATTATGACGACAATGGTTGAGAGAAAAAAAATGCTGTGGAAAATTACAGAAATTACCGAATCATAAAAGAATAAAACTAACCATCGTCTTCTTGAATATCGATAGCTGAGTCATCATAACTCGAAATACTTAATGTTGATGATGTCTTTCTTTCGCGGTGTGTAATTGTTGTCATTGTTATGCTTGTCGATGATATCCGTCTTCTTTGGTTTTTACAGTTCGCCGACGTCGACGAAATTCGTCTGCTACGCTCTCTGTAGTATTGAACACACAAAAAAGAGGACGGTATGAGTTATTATATCGCCTCCTAATATTTTGCTTGTTTCACTAGCTTACTTGA
>CP137686.1:6476732-6667886 GCA_037976565.1 Mesocentrotus franciscanus
CACTAGCTTACTTGAAACGGGTGAGAGAGGTAATTTGCCTCCCTCACCTCAATCGATTTTCCAATCAAGAAAAAAAAAACATAATTTCTTAAAGGCTTACTAAGGCAATTATCTGTAAGACAATGATTATAAGGTTGCTCTGAAAACCTCGCGAAGTATGGACATTTTCTCATCCATCGCAGTACAAAATATTTTTTGTTTCGGTTTCTGTTTACTTTCAGATTTCATATTTCACATTTCACGTTAACAATATGAGTTTTGTTTACATGTATTGTATTGTATTTATTAAACTTCATTGATGTACATCAATATTCTGTTTATAAACATATAAAACAATTGACAATGTAATGTAACAAATCAATATTCTGTTTGGAAACATATAGCCTATATCATATAAATCAATTTACAATGTAATGTAACAAATCAATATTCTGTTTGTAAACATATATACCGTATAAATCAATTTACAATGCAGTGTTTATAGCGAAACAGAAGGAAAATTATATCCAGCAGAAATACTCTTTTTTCTTTTGTAATAACATGACATAATGCATATAATAAATAATATAATGTACCATAATACATCCGAAGATTTAGATATATAGAGCATAATACAGCACTTTTCTAAATAAATTATAGCTCAAGCCATACAAAATAGGTTAATGAGGTACATGGAATGCCTAAAATATATGACCTGATAGTACTTATACATATCTGCGACCTACTGCAGAATTAAACCAGAAGCGTAAGATTGTACATTTTTACTTTGTTATTACATACTATCTAAAAGTTGCCCCTCATTGCAATTATGTTTTTGATGAACGAAGAGAAAATATCTATTACATCTTTGTCTAATCTCATTATAAATATGAATTTTTCTTTACTTTCCAAATTACTAAATTTTTCTTCCAGATTACTAATTTTTCTATAAAATCTACTCGTAAATCTTTATACTTATCACATTTCATAATTATATGGAATTCATCTCCTACAAGATTCATATTACAGTCTTCACAGAATCGTAGATTCGGGGGCGTTTTTTCTGCTCTTTTAAATCTTCCCGTTTCTGTGGGTAAGTTGTGTGCGCTCAAACGTAGTTTGGTGATATTTTTTCTTAAATTTATATTTGATATATGAGATAAGTACTTTTCTTGCTTGATTGCATTTTTAAATTGTCTGAAGGTTCTGAGTTTATTTCCTTTACGGGTATCCCTATCATCAAATAAATCCAGTTTTAATTGTTCATAAATTCTTCTTTCCAGACAAAGTTTACATAGCTCGACAAAATGAAATGTAATGATAAGAATAAATTTTTTTCAATAAACACAAGTACATAACATATATGACGTCACTTTGGTTTGTAAAGTAAAGACTAAGTAAAATTGGGAATGAAGATACAAAGAAGCCTAAGATACGTAACTTGAGCTTGTAGATTGTACATATAGGCTCCAGAGGTTATTACAATATTGTAAGTCGAACATAGTTGTGAGAACGAACTGGGAACAGTTGAAAAAATGCACATTACATTATTCATCGAATGTAAATGAATTATCAATACTATAACGAAGACTTCATAGATGAATAAATATATACATCAGCTCATAACCTTCACTTAACAACTGACAATATATATTCCCATATCTAGACTAGGGTATTTCCATGATCTTCGTTTTAATATCAAAAGTATCATTGTATAGTTTGATGTATTAGTGTGAAATAACTTCCTTGTCAATTTCCCAATACCAAGAAGAGATAACCGAGTTAAGTATTGCATCTATTATGTACCTTTTGAAAACTGATGGTGCCCTGGGTCTGGAGGAAAAGACTTCTTCGTCATCGTCTTCTTCTTCGTCTTCTTCTTCGAGTATATCTTCGAGTTTCTTACAATGTGTGGTGATAAGTCGAGCATATTCCCCTGTCTCTGACATGAGTTCACTGTGAGTTCCTTGTTCCTTGATCCGGCCATTCATCATCACTGCTACAGAGTCACAGTCTTGTAAGTACTGGAGAAGAAATACAATTATTAGGATCACTTAGCACTTCTTTTTTCGTTAAGTAGAATTGAAACCACTTCTCTCTCCTTCCAATATTACATTTACTTGTGGTCTAATAAAAGTTGGCATATTTCAAACCTTGAAACGGCAATTTGAGTGGCTTAAATTCGATAATGTTTATTTCAAAGTGGAAAGGCATTTGTCAACCGTCAGGATTTTGGTAGAATGAGCACAGATAAATGGAGCTTGGGCAGTTACAGCCAAGGATGTGCATGAGACACGACATCATTTTTTTCGGGTGATTTTTCAATGAATAGAATTCCAGGAAGATTACCAGCAGGATCTGAACTGCCATGGATCACATGTCCGGGCACATGTCGCAGCCTCAACAGATTGCGTACTGGTTTTGGGAGAAGTAATGCAAACATACACAAGTGGGGATATCTCGACTCTGCAACAGACTGCAGAGTGCAGGGCCCTCAGACTTTGGACCATCTACTGAGCTGTGACATGCTGAATGACGGATAGAATGACAGGAACCTGGAGTTGGCTCTTACATTTGCCAGATATTAGGACAATTAGTGTGATGACTCGAAATGATGATTACCATTTTGCTGGTCTAAACAACCCATCTCTTGCATAATAAAATACTCTGAGTTAATTAAAACCAGCCAGCTCTCTGAAGAGAAATAACAAATAGCTTAAAGAAAGATCGTATGAAAAACTAAAGATCTTTACCTGAAGCTGGTGTGTGACGAAAAGAATGGTTTTCTTGCTTAAGACTCCATTGATGCACTTCTTGAAGATGTGTTCTCCGACGTGTGCGTCTACTGCACTCAACGGATCATCTAGGAAATACACATCATGATCAGCATACACAGCACGGGCTAGACTCACCCTCTGCTTCTGACCACCACTCAAATTGATCCCTCGCTCACCGATCTAAGGAAAGGATAATGACATGCATGTACGTATAAAAAGTGCACACTTTGAATATATCCTCCAAAATTATACTTTCGCGATATCTGATGATTTGTTACTTATGAAATAATTGGGGAGGGTCCATTCAATCGGATGGCACTAAAACTATTGACAATATTTTACGCTTGAGAGAGCACAGGCTAAGTTCGAAAAACTCGCGGAAATCGGTTTGAGCAAAAATCGGTTTGAGCAAAAATGTCCAGTTTTAATTGGAGCAAAGTGCATATCATATCAAGAATTTTGATTTGAACCATCAGTTGATCTTTGGCCTTACATCTGCAGTCGTGCACCCCTACCTCTCTCACGTACACAAACACATAAACGAATAACACACACCCACAATCATGTACACAAATTGTTCAATTTCCATAAAAGAGAGATAAAAATCTAAATTTTTTACACAAGTAGTTTATTTCCTTTGTTTGTCACATGTCTTCCATCTGATTTTCATGATGCGTTGCTGTCAGTGTAAGACATGCCAATATCTTTTACCTCCATGTTTAATTGAAGAAAGCAAAACAATTCCTTTGTCAATTGATATGTTTCTTTTCCTAAATCTCTAATTTCCCGTGGAACACCTTGTCTCTTGGGTCTTGTGAATTTTAAGATGAATATGAAATGTAAAGAAGAAAACAAGTAAATGTTAGGTTCTCTGCCTCTCCCTACATTTAGTCATTCCAACGCTATCCAGATGTTTTGCCTACATTATTTTGTCCTTCTCTACCCAGACGTAGATATGAACCTAGCACGGATGCTGATGTGCTACCTCAGAAAGGCCCAGGTTATTACCTCTGTTTCATCTCCATTGGTTAAGATTGCCAGATCTTGTTTGAGGCTACAGGCCTCCAGGACCATGGCAAACCGTTCCTCGTCCATCGGTGTTCCAAAGAGAATGTTCTCTCGCACTGTGGCGTTGAATATCCATGCCTCCTGCGCAACGTAAGCGAACTTTCCCCTGACCTTGCAAGTGCCTTTGACGTTCTCCATCTGACCTAAGATGGCATTGACCAGCGAAGACTTCCCGCTGCCGACAGATCCGCATACACCAACCAAATGTCTCTAAGATTGTGCACGATTGTGCATCAAAATAATATGCATAAATAATTAAATTGAAATGTAGGGAATAGAAATTTATGTTTATCATAATCAAAATGAATATAGCATGAAATATATAATCATAATGTACGGAGAAGGCAAAATTCCTTGAAAGCATGAGGCTCGTGACGGGGTCGCCATAAGAAAACAGACATAGGCCTACTTATAAATACATACGAATGTGTAATAATGCTTGAGTAACATTCAGTGTTCAATCAGATATTCCTCGTATATTTCTAATAAGTAATGTTTTTGGTATAAGAGAATTGCGAAGAACATATAGTTCAAATGGCAGGTAAAAACAAAATATCGATGACTGACCGTACACTCACATTCGGGAGGTTAAAGTTGACATCGAAAAGTACTGATACAATTTTACTAGAGAGTTCATCAGTCACGCTATTACAATCGTCTTGTTTTACGTCAGATGGCTGTTCTTTAATTCCATTTGAATCGGCAGCATTGTGTGATCCGTTCTTTATTATCACTTGCAGAGAGTAAGAGAGAGAAAGAGAGAAAGAGAGAGAGAGGGGAAAAAACAAATAATATTTCGGATTTCCTTAGGTTTGCAATACTTTAGCAGAAATGAATACATTAACCTTCTGAAAACATTTCTGTCTTCGTTTTAGAATAAATAATAATATTCAGTTCTTGTATAGCGCATATCACATTATATAACGTCCCTATGCGCTTCCAAAGAGCTTTGGAAATTATTACCCTAGCTTTAGCTCCGACAGCCGTTATCAGCGCACAGTGCATTTCAAGGAATAATCCTACCAGGTACCCATTTACCTCACCTGGGTCGAGTGTGGCAAATGTAGATTGATGTCTTGCCAAAGGACATTTTTAGGTACTTCAAAACTAGGGCTCAATCAGTCTTGTTTAAATTCTGTGTGTAATAGAAGATCTCTTTCTAATTCTGTCATATGAGTAAAGCCACTTGTGACGACTGCTTGATTATAGCATCTGCCTTTTTAAGCGTTATGTTGAATGATAGATAGTTAACGCCTCGACATTCAAACACTTGCGTAGGATTTGTAATACTTAAATTACTTCATATTGGACACTATATTACTGTAAACACTACCGGTAATTAAAATACTTTAAAAATATATTTTTGTCTTTACAAAACGTGCATAATTTCGTTATGTTTTAAAATAATGACGAGTTTGGAAATAAACGAACCTTGAACCTATTACGTTGATCATACAATTACATGATGGCAGCGGTGGGATTAACCACGTGATCCAAGTGACTGGTGAAGATCCTTTACATTATAAGAACATACCTGGTTCACCGCTACCATTCATGTTGATAACTCCATTTTTGTTCTCATCTTCATAGGTAGTTTCCATGGTGATGTTATCTTGGATCGCATCTTCCGTGCATGAGATGACATCCCATCCGAACTCTCCTCCTCTGATTTCAACCATGTTCTTACTACTATCTCCAAGCTTCTCATTCGCTTTCGCTTTGTCCATGATCATGATTGACTGTAATTAAACGCATACGATTTTACATTATTTGAATGAGAATAACAGTATTCAGACCTATAAAACGTACTCTTCGAATGAATTTGGAAGAAACTACAATATCATTAGACATGAAAATATATATATTTTTTTCCTGATGGAGGTTCCTAATGGTTGTTATGAATGATGAAATAGAAATACCCAACCGCCTGACGTCTTTTAGATTAGTAGCCATGCATGCAATCTGGTTTTTTCTTCAACTGAAAGGCCCACGTACGCTAGAGTTACACATTTCCCGCCTACATACATGTATCAGCAAAAACAGTAAACAATATTAATTTTTCATTCATTTGAATCTAATGATATACAAAGAAATCCTAGGTCGGAACACAGTCAGATTTTATGCTATGTGTTGGTATTCAGCTAACCAAAATATGACTCGGAGATGACTAACTCTGATAATGGTAATTCTCATTGCTGTAATGATAAACTCATAATGGACCCCATACCTTTAGTCGATCCAGTGCTACGCTAGATTCGGCCAGCATGCGGACAGCCAAGGGAGTAGGTCCAATAACAGCTCGACAAACGTTCAGAAGTGACACTAGTGTGAAAGCCTGTAGGAGAAAATGAGCCCGGACATACTCGTTATGCTCAAAGAAGGATTAACTAAAACAACTTGAAGTCCCGAATGCAGTGATTAACATTTTAAAGAAAAAAACAACATCAAAGTGTTTGAATCATGCATTCATCTATTTTTAAATTGCTTGGAAGAGTATTTGGTATTGTATCACATCAGAGGATTACAAATTTAGGAATTTAGAATTGCCCATTGGACACAAGACGTCCTTTTTTTGCGTCAACTGATTCGTTCATTTAAAAGAAGTCTTCAGATCTGTAAAACAGCGTATGATACAGATAAGGCCGACTGCACAGGATAAGTTAAGCCATGTTCTAAAGAATTAATGTTTTATTTCCTAGGCCAGGTTTGCACCAACGCTGATTTTCTTTTTCTTCAGAAAATCCCCGAAACATTGTGCTAGCCCCTTGCGTCTGTGTAGAGACTGTGTCTTGGCCTGCAAGCTGCAGTCCTGTCCATTTTTATCATTGAATACCCATGGTTGGCGCAATGTGAACGACGCCCCGTGTGCAGTAAGCATCAATGGGATATTCATTGTACATTGTCTTTTTACATTTATTTATATATTTTCATTTGCCCGTGTGCCCTGTCCTCGTCATTTCTCCTGTTCAACACTTACATAAACCACACAGCTTCATACTTTATTGATGATCATTAAAAATTATTACTCAACCAACTTATATTAAGACATACTAAAGAGGGGCTTACCATTACAAGCCACGCTTTTCAATAAGCCTCTTATTTTCACATGCCACATACAAATAGTTTTACCTTTAAAAACATTCAAACTGTCAAATTTGATTAATTGTCAATAATGTAATTAAACTATTGCAATGTTTTTTTTTTAATAATATTGTGTCTAGATGTACATGTAATATCCTCCAATTCGTAATATCGTTTTGTTTTTTTGTATACATTCAAGCATGTGAAATAAATAAATTCAAATTCAATTAAAAAAATCAATTGATTACCTCAGCGGCAGTGAGTGAGTTACCCATATAGACGTGGATGATGATGGACAGGACAGAAGCAAGACTTGGAATGATGGGAACATTGGATAGACTGAAACTCTGCAACATTCCCGCCTTTTCCAAATGCGACTTTTCTTGGCGGCGTAAAGCTTTACGATTGAGTAAGAAATAATGATATGGGGTTAGGAGAGTAATGGCAGTGTTATAGACCGGCGAAAAAAAACGATGACTATTTTACATTCCCATAAATAAAAAGTTATGTTCTCTCTTTATTAGCTGCACTCATTCGTGTTAATACGCACTTGTTTATTGCAGTCTCGTGGACAATAATATTTTCTTATTACACCCCCATCTCCACACCCTACAGTATGTAGACTTGTGTGATTCAAGTTAGTGGCAGCATTATGTTGTTTTGTTTTGTGTTTGCCTTTATTAGCATCTACGATCACCATGAATAAACCAGAAGCGGACCAAGAATTTTGAAAAATGAAACAGAGGGAGTGCTTGCAACGTTTTATGCATGACTGATGCTATGTTCCAAAAAGAGAGGGACATGCATCGAAATCTGAAGACAAAAAATGAAAATACCTTTTATTGACTTGGCGAATGGTAGCTCCCATGCATACATTTTGATCAGTTTAATATAAGTCACAATCTCGTGCATCTTCTGGACACGGACATCAATGATCTCGATACATTTTATTCTGATCTTCGATATAGCCCTTCCAGCTATGATCTATGAGTCATGCAGAACAAGACACAGAAAGAGCAAGAAAATCAATTGAGCAAGTAAGGATTTCAACCATAAATATACCGAGTGAACTTGATAAATGACTTTTAACTTAACCTAAGATACATTTCAGTTTGCTCTGCAGTGACTTGCAAAACCTAAGATGGAAGTGATGTACACCTTATTTTAGGTCGCAGAAGACTTTTCAGTAAATATAAGATACGCGGGCCTTGCCTGTATTCGAGTCCGATTACGTCCAAATGCAAAAAACAGCACCGTTTTTCCACTGTCTTATCAAGAGGTTCTTTTTATTAAAAAAATTATATCGTAGGATATACTTTGTACGGAGTCTTCCAGGTGTAATATTTAGGTCAATATCTGTGCCCTTTAAAGCATTTTTCTGAAGACATCCCCTGCTTATTTTGCCCAAGGCAGTGTCATTGATAATAATAATAATTACAGTGCTTATATAGCGCCTAACACTTACTTTATCAGAAGTCTCTAAGCGCTCTACAATTGATAGGAGAGTTTGGCCAATCCGGTTCGATTTGGGCACAAAATGGCGAATACTATAGTACTGCTTTGTTCGGCAAGCACAAAACAAACGCACATACGCCACGTAATTGTGACCAACTGAAACCAAATTGGCCAAACTCTGTGTATCGATGGCTCTGGCCCAAGGTTTGCACATACGCCCTCACCAGTGGCGGATCTACAGGGGGGGGGGGGTTAGGGGGTTTAAACACCCCCACCCCTTGGGCTGCCAAGTGAAAATGTGATGTGCATAGAAAAACGCCATCATGTGTCCAGACCCACACAGTATCCGCATCGTCATTGGGTCATTGTTTAAACTGTTACTTGATTTAAAAAGACATTATCATGCACTGCTTTTTATGGTCTCCATTGTGTTAGTAGATGCCAGGAAAACATCACTTACGGGGGTTCAAAATAGCAACAACAAAAATCGCCAGGCCGTTTCGCGGCTCGCGGACGATGCTCTGCATCGTCATTGGGTCAAACCCCACCCTTAGCTAAAAGCTAGATCCGCCCCTGCTCACCTGCATAGGGACGAACAAGATGAATGTTGCAAGTGTCCCGATCAAGGCCCCAGTTCCGACTATGAACTGTGTTGTAATGAGCGTTGCTAGAAGTAAGGTTGGGGAGGAGATCAGGAAGTTTCCTACCACGCAGGCGTTGAAGAGACGTTGACTGTCGTTGGCACATATGTTCACAATCTGGTAGTGGTAGATTAAAAGAGTGAAGATAATATCATATAATTTCAGGAGACATGATGGCTCAGTGGTAGGGCAGTGGTCTCGTAACTAGTAGATCACAGATTCGACGCGCTAGGGTATACTATGTGAGTCCTCAATTACAAAGTTCATTGTGTAGGGTTATATTACATTTGTCATGTCAATACATACTAAATAGTTAATTACGTATCAGTCGGGTAAAATAATGATTTTTCAAACTAACAAAAATCGTTACATTTAAAAACGGCGAAAGGTGGCAAATATGAATGAAAGGTGGATGATGAAAGGCGGGGATTGTCTGAATATATGGGTCTTGAAGTGTTGTTTGAAACTAGTGATCTGCATCCTTGACAACTTGGAGGAAAGGCTACAAATGACCGCTTACCTGCATTTGATCGATATTTTGGGGGGATATGGTTGCTGCATGTATGGGGCTGGAACTTAGGTTTAATATGCAGATGTTATCAATAAAATGCTTAACATGGATTAGTTCATTAAGATACGACGGTGGGAGGTTGTGTAAAGACGAGTTTGGAGTTTTTTTTTAAAGTGGAGTCTTTGCAAAATTGGCAGTTATCTTATGTTGGAATTTGATAATATGAACAATCAAGATCTCCTACCTCACCGACGCTGTGTTGCTGTAGACTCCTTAGGTTAGCTAGCTTGCGAAACGCCATAGTCAGCATACCGCTTCGTAGACGTGTGGCCGTTCGACAGTTGAATGAGCGAGAGAAGACGTCACCCGTTATTCGGACGATTTGGAGGATGAAGATAGAGACAACGAGTACGATGCCGTACCAGAGGTCGACCTCCTCCTCCTCAGTGTACTCCAGTAATCTCTGTACAAGGATAGCCTACAAACACACATATGATAGAGCACGTGGGAAAACCTCGGTAACCTCGGTGCATACTAGTGGTCAATATATAGGGAAGGGAGGCCCGAGGGTCACAGTGATTTTGTTCGCTTCTTCCCTCCCTGGCACAGGTGACGCCAAAATGTTTAATGATAATAATAAGAAGAAGAATAATCAAGGTTACAAGGCTTGTGTGCTCGACAGAAGGGCGCGAAGACAACAAAAAAATATTTGAATTCCTCATTTCTTTAGTTTTGTAATAATTATAAGGACAAAGAAATAATAGACAAGTTATAACAATATAATTCTAGATGAAAGGCAGACTAAGTTGTCTTCTCCAGATACAATGATAAGAGGTCAATGCTTCAAAATCAAATTTCAAGAAAATTACTTCTGCTGATTATGCGTCTGTTTGCGTCCGGATCTGTAGAGCGCACGAGATGCCGTGAAGACTTGCTGATAATGATACCGCACAATATACTATATTTAACAGGTTCTATAGTATTTTAATTTGCTTTAATGACTGGACACTCTGGATGCGGAGAAAATGTATTTGACACGTCCGAGGGACTTCATGAAGAATGGATCTCATTTTTCATATGGTTGAACTCTTCCAGTCATAGAATTAAAAAGGAGGAAGAGGAGAAGAAGAAGGAAAGGAGGAGGCGGAAGAAGAATGAGGAGGGGAGGAGGAAGAAAGAATGAAAGTACGAAAATAAAACTCAATTCATACAGTTTGTTCAGGGCCCTGTTTCATAAAACTTCTTATTTATAACAAATGCCACAGTTCTATTACAATTTTGCTCTCAGTCAATCAAGTGCAAGGATGCCAGTAGCTTATAAAAGTCATCATAACTTGTCATTGATAACAAGGATCATGAAACAGAGCCCACAGGTTCCTTACTTCATCCATAATTTATAATCATATTTATTTATTTCCTACAAAACATACAGACGATTGCTACAATAAATATATTTGAGCGAGGACTACAGAGGAATATTAACTGCTTACAGATGTCACGAAAGACGCCATCAGAGCGACGACAAGCACAGCAGCTGATATGATCTGCCTAGTCCTAACAAAGCGAATGGCTACTCTCCCGATAGAAACTTCCTCCTCACTTCCCCTTAGAGCCACTTCTTCCATCCACAGTCTTTCTAGTCTGCGTGCAATCAATGATTGGGTTAAGGAACATCATTTTCTTGGGTTTATGATGCAGTTTAAAGAATAATTTACTATGGCTTGAAGAGGTACAGGTTTAGACAATGACGTTTGGATTCTATCAATTTCCCCTTTTATCTGGACAATAATCAACAACTTTAATTCAATTGATTGATTAGAAATAGGCACTGTGTCATTGAATCTGCAATATTGTACCTCCATCCATTCATGAACGTCTTGGTCGGAAAACAAAATGTATTTTTTTAAAGAGTAAAAAACAGGGATCTCGCAATGCTTAAAAATAAACCTGATGAGTTGTGTACGTTTTGCGGTGCATCCGATGTCCGCAAAACGTAATCACTGGTGATGTATAAGTCGTAAATGGTGAGCAAAATTATTTATATAAGCCAAGGAGTTACCTTGGATAAGCTAAAGAAATCGTTGTATAGACAGCACCGCCCCATCCCTATCATTATCATCCTCATTATCATCATCATTGCCATCCGATTATAAAAAAAATCTTTTCAATTTCTTTCTGTTATATTCCTTTATCCCCCCTTCTTTATAAAAAAATCAAGTAGACCCCTGCCGGGTTGTGCATGAGCACGCGCGCGTGTGTGTGTGTATGTGTGGTGTGTGTGTGTGTGGGGGGGGGTTAGGGGTAGGAGAGTGGGGTCGTTGGAACCTAAGGAAGTAATGTCAGTATTTTCTTTTAATGTTAGCGGAGTCCAATTTAATTTTACACATTTTGGTCTACATGGGCCGTTGATCTAGCGGGCCTTCTGTTCATTGGAATGCTTTACCTGTCTCCGTTATAATCGCCTCTGTCATACTCCGACATCGTTCCAAGATCGGCATACTCGAGCGTCTTTTTATAAGCCTTGAAGAACAAGGACGTCATCCATGACAGCCATACGAATGACAGAAGTCCACAGTGATCCAACGGTGAATATTGTTCATTTCTGCATGGGAAAGACACAATAAAATGGATAAACTTGTAGGAGTTTGTTTTCCCTATATTGAATAATAAAGCCACTCGATGAATTGCATATATAGGTTTTTAAAGACATCCAATAAACGTCACAAAAATGATCATGATTAAAGGGAGTGTAGCATGGCAAATACTGGTTAAAACTTCACTGGCTTCCTATCACTTCTCGCATCACTTACAAAATTCTCCTCCTTACTTTCAAGACTTATCATGGTTTCGCTCCTTCATATCTTTCTGAACTCCTTCCTCGATACACTCCTGTCCGGACTTTGCGATCTGCTTCTCAATCTCTCCTCTCTCGGTCTCACAATATTTCTTATAAACAATACGGTCAACGTTCTTTCGTTTATGCAGCTACATTTCTTTGGAACAATCTCCCTTCAAATTCGCAATGCCAGTTCTTTAAATACATTTAAAACAATGCTAAAAACACATCTCTTTAAGTCTTGTTCTTAAATAGCCCTCTGACATTTTGCCTTTTATATTTTGTATAGATTAACGTAGGATACTATTAATTTATGAACTATTTGTATTTTGGTTGTAAGTGATTAGTAATTATATACATGTATTATTTTCATTTGTAATTTGTAATTTGTAATGCTAATTCTGTTTCCTTTACTTTTCAACTTTTTTCCTTCTAAACCGCTTAGAGGCTTTTTGCAATTTGCGGTATAGAAATGTCTTATTATTATTATTAACGCCATCTACGTCTTATTTTGGAGGAACTGCGCATGCGCCACCTGCTTCAGGCGACGAGCTGGAAGCAGGTGGCGCATGCGCAGTTCCTCAAAATGACGTCACTCGTAGTCGATGGTCGTTCTGTGTCAGAATCTAAAGCTCGCTATTATACCCGATTGGCCCCGAGTAGGGCCACGGAAAGACACACAGTCTCGTCATGCTGCACTCCCTTTAAATGAAGCTATACTCTGCACGATTTAGATTTGACCGCATCTATACAGTGCGTATTAACAAAGGTATACCCAAATTTGGCAGATTGCCATTTAAAAGTTATAACCTGAGTCACCTTGAACTATATTTCATTTTAAAGAGTAAATCATATCATATTCATAACTCTGTTGTGTTGAGCACAAATTTTTTTTTTTGCCTTCAAAAATTGAAAAAAAATTTCACCACCACCCCACCCCCCCTTGAGCGCCAGGGGAGGGGGCCTATTTTCTTTTTTTTTCCCCAAAAAGGGTGTTTTTACATTTTTTTCTAGGGAGGGTCCGCTCGGCCCCTGGATCCGCCACTGGGTGGTAGTGGTGGTAGGAGGTGTGGGGTAGATGCAGCCTTATACGTACGCTTTGTATTTGACTCAAATTTACAGACGTGTGTCTTATCTTGGTGCATCTTCATAGAGGTGTCGTGGTCTAGTGGATACGTCACCGGACAGTGGATCACATGGTTTGCGGTTCGAGTCCCACTTCGGCACTAATGTCTTTTGTCAAGATATTAATCTACATTTGCCACACTCCACCCAGGGCACCGTTGCATAAAACTTACCACTGATGATAACTTTGTCATCAATATTAACTTCCATGGCAACATCACTCAACAGCCAATCAAATCGGGGTTTCCATGGAAGTTACCATTACCAGTGGTGAGGTGAATGGGTACACGATAGGAAGAAATTCCTTGAATGCTTGAGCGCTTTTTCATAGTATGATTGCAGGACCCTCAAGGAGAACAGTAATAATACTGATGAGGTTACCCTGAGCAGGGAGATGATCATCTCCCTGCCCTGAGTAATCTAGACATATTGTTATGATTATTATTATTATCATTATTAGAATTTGTAATAAAAGATTCACCCGTTCCAGAGCGTTGGTAAGCAGAAAAGAATTCAGATCAAATATGACGCATGACAATACGTCATTTTTCATTCGTAATAAGTGACGTAAAATAAGTCACGAGTGATGTGAAAGAACTATGAAATGACTATGCAATATGCCCGAGGCGTTCGTATTTCCTTTTAAATGCTTGGGAACAGATAAACTGATCAAATCCAACTGAATCAAACAATATGAATATTAGAATGGTGAAATACAAAAGGATACTTTCGACCTTGAATTCTCTGAGAGCTCTAGTATATCGGTCGTTTTCTATGTACGTACAGTCTGCTACATCTTAGCTCTTGTCAGGGTCGGAAGTAATTATGGAAATTGGGAATTATTTTTAGTTTTTTTTAGTTTTTTTAACAACATTGCAAATACTGAGCATCGTAATAGTAAGATTGTGACCATCTTCACCCTTTAAACGGTTTTGTTGTAGAATATGAAAAATTAAGTCTTGTCTCAAAATAAGATCTGCAACTAAATTATCGGCATCATAATCAAGCCGTCCCCTGACCACTAGTGTTATAGACAAATTTAATGATCTATACCTGTATAGCAACGACACTGAAGAAGCTGCAATTTTGTTTCTGTAGGAACAAAATAACAGGGGGGACCTCATACCATTTGCTCTTGATAAATGCTATTTATTGAAATCACTATACTGGGTTTATACCGGGATATTCGTTTATCTCCCTCTATGTCCCTTTCTGTTTGTTCCTCTTTCTCTCTCTCCCTTTCTTTCTCTCTCTCTCCTTCTCTCTCTATCTTGTTCTCTATCTCTGTTTCTCTCCTCTGTCTTTCTTTTTTATATAATAGGAAGCCTATATCAAGGGAAAAACAAAATACATGTATTCATTTCCTGAATAAATCTTGTTACGTCTGTCGATTCATTCAAACCCTAAGATTGTGATATCTGCATGCAAAATACCCGGCAAAATACAAGCAACAATGAACAAACTACGCCAAGAATCAAGCGGAGATAATTGGCCATGCAGAATCGTAAAGAGTGAAACATCTTTGGGTTCTCAACCAAAGTAAGATGGTAAAACAAGTTTAGTCACCCCTGCTGTAGAGTTTTCTTTCCTGTACCAAAAAGAATGAATTGTTTTTCTCTCCCTTCTCGATCATTCCATATCAGCGAACGAGTTTAGATTTTCTTTTTGCAATTGACAATTTGGTTGGTAAACAACAACTTTTTCAGCATGTTTTTTGCTTTCTGCCGGTTCATTTTTTCTCCAAAACTTACAAAAGGGACTATTATTCCCCCGGTTACGCAAGCGCTAGCGTCAAGTTTTGAGGTCAGAAACTGTTTTTTTATATCTTAAATACAAAGAGTCCCATTGTCGTGAGCATAATCTCTTTCGAACATTATCTCTTTTATATCATTGGCAGCGGCTTGAGCGTGCAGTCAACCCGAAAGATTGAGGGGTGTATAGGCGTCATAATGATGTGACGCGATTACTGTCAATGCCGATCCCCCCGATAGTTTTCATTGTTTTCATAGTCTTGAACAGCATTATCACCCCCGATATTGAACAAAACAAGTAGTGCCCATCAAAAGAGACATTTTTTCTATAATACGACCGTACGAATTTCTACCCCTCACTCTGTGGCGGAGCGTGAGTCCACCATTGATGGGCACTGAAACGATTGGAAGGAGGAATCGGTCTCACTCGGAAAGTGTAATACGAATTTATTCCCCTGTGTATCTAATACGTGTTATAAATCTTTAAAAATAGTCATTGGGGGCATCACAATTTAGACTCTTGAGGGAATGTATCTCGAAACGTTTACATAGTGAGAGGGGGAGCCTCCTATGGCGCGCCGTTTGACCAATAATTCAGATAAACACTGTTTATCGCCGATAAACACTGTTTATCGTCGAAAAACAGTGTTTATCGACTGATAAACACTGTTTATCAAGCGATAAACACTGTTTATCGAGAGAAACTATGTTTATCGACTGAAAACACAGTTTCTCTCGATAAACAGTGTTTATCGGCGATAAACAGTGTTTATCGGCGATAAACATTGTTTATCAAGCGATAAACACTGTTTATCGAGAGAAACTATGTTTTCGACTGATAAACACAGTTTCTCTCGATAAACAGTGTTTATCGGCGATAAACAGTGTTTTCGGCGATAAACACTGTTTATCGAGAGAAACTGTGTTTTCAGTCGATAAACATAGTTTCTCTCGATAAACAGTGTTTATCGCTTGATAAACAGTGTTTATCGGTCGATAAACACTGTTTTTCGACGATAAACAGATAAACAGTGTTTATCTGAATTATTGGTCAAAGGGCGCGCCATAAGTGCGCGCCATTTGCCCAATAAATCAGATAAACAGTGTTTATCGCCGAAAAACAGTGTTTATCGACCGATAAACACTGTTTATCGAGAGAAACTATGTTTATCGACTGAAAAACACTGTTTCTCTTGATAAACAGTGTTTATCGACGATAAACATTGTTTATCAAGCGATAAACACTGTTTATCGAGAGAAACTATGTTTTTCGACTGATAAACACAGTTTCTCTCGATAAACAGTGTTTATCGGCGATAAACACTGTTTTTCGGCGATAAACACTGTTTATCGAGAGAAACTGTGTTTTTCAGTCGATAAACATAGTTTCTCTCGATAAACAGTGTTTATCGCTTGATAAACAGTGTTTATCGGTCGATAAACACTGTTTTTCGACGATAAACAGTGTCTATCTGAATTATTGGTCAAACGGCGCGCCATACACTCGTATTCCAGATCAGGGGGGCATTTCATCAACATTTGTCCACCGACAACTGTCGGCGCTGACTAAATTTGACCAATCAGAGGCCTGGAAAATAGTCGGTGACAATAAAATTGTCGGTGAAAATGATATTAGTCGGTGAAAACCACCGACTAATTGTTTCATGAAACGCCCCCCTGAGCCGTATGCACTACTCTGCACGTTAGTCAGGTGGCTTAGTGAAATTACCGTTACTTGCCTGATAAAAGCACCATTTTTGGTACAGGGCTTCCTTAGGACCTACTAAACTATATTAGACTAGGAGCCCCCGGCAAAAATGTCCAATAAATCAGATAAACAGTGTTTATCGCCGAAAAACACTGTTTATCGCCGAAAAACAGTGTTTATCGAGCGATAAACACTGTTTATCGCGAGAAACTATGTTTTTCGACTGATAAACACAGTTTCTCTCGATAAACAGTGTTTATCGGCGTTAAAAAGTGTTTTTCGGCGATAAACAGTGTTTATCGAGAGAAACTGTGTTTTTCAGTCGATAAACATAGTTTCTCTCGATAAACAGTGTTTATCGCTTGATAAACAGTGTTTATCGGTCGATAAACACTGTTTTTCGACGATAAACAGTGTCTATCTGAATTAGTGTTTATCTGAATTATTGGTCAAACGGCGCGCCATAGCCTCCTTCTACATCTATATGCGGTGAGGTCTGTGAAGTATGGTTCTAGCAGATTTAGGGCTCCATTATCATCCTGCGTTCTTTTAGATATTACTACTACTACTACTACTACTACTACTACTACTACTACTACTACTAATACTACTACTACAACTACTACTACTACTACTACTACTACTACTACTACTACTATTACTACTACTACTACTATTACCACTACTACTACTACTACTACTGCTGCGGCTACTGCTACTACTACTACTACTACTACTACTACTACTACTACTAATAATAATAATGATAATAATAATAATGATGATGGTGTTAATAATAGTTATAGTAATAATAATGATAACAAAAATGATAAATAAAAAAAATAATAATAATAACAATATTAATGATATTAACACTGCTACTACTACTAATAATGTTGAAGCAAATATGTATAGTGTGCAACAATCCACCTATGCAGATAGTGCTCAAGGCGCTGAAAACATATTCAATAGCAAACATATCAATTAAAGAAATACACATTGCCCGATTAAAAAAGTGTAACAAAAGGAAAAAGAAGGAAGAGAGAAGACTCACGTAGGCTTGAGTCTAACGGGTATAAGTAGCTTGATGCTTTTCCTGTATTTAAATCCATCTCTCCCTCTATAATTCAGTGGAATAATATCTTTAGGATCGACACCCTCATCCTGCTTGGTCGCCTCAACCTGGCTCGTCATCTTCGTCGTCGTCATCTCGTCCATTGGGGTCAAGGTGACCGCTGTCATTTCGACCCCTCCATCTTTGGAAAGACAGGGGATATACAAAATAATTATGTAAGAGTGATTGCAGTGCTATTGGTGGGTGGTGTTAGTGGTGGATCCATGGTAGTAGGGGAAGTTGAACCCTCTCCCCTTAAATTTCGCTTGTTCATAATTATTCGAACTATGGCGCTTGAGAAAAAAAAAATATTTTTTAATTCTTTGTTTCTTTTCCTCTGCTTCTTCTCCTTCTTGTTCTTGTTCTTGTTCTTGTTCTTCGTTTTCTTTGCTTGCTTGTCAGCACAATTTGGTACATGTGCCTCCCTTACGGCTAGAAAATGCTTTGGACAAAACAAAACGGTCATGAACTTTGACTACTCACCTGACGTCACGTCATCACCTGTCTCTGACGTCATGACATCACCTGATATATCACTCTCTTCTAAAATGAGTGTCAGGCATTATTGACTTTTTTCTAGAAAAGACCACAAAGAAAATGGTGGCGTCATTAATATACAAAGTATCTTTTAGTGCAGTCTAGCCTCAGTCTGGCTTTAAACACATTCACAGAGGGCTGGTTAACCCGCCATCGAACCGCCTTAAATGTTATCAGCGCATTCACACCAGACAGGGTCAGCCCGCGTTAAGCCGCGAGTGTGGCTATGTCAGACCCCGATTTCCGGTAAATAATGACCGCGGAAAATACGAAAATTCGCGCAAAATATGTTCTGACCAGAGCTAGCTCGGTACGGATGCCACGTGCTTAGGCGTTGCATGTAGTCATTCGCATTTCCGACAACGTCGTGCACAGCAAAGTGAACATGGATCCATCAATATTATTGATATTATACATACTCCAGGGAAATTCCTCCACATTCAAATAAAAAGCAATAAAAATACCCAGTTTATTTTTTATTGCCTACAAGTATTCTTTAAGATATATTCAAGATATTTTTTGACTTTGCAAAATATAATTACATTTTAATGAAAACAATTAAAACGGTAACAATAATAGTCGTTTTCTTAGATTGGTGAGATCTGTGAGTACCATAGAGAGAGAGAGAGAGAGAAATAAAATAATGACAACTTCGTGGATCAAAAAAGTAAATGTTGGGATCAATCAGTTCTTAGATATACTGTCTCTTTCCCTTCCTTATAATCAACGGCGGCATCATTTCTTGATGAAACCCTAATTATAGAAAATTCGGACACTTCCCAAACGCGAGGAATTATATTATGTAATAGCTCAGCGCTATCATAATTATATACCACAACGATTTTTTTCCTTTTAAATTGAAGTAGCTAAATATCACATTATGAAAATTATAACGTCTCTATGCGCTTCCAAAACTGTGGATATTATTACCCGGTTTAGCTTAATATCATTCGATATGTCTCAAATTTAGTACTGTCGTCACAGGCTGCGAATTTATGAAACCAAACAGAGAAATAACGGTTAAAACATCTATCTCTTACCTGTTTTCTCCTCAATGTTACACAGCTATCTCCTAAAGAAAAGATGATATAGCCTACAAGCCATACATGTATACAGTTACGATGGGTTAACAAGTGAAGCCTTTCTGAATAAATCTATTCTTCCTCCTCTTGGTCAGACTACTCCAAAGAGTATTCATTTAATTCATTCTATATACCTCACAAAGCAGCTTATTCAATTATATAGACGCGTCGCCCTGTGATGTAACAATAGTGCATGATGCTAACGTGAAACAAGACAAAACGTTTCAATTTATTCATTCTTAGAGGTTTTATAAATAACTTTGTTCAAAAGGTGCGCGCGGGACCCGACTTATTTTTTCTTAGTTGGATCGAACATAATGATTCAACCTAGTATGATATATTTTATGCACGTGATGCAATACGAGTTGATTTGATCTTTGGTTGACTTCAAGAAAACCAGCTTTAGAAAGTTTGCTGTAGCCAACATGAGTTCTTGGGACCAGAACATTTTATAAATCTCACCATTTTGTTCTGTATAATGTTCAACTTCTTTTGATCTGACTTGTTTATGTCACTATACCATGCAGGGTTAGCATAGTCAAATAAACATTGAATAAGAGGAAAACAGAGTATACGTCTTGCTTTTTAATCCATACAACTTTGATATCTGTACACAAATTTCAGAAGAGAATTTGCTTTTTTTTTACAACTGATTCTACTAAAGATGAAAATGAAATTGCGCTAGCCAACTCAATGCCTTAATACCTCACAGATTCTTTTCTCTTGTTTAAGGTAAGCCTTGTCATTGAGTCATCCAAAATGGACACATTTTACTTCGAATTGTTTTTTCCCCATGGCATTGCACTGTCATTTGAATAGAAAAAATGACAGTGTCAACTCAGACTCAATAAAAGGCTCATTTACAATCAAAATTCATGATGTTTTCTTTCTTACGGTGACATAATTTTCGGTTCTCTTACACCCCTTGTTTAAAGTAAGCCTTGTCATTAACTCATTCAAAATGGACAAAAATGTTTGGGGTGCTATCTTTTCTCATCAAAGTCTGCCGTTAATACCTTTGGTAGTTATTAGCATGTCTTCTTTATATTGAATTGAATTGATTGGGTTTATTGCAATAAAAGATCATGCAGCTGGAAAGCTGAAATTGCTCAACTTTTTACAAAGTCAATGTACAACACAATAACCGATCAAAATATGAATGACTAAGACGCACGACCATAAATCATGCATAATGAAACTATATAAAACTCTCAAATATTACATACAAATCTAAAACATTAAAAACTTCTGTGTCATCAAAGGTAAGAGGGAAAGGAGAGATCATTTAAATACATTGCAAAGAGTAGGGGTGATAATTAAGTTGTCATCCTGATTAACACCGATCAGCAAAGTGAAAAATTGTGACAGTCGTCCAGAATTAGACTTTACGCAGGATCTGGCTTTCTTATACAATTAATACACTGTAGTAACATTAAGGACTTTGCCATTAATTCCACGAGCAATCAACTGATTCCATAATTTGACCCTATTTATAACATCAAATGCCTTTTGATGATCAGCGTTATGATTTATGGGGGGTTAAGTCTTTCCAGAGGGTTTATGTTGAACGTCTTTATCCCATCACACTTTATAACGGTCTATATATTATCATTAGTGTCTTCCAAATCCCACTACTTTATTTCCAGGCCTATCTTCCATTTTCTTCATCTTTAAAAACAAACATTTGTTTTTATTTTTATTTTTACCTTTGGGTTTGATAGTTATGTTTATAAACATAATTTTTATGTTCCAGTTCCCTTTTGTATTGTACGTAACTACAATATATATATATATATATATATATTAAAGAAAATGTAGAAATAAACCCATCTTCTTCTTTTTCCAAAAAAGGGTGTTTTTACATGTTTTTTTTCTAGGGGAGGGGTCCCCGGGCCCCGCCCCCCCCCCTGGATCCGTCACTGACTTCTACTATTACTACTACTATACTAGACGTACTGTATACGTACTAATAATAATATTAATATGATGTTAACAATAATGATAATATTAACCCTGGCCCTGACCCTGACACAAATAGAAAAAAAAATATGTAATGTAAAGAGGTCATTTAATTTTCATGATTAAAGTTCATACCGTAAGAAGAAAAAAAAAAGTAAGTGATGTAGACCTAAGCCACATACATACGACATCAACAACAAAAAACAGTCGGTTACTTCAGTTCAAGAACTCTAATTCAAGAATTCTGATTCCTGTCTTCGCTCGCTAAAAGCTGAAAATAATCCTACAATGGAAACGATAGTGGAGGAAATCGTAGCAGTGGAAGTTTTAAAGGTATCATTAATTATTTTCAACAATAATCGTACGTTTTATCGTGTTTAGTAATGTAAAAATACCTTCTTGAAAAAATTGTGAAGTTACGTGCAGTCCCATTAATGCCATTTGATGTATTAATAATGTTATGTTACGACTACGAGTACGACTACGAGGTACATGTATGATTGGATTTAGGGCCAGGGGGGTGGTCGTGTCTGGACGCTGCTGAAGCTCATAACACATCCACATATCTTATTTAGTACATTTAACAATATTTTAATATGATTTTGGTAATGATCCCATGTAGAACTTTAGCTTACATCAGCGATACAGCCAGCGCATGCGCATTACGTTCCTCCCCTCTCAGCTCATTTTCGTAATTTGGCGCCTAGCCGAGCCGACATGGGCCCTTTAGATTGGCTATCGCTGGCTCCCATTAGGCTCTATGTTATAAGACATTAGTGCGAGGAGATGGCTTGCGATTTTCCGTTTTTATCGATACCAAAATTATGATATTTCAGTCAAATCTTCTAGTCTAGATCTAGACCGAAGATTTCTGTCTCTTTCGTTCGTTAGCCTCTGATTTGGGTAGGGTCGGCTCCTCTCTTTAGAGACAGAAGCCGACCATAGGCGCTCCTGTGAAAACATTTTGGCCATTTATGGCCAAACTCTTTGCCCAAAATACTACATTTTACCCGATGCATATCCGATGCGTTTATTATTGTTAATTAGGCCTAGGCTAAACTACATCGGTTCCACTTACCAGATTGACTGTATGATGCATTTAAGGGTCTTTTTCCGATTTTCATCGCCGAAAATGAGCTCCGTGTTGAAATTCTTGCAGCCGTATTTTAAACTGTTACTGTGAATGGATGACGTCATCTTCCTTCATGCGCAGTAACAGTTTAAAATACGGCTGCAAGAATTTCAACACGGAGCTCATTTTCGGCGATGAAAACGGAAAAGACTCTTAAATGCATCATACAGTCAATCTGGTAAGTGGAACCGATGTAGTTTAGCCTAGGCCTAATTAACAATAATAAATGCATCGGATATGCATCGGGTAAAATGTAGTATTTTAAGTAAAGAGTTTTGGCCATAAATGGCCAAAATGTTTTCATAGGAGCGCCTATGGTCGGCTTCTGTCTCTAAAGAGAGGAGCCGACCCTACCCAAATCAGAGGCTAACGAACGAAAGAGACAGAAATCTTCGGTCTAGTCTAGATCTAGATCTATTTGTTACAATTTTATCAGCGTCCTTGAAAATTAAAGTATTTGACTTAACTAGTTTTAAGTCTTACTTAACTAAGTCTTAAGTTTGAAAAATTCTCATTTTCGTCATATTTAAGGTACAAACTTGCAAGTTGTACTGAAATGTTCGTTGATTTTTCTATTTTATGTGTGTGCAATTTCGTGTGTGTGTCACCTATGTGTGAAATGCGTCACCTGTTTAAAGCACATCGTGTCAAAATCTCTGTGGTGCGACGTAATATTTCGTATTGATTTTGCCATTGAACTTAAGTCGCGCTTAACTTAAGCGCGACTTAAGTAGGCCCTCTCTCACTTAAATTCGAAGCCACTTAGCGTAGCGGCCAATCAGAGCGCGTAAACTCACTGTACATCGCGGAATGGTAAAAGTTATACGTGGATCCACTATTGAAATCGTTTGAAAATTGTGATAAATCACTCACGTAGTCGTAGAACATTTACCATTCCGCGTGTACAATGAGTTTACACGCTCTGATTGGCCGATACGCTAAGTGGCTTCAATTTTAAGTGAGAGAGGGCCTACTTAACTTAAGCGCGACTTAAGTTCAATGGCAAAGTCAATACGAAATATTACGTCACACCATGGAGATTTTGACATGATGTGCTAATAATAAAATTGTAACAAATAGAGGGTTTGACTGAAATATCATAATTTTGGTATCGGTAAAAACGGAAAATCGCAAGCTATCTCCTCGCACTAATATCTAACATAGAGCCTATGGGAGCCAGCAATAGCCAATCTAAAGGGCCCATGTCGGCTAGGCTCGGCGCAAAATTACGAAAACGAGACCGAGATCGGATGAACGTTCTGCGCATGCGCTGGCTGTAAGCCGATGTAAGCCATTGTTCTATGTGTCACTGTAATTAATACTTTCGCCGTCGGAAAATAAAGTACACACACAATCAACGCTAACTCCAGGGAGTTTCGACGCCAAAGCTCCAGACGCCGAACAGCAAAACGATTCAAACAGCGGATTGGGTGACATTATCTCAAAATGTGAAGAGGTAGTAATTACAATTTTGGCTTAGAATGTTTTTTTACTCCTCTGGGCATCGTGCCACCCCCTTGAAATTATAATTTGAAGAAGTCTTCGATGGGAAAAGGGTGATTCTTCATCCTAACCCCCGACGATTCATCCATGTTGTATCGTCGAATCAACATGGCAAAGAGAAAGTTGCAGCACATATGCGCATGCGTACTTTCTCTTCGCCATGTTGAATAGACGATACAACATGGATACAACATACAACATATTTTACAGCGCAGCCGCATGAAATAGACCCGAAGCATTTGAAATAGGGCCTGAACGTAGCATGTGGGTATTTTTAATGAATATATTAGTGATAGCGAGAATGATTGCTTCTTGATCCTTGTGCATCCTGTTCACCTTGAGCACTGAATCTCTGTGTAAGGCAGTAAGCTTGATATAAAATAAAGAGTACAGTCATAGAAACTCGATCCATATCAAACTGCTAGGGTGAATTAAGAGTCGAAAGAAAAACACAGTCTTAAGTGCTGTTGTTACAAGACAGACTCCTTTATTCTGAGCAGTTCGATCTGGAAATATACAAAACGGACAAAAACATTACTAGTAATCTGGAGCTCAAATGCCTTTTTTAATGTTTTATGCAGAAACATGAGCAACTGTACAATGCTGAGCTTGCCCAGGGTAGGGTGACAGTTGGGACTCAGTTCCAGTATGCATGGTGCCTGGTGAGAAGCCGTTATAGAGATGACATGAGGAGAGGGTAGTACTTCTAGAGGAACTACTACATGGTGGAAGCCCTCAGGTCCAACGGGATTGTCTCTTCTATCTAGCCATTGGATACTACAGGCTGAAGGTTAGATTTATAATACGTGTATAAATGTAGAAATTACAGTCAACCTTGCGTGCAGATCACAGTTAAGGCAGAATTCCTTTTCAGTTAGAAGCATAAATAATTGGAATGCGTTACCAGAGGATTCAGTTTCTGCCACTAGTGTTAATATATTTGAACCATGTCCCTCTTTATTCTTACCAAATTCTTGGGTATAACAGTTGATGACAAACTTTCTTGGAAACCACACATTGATAATATTTGTAAAATCATTTCACGCAATATCGGTGTTATTAATAGACTAAAATTGATCTTACCATATTTGAATTACGGTCTTCTAGTTTGGGGCAATACACATCATACATTGTTGAAAAGAGTTCTATTTTTGCAAAAGAGAGTTATTCGTATTATCTGTAATGCCCCTATACGCTCCCATACTGATCCTCTGTTTTTGGAAAATAACATCTTAAAAATTAAGGATTTGTACTTATTTCAGCTCGGTCAATTTATGTTTAATTATAATAATGGTATACTGCCTTCTGTGTTTAATGATAGTTTCTTAAAAACCATGCCTTTCATAGATACCCCACTCGACAATCCGATGAGTTTCACTTACCTCTTTTGAGAACATGTTCTGCACAGAACACGTTTATTTTTGAAGGCCCTAAATTTTGGAATACTCTGCATAACGATTTGAAAACTTCCCTTCACTAATTGCTTTAAAAAAAAAGTTAAAATTTTCCTTATTACAATCGTATAATAGGCCTACAGGTACTTAGAAATGTATTGCAGTAGAACATCTCCTTCCCATTTTTTTGTTTCTTCTCTCTTTTCTTCTGCCCCTCTCTAAAAATCCATACTACTTGCCATCATGTTTTTGCTCTTTTTGTTTCAGCAATCTCAAGGATTTTGTGCACTCCCTATTTCGTGCTCGATCTCTATGATTTTCCTTTTCTCTCCTCTCCTTCCCTCCAAACGCAGCCACATTTTCTTTTCTTTTTTTTCTTTTTTTCTTTTTTTCTTTTTTCTGTTCTTTCTTCATCATGTAATTTTTTTACGTCCTCTTGTTTCCAGTCATTACGTGTTTTAATATATGTTGTCTCTGTCGGCCGCTATTCTTCTTTGATTGTTTATGTATTCTATAATCTTTTCACACTTATTATCATCTGAGGGGGCCACAATTTACAAGCTCTGCTTTTCAGTGGACCTCTCCATTTCCTCAAAATATAATTGCAGTTAAATTTATAATTCTATTTTTGTCTTCCTCAAATGTAAAAATTACTGTTAAGATGTGTTTCTTACAAATGTAACTATGTTTTTTATACATTTTACATTGTATTCGTTATTATATATTGTATTTTGTTGGAAATGAAAAAATAAAAATGAAATGAAATGAAATGAAATATTCAAATCTGTTGTTGAGAGGCACTGGAAAACCCATCCACTTAAGTTTTCACCCTATCAGAGACTACCCAACGTGACGAGGGGCAAATAAGCTATAAGCAAGTAAGTAAGTAAGTAAGTTACCTTGACAGGACTACAGCAAGTCTATTGCATTGACTTAGGCAATCTTTGACTTGTGCGTTAGTCGTAGAAACACACTCGCTACTGGTTGAAGCATGGTTTGCCTTCACACTGCTCGTTAGAGTGGTCTGGAGCGGTCTGGAGCGAATCGGTCCAGATATATGTTTCCTGGAACAGCTGTGCCTTCACACCCACCGTTAGACCGCTCTAACGTAGACAGGTTTGGGAAGTGAGTGAGAATGGGGTCAAAGAGAGGCAGGTAATAGAGAGAGAGAGACAGGGAAGAACTTAGGAGCATGCACCAGCAAATCTGGTGTACAGGGGTGTATTGTGTAAACAAACAGTCCGCCTGTCTGTCGAATGATTCAGAATACTATTGAATCCAATTTGTCCTAGGTAGCTTTTTTTGTCCCACAAAAGGTTATATTCATTAATGCATTTAGCTTTGAGCTTATTGCATATGCTTTTGAAGTCCATAACCCAAGGCAATTTCCTTGTTCATTTGTACTGATATCGATTAAAGAAGTGTTCAAAGTTGGTCTTTTTCAATAAATATTCCTATAATTTTTTTACATTGGAGCACAATCACTATTTTTGCAGTTGAAAAAACCATGGTATAAACTTGTGTATGGTAATCAGTTTCCTATAATAATGATTTTAAAAAAGATACTTGCAATGCACAGGATCTGGGAGAGTATGTTATTTAGCATTCATTTTTCTGGTCACCCGTCATGCATATCATAATAGTATGCAAACTATTGATTGTTAATGAAATCTTTTATCTATTCTCCTTTCTTTTCCCTCCTGTTTATGCTGTTTTAGGACTATACAAAAGCCCTGAAGTATGTTCAAGGACTTCTTCAAATAGAGCCCAACAACAGGCAAGGAGCAGATCTTGAACTGCTGATAAAGAAAAAGATGAAAACAGGTATTTATTACTTGTATATTAAAACCTGTGTGCTGTACAGTGTTCCATCTGGGAACATGTGCCTAGTGCCTACATGAAAGTTGGAACTACAGTATGAATAGATATAACTGATAGTGATAATATAGAGGTGTTGTGGTCCAGTGGATAAGTTTCCAGACTGTGAACCACTAGGTATGGGTTTCGAATCTCTGCCACAGCACTAACATCATTTGGCAAGACGTTAATCTGTGTTTGCCATACTCAACCCAGGTGAGGTAAAAAGGTACCTGGTAGGATTATTCCTCGCAAGGCACTGTGCGCTAATAAGGGCTGCCGGATCTAAAGCTAGGGTGATAATTGTCAAAGCTCTTTGGAAGCCCATAGGGACGTAAATCATAATGTTGTATCATTGTATGTGCTATACAAGAACAGATTTTCATTAACTGGCTCGTTAATTGAGGTGATATGTAAATGTAAGACTATACTGCCCTAGTAAGGCAACATTATACAGATATTGCCTGCCTAGAGGTTGAATATAACATTTCACTTCCCCGACAGAGTTATATATTTCCCAAGGGATTATATTGTCCTGAGGGAAAAATGTAACTCTGGAGGGAAAATGAAATGTTATTTATTAAAACGATACAACAGGCAATATCTGTTATATTATATAGTCTATAAAGATGGGACATTTGTATCTGATCTAGATCTAGACCTACACTAATTCAAATACTGAAATCAATTTCGGCACGGCGCGTAGCTGTGTAGTATGTTCTCTGCGCTGCATGAATGCAGCACACTGCGCGCGGCAGCCAGGCAGTATGACGTAGTGATGATGCTCCTCGGTCCAATATAACGGACCGAGGTGACGTCAATCGGGCGCTATAAAACGTTGGAGATCCTTGCAGCTCTAGTCACGTGATGGCGCTTTGGCCAATCACTAGTCAGTATCTATATAGACTATTTAATATAGCTTCATATCCCCTTCAAGCTAGTCACTTTGCATCATCATTTCGCAATGATATTGCAAGAATATTTATGATAATTCTTGCAGCTGGTTTTTGTTGATGAGTCATTACATACAATTTCGGGGGTTGAAGTCAGTTTTACTATTATATACATTTCTTGATTTGTTTATGACAAGAATAAGCAGGATGTTTCATTATAGAGATCAAAAGCAACACCCCCTTTTTCCTATTCCACTTTTATAGGCATCTCTAGCTCCTATTCTCTTCTGGTGGTTTATATTCATGTATGTATCCTTTTACCTATCCTCGCCCTCTCCTCTTTTTCTATCCATCTTTGTACCTCTCTCTCTCTCCCAAATGTTATAGATAGCACTCTTTGAGTCATTCCTTGATCCTTCCTCAATGCCTTCTACAGTACCTCATTGGTGATCAAACTTTTGCTGTAGCTATATTCGCTCAAAGATAGAGGGCTAGGGTTTTAGGTTTAGGCTCAGATATAGTGTTTGTCCAAGTTTGAAGTTAGGAACTTGACATGTGTTAGAAATTAGCCACAGAGTAGTAGATGCTGGAAAATATGCTATGTGCGACCTGCGTTTAGAGTAACTGTTATTCTGCATACAGGACATCTCTCCATTTTTTTCTCATTTTATTTTCAGATGGACTTCTTGGAATTGCAATAGTAGGTGGAGCAGCAGTAGCTTTGGCAGGTCTAGTTGGAGCTGGAATTGCCCTAGCAAAGAAATAGAACTTGCTCAGGTCACATACCATCTTCAAAACAAAAGACATTTTGTTAATCATCTCTTGTGAACACCAGTCCTGATGCAAATGTATCGAAGATATTATGAAGGTTGGAAGGCGTTTCAGATCAATCAGATGGAAGGAACCAAAATGCTTCTCTGGATTGCACCATGCACAACTTGCATTTGTTGTTCAGCCATGTTCAGACTAGAGATTGTATGTACATTTGTTGGTGTGTTAGCCCAACTCATCATGCCATTGGAGTTAGTCATTTGTCTCCTCATTCCAACTTACATGTTTTTTGGTGAGTGGGACTGCAGTATCAGCATTGTATGGCTTCGTGAAAATAATCACATTGTTATTACAGGTGGATAAGGATGTTGAAGAAAATATGTCATACAGTATGTTAAGCATTTTGGTTGAAAATTATTCTGATAACATACATTGCTCCAAAAATAGCTCAAATAATAAGCTTTGTTTCTGTTATTATTATTTTTAAAAGAATAGATGACGAGTGCTTCCATGATAAAGAAAAAGGCGCAAAAAAGGAGCCATGAAATAAACATGTAGTATGGTTATGCTGCTTTCAAATGAAATTTTATCACTATATACCACTTTTACTTACTGTAAATGTCAGACATAGTAAATGTTTATGAAAAATATCAAAGCTTTGTATCCTCAATATTTTACCTGTAATGTACGAAAATGTGTTACATTTCTATATTTCCCTGTCTTATACATCGACCTATAGATATATCTCTGATGTTTATAAATCGATCAGTCCCATTTATTGTTTCTCATGTGAGTTCTATTTTGTAATCCACTTTCAGAAGTAACTAAACAGGTTTTGCTTTTTTTAAAGGAAGCACCATTTTCTTTTCAAAGAAATTAAGTTTACTTTGAATTAGCATTTGCTAAAATTTTACATTGTACATGCTTGTTCCTTCTTGAATCAATTTTTTTTTCTTCTCTATAATTTGCTTTAATGAAGAGAATCTATAGTATTAAAAGAATTTACTATTAGTGCAATAGCATTTATCTACCCTGATAATACACCATTTTCATAATGTAATCAAATTCAATGCACAAATCTTTAAGTGCCTTGTTACAAATGATTTCATTCACCTGTTACAAATAATTGAATTTCAATCGTCAGAATACAAGTTGCATTCATCACGTGATGTTAGGTAGGACAAGCCATAATGTGATGCACTTAACAAAGATTGTGCATTACATTTGATTACATTACAAAAATTGTCTAGTTCAATTGATAAAAAAATGCCATTATAAAAACGCTCGCTTATACATCTAGTTTATTTTTCATTATATAGTCTTCTATGTTATACAGTAGGCTTGTGGTTGCACCTTGTGAGAGAGACAGGGAGGATTGGGGAGTCCTGAAAAGGACTCTCGGTAATCTTTCTTTCTTGAGTGTGTGTAGTCCTGAAAAGGACTCTCGGTAATCTTTCTTTCTTGAGTGTGTGTAGTCCTGAAAAGGACTGTTGGTGTAGTCTTGAAAAAGACTGTTGGTTATCTTTCTTAGCTTATAGTTCTAAGGGGAACTATAGCGCCGGCTGGAGAGGATTGACTATCCGTCGTCAGGAGTGGGGAATAGCTGGCGTGTGTGAGCTTAAGTCACCGGGTCCTTTTCAGGACTCCCCAATCCTCACTCTCTCTCACATGGTGCAACCGCGAGCCCACTGAATATGTACATCATCATGCAAGCCGATACTTATAAGCAGTCTTCTATGTTGTTTAGCTATTGCACATCACTTACATGTAGAAGTGGAAATTATTTATTTCATGATCTACCTAGATATGGGCATGTTGAGCAAGTTGAGCATATGAAAAGGGTGGTATCCCCTATTTCACAAGGAAATATATATATGTATGGAAGAGAGGCTTGTTTGAGCAAAATACTCATTTAATGATCTACTTGTAAGTATCTAATAGGATTTCTGTCCTGCAGGTATTCTGTAATTTGACAAACTTCTGGTACCATCTCATCACGACACTTATAGAAAATGACTTTTTTTATTTTATTCAGTCCTATTAATGAAGTTCAACCGTATGTTGTTAAACAAAACATGTAAAAAGGCACCCATGCCGGCTATGCCTGCCTCACAATAGCAATATCTGTGGAATTTGTTACTGATTCTAATGTTTACATGTCTGGGTATACATACCATTTGAATGATAAAGCTAAATGAATAAAACTTTGATAAAACTTCCCTTGACAATGTATGCGACTCTTACAATACTTTTATTTGGCAGAAAGGGAATAACTTTGATTAGACAATGTATAGTGTAACTGCAACGAACATACTATATCTATTGAGATTCTGAAGCTTGTATTTAATAAGAGTTGCTAGCGATTGAATGTAGAACACTGGCAAATGCTTGAATGCAGTTTTGTAATACCGGTACTTGAATTACACAATCTTTTAAGTTTCTCCGAAAACAACACTGTACATGGGTATCTGTGATTTTGAATTATAAGGTGACAAGGGATTTTATTTTTGTTTTAAATAATTTATCAGATCATTTTTTTTCATATTCATGTGTTTGTAAAGGTTAAATGTAAAAAGTATATATCACACAAATGTGTCATGAGATACATACCAACGTAATTTGTGTTGAATTTTGTTATATTTTTGTTATAAGCTGATAAGCTATTCTGTATAGGCTGCATATACAGCATTCATATAAGAATAAAATATAAACAAATTTTAAAAAGATTTTTGTTCTCTTTCCTCCCATGTTGCTTAGCACAGTATTACACTTTAAAAAAAAAAAGGGTTATCTCTTTCTAAAGGGTGATGTTTGTAGAATTGACATGTATGGGGGATTAGTTTACACAATCCACAGCGCCATCTAGTGACACCACTGTTAAATTGATTTGACGTAATGCATTATGGGAAAAAAGCTGACAAAAATAACAGCTGTGTCATTCCGGGGTAAAATTTTGTGCAGATTATTGACCCTACTCAGGGCGTTTTGGTCATTTTGTCCACTTTTTGGCCCAAAATGGCCATTATGGTCACTTTTGGTAAGGGCTAATCGTTTTTCTCAGCAAAGGAGATTTCATAGGCCTATTCTATAAAAAGAAATGTGCCCTGATGCTAGAAAAACGTGGTCAAATTGACGGCCATCAACAACAGTATTGTCATTTGGTCACTTTTTGACCCCCGAAAAAGCCTGTTTGTAATAATATTTGTCCAAAATCATGCCAAAAGTCAAAAATCAATTAAAGGTCGGGTGAAATCCAAATATAAGATGATTCCTGTTGATGTGCAGGGCTGCATACAACTCATATTTTGTTATTCAAACTAAATATATTTCATAGATTTTTGAATATTAAAAAAAATAATTTTCTCAGACCTGCTTACCTCCACCCTAAAAAAAATGCTCCAGATCTCATTCCCTAAATGACATCATCTGTCAATCATTAGTGAGCTAACAAGAGACAAAGTTATGTAACTTCCCACAACTCAGCACATGCTCACAAAAGAAATGCATTCTTTCATACAATACCTCCACATTTCCTTTCTTTTCCTGGTGATACCACAGCACGTCTGACATAGCAACTCCTATGTTGGTATTGTATGGTCTATTGTAAACAGATGGTCAGCTCTGGTGAAGCTACATACCACTGTCTCTTGTAAGCTCACCAATGTCGGTGATGGGTATGGCAAACAGAAGGTCATGTAGTTAATTCTGAATGAAATTGCCCAAAGGTATGCCCCATGTGATAATAAGCTCTGGGGGCTCACAAGGACATGCAACATACAGACATTTAGATAATTGCTATTTAGGATACAACTCCCCTCAAACAGAACATAAACACTATCTTAGACTCGCATGTAGAAGTCAACTTCTGTGAGATGTCGTCCTTGAATTATTGAGGAGGTGGGAGGGAGAGGGGGGAGGGAGGGAGGGGGAGGGGAGGGGGGAGGGGAGGGGGGGGGTGGATGAAGGGATATGCCAAGTTTATTCGTTGAATTTCATGGCCAAATCGCATAAGATATTTTATCGTTGTTGTCATGCAGCTCATTGTATAGTGCAGCTGAACACAATCAAGACCTCTTCTGAGCTGGTGACAGAAGAAATTCGAATTATAAATAGCCTGAACTTGATGAATAGATTTAGAAAATGATTAAAATGAGAGTATACACAAAAACAACAAAAGTACTAGCAAAAAATCTAACAAAAACAACAGCAAAAAAAAAACAAACTTATGAGGTACACCACATAGTTTGGCAAATACAAATGCATGGAAGACTAAAATTTATATACAAATTATTATTTTATTTACATTTCTGCAGTTAAATGTTTTAAATACATGTACATTTCAAAACAGCAAGCATGTATTTGCTCATGAGCACTTGAGAGCATACTACACACATTTATACATGTACATTTCTGGAAGCTACCATTTAAAATTAAAGTTAACCTGTAAAAGCTCATAACTATAATAACCACAGCAGTTCCCAACACTGGAGCCATGTCCCCTACAGGCGTATTTGGGAGTTATAATCACCCCTCCCCCCCTCCCACCAATTAGTATTGATCCTATATTTGACCCTGGTTAGCTAAATAAAGATACCCGGTATATAAATAGGTTATATAAAAAGATATAAATACATGTTGTATGTAGTTTTACTGCCAAATGCTTATAATTGTCTTCACAGCATATTGCATGTCGGTTCACAAAGATTGCTCTTAAAGGGCAGCCAACCCTTGTAATAAGATCATGTTTATGAAAGCAGAAAAATCAGAGAACAAAATGGCAAAAGTTTGAAATATATTGAAATATATAATAAGAAAGTTTTGAATGTATGAAATATGAGATCACTAAGTCTATACGAACCTCAAATTGCCAGTTTGGTCAGTGCATTGTGACGTAGACACCGATAATTCTACCGTATGTCATGTACAAAAATATAATTTCAGTTTTTCTCCTCAGTGCCTTCTCCCTCGGGGCACTACTCAAAATTTATTATGGATAGAACGTTATTATAGGTCATCTAAAAAGAATAGACCCTCCTCAGTCATAATTTTTTGAAAAATTGAAATTTTAGTCATTTTGTGTGTAATTGGAACAAGTGGGAAAGTTGTCTGCCACTACATCACAGAGACATTGCTGATTCAGCCCATTTAAAGAGTCTATACCTAATTACCTATAGTGATTACGACTTTCAAACATTCATAATATTCTCTTTTTTTGTTAAATTTTATTCAAAACTTTCACCAATCTACATCTCTGATGTTTCTCCTTTCATCTAGAGTAGTTTGCTATTAAGGTTGGATTTCCCTTTAATAACCTTAAATTGCCTGGCACTACAGATTAATTCAAATAGAAAGGAACCAGTTTTCATAGAAGAGAACTCTATTCAAACGAAAATCATTTTTCTAGTCCCACTTTTTTTGTTTTTCTTCTGATGAAATCTCTATCCAAAAACAAAAATGTAAGAATTCACTCTTCTTTCACAGGAAAAAAAATATGTTACTGTACTGTGAAACAGATCTGTTTTTTTAACTTAATTATTTTTCTACCATTGTTCTATTCTTCATGTACATGTATGTTTATGTTATGCTATGTTATTGCAAAACTATGTGTATGTCATAATAAAAACAAATTCTACAAGTTTTTTTTATATAGAATCGTTTTCCCCAAGGAATTGTAGTGTTGAGGTTCCATTGCACATTTAACAACTTCAAGCAGCCAAGTACAGTACCGGTAAAATAAACATTGAAGACTTCAATATATTTAAAACCTGAGCACATCTAAATACAGTATAAACCAGAAAGAATGCTGCATTCCAGTAAAAGGGTCTTTGTTTTATGTCCCACAAACTATGACAATATCTTCGGGGAAAGGTCATTTTCATATGCAGCCACTGTTTTATGGAATACTAGTAACTTGCTGGAATACCTAAGAAATATAGAAACATATGAAAGGTTCAGAAGTAATTTGAAAACATATCTATTTAGCACTTTGTAAGGTCTCACAAACACAATTATGAACCCAGTGCATTTCCACTCCTTCTGTATTCTGTTCTTTAAAGTACATAGAGACATGCAATTATGTCTATGTGTTATGCGGTATACAAAAACGTTAAACTATTATTATTATTGTCTAACTTCAGAAGTATACATGAGTTCATCTGAGCACACAATTTTCTTTCGTTGTCAAAATTGCAAGATGTAATTGCATTACTCTGGCAAAGGTGAAATAGAAGTGTGTTTTATACATGTACACAAAGTCATCAAGGCACCATCAAAATATCTTAGCTTGGCAATGGAAAAAAAAACAATTTAAGAGTTAACAAGAGAATATAATTTCTGTCCACTTGAGGCAAAAATAATTATCACAGAGTTGTGAGAAAAATAAAATGGCACCTGCATACAGTATTCTTTGTTAATATTTTTGTGTTAGCATCTGTAGATGGATGTACATGGATCTATTTTTTTTTGGGGGGGGGGAGGGGAGGGGGCTTAAAATGGCATAATACATAGTAGTACCAAAAAATGTTTTTTGTAAACTAGAACTAGAATAGAGCACAAACACCACTTGATCTAAATATCATATTTAGAAACTTAACCCAAAATCAAGTGCAAAAACAGCATAATGGACTGCAAGACAATCCAGAAATAAAATGACCACATGAACATTATATTCTCTTTAAAAAAAAAAAAATTAAATTTGTAAAGTATCAGAGCAAAAGTAGTCTACCGGTGGAAACGAAGTGACAAAAAGAAAAAAAATAGAGGCATATTTTTCTCTTTTTTTAAAACAATGATTATGATAATAGCTTAAAATCTTTAAAAAATTGGTTTGACTTTGTTCTTCCCCTGTCTGTGACACTAGATTTAGCACAGACAGGATAAAAGGTAAACTCTAAGTGTGTTTAAACATACACAGACATCAGGACACTATCAAAATATCTAAGCTTGGCAGTGGAAAAAAATCAAGTTATATAATCATATAGAGATGAACTTTAAAATGATGTGTTTAAATTCTTCTTTCATAACTGAAGTCAGTTTTTAATATCACTATTGTAATCAACCTTCACAATGTTTGTTGTGTTTTTGGATCTTGTTTTTTTACCTTTTCAACTATCTATGTCCCATAGCTTGGAGGCCGTTGGGGCAACAATGAAATGGACCTTGAGATACAGGTTCTCTAATACTTCCTGTCTTCAGCTGTTCTAGTTAACTTTTAAACTGACTGGTAAAACATAACATTTCCTTTCTTGGATGAGATTTTCAACCCATGGCACACAAAAGTAATTAAAACATTCTGATAATTTCCTGGCATATAAAAGATGCCACTCTTATTCTTAGCATATATACTATACATGTATTTCTAAGATTTAAGGCAAAATAATACAACTAATCACCATTCTATTGAAACTTTAAAGAAAAAAGTTAGTCTTAATTGTTTACTACAGTAACATGAGGAATCTAATAATAGTTAATAGATCTACAAACACAAGGATATACAGACAAAGAAGTATAATTATTTCAAAATATAAATGTAAAGCACACATTTCTACCATATTGTAATATGTGAACAAAAATGTTAGAGAGAGTATCCCAATTGCTGAAAAGTTATTAAATGACTATCAATATAGTTTGAATGCCTCCGAGCATGTGTTGTTTGCAAGGTCTTAGCTGCTCTTATTAATACATGGTGGATCAAGAGTAATGCCTGGGGGAAAAACAAGATCCAACATGATAAATACTCTTTATTTTATACAACATGAACTATTGCATGCAAAGTTTTATTGTATATACATGTACATGAAATATATTCACATCCCCATCAGGAATCAGCCTTTTCACACATGGGTAAAATTCTTTAAAGCTGATTAGTTTAAAGAACTTTAAACTAATCAGCTTTAGATACAACATCATTCACACAGAGAAAATTTCGGTGTGGTCGATCGAGATTCACTGCTCTGTCACTGCTCGTAAATGCGCAATGGCCCTACTGAGCGCTTAAAGAGCAGTGCCCGCCCAGTTAAGGACGTATATCCGTTCACACACAAAATGTCTTGCTCTCTAGATACGGACTTTGTATCTGCAGCCTGCTTTGACCGGCGTATAGATCGCGACTTCGTATTTGTCCGAACATCGTATAAATGACCTTCACACAGGGAAAATTTACTTTGAAGCTGTTTATTTAAACAGCTTTAAACTAATCAGCTCTAGATACGATGAATTTTAATCGTGTGTAAAAAGGCTGTATATTTAAACCTTGGTCTGTTTCCTCAGTGAAATGTAAGAACTCTTTGAGAATCGTGAATTCTGAAAAGACACTTTCTCTTACAGCGCAATGAAATATCCAAAACTCACCTTTATCATTAAACCATTATTTCTCCCCCCAAAAAGAAGAAAGTATTCAAAGCTTTCTCAAAATACCTGACAAACTGTAATCAAACTTAAACTCCAGTTGCACGAAATGGAGGATAAAACAGAGAATTGTTTCTTGCTACAATATATGCATTTAAAAAAGAAAACACTTGCAGTCCTACATTTGAAGGGTACAAGAAACCACTTGCTCAATGAAATGTTTACATTTATATAAGGATTCATAATAATACATGATCAAGAGATACAGGAGTACATGATTATCTATCTAATGATTCTAATCTGTTGGATGCTTTATGTCATGATGAATAATTTTTCATACTGAAGTTCTTCTCTAGACGTAGGGGTAATGACGATGATGAAGACAACGATGAGATTTCCCAGTAAAGACTTCGGGAGAGGAAGAGACGATAGAGTAGCACTACGATGGTTGCTTGCACAGACGTAATAGTCATGATTAAAAACTGCAAACAAGAGATACGGATAGAGAGTATTAGAGAATACTTAGTATTTATTATGACATAAAAGATCTTTGTGAAAGACAGCACAATAGACAACAACAATGGTAGACTGAGATTACAACTTGGACAAAGAAATTATGTCTTTCGATCAATCAAACTGCAAATTTTTTAAATATCGTTAATTATTTATTATAATGAAATAATGAAAGTGTTTCAAAAGAATTTCAATAAGAAGTTCTCATATTAAAAAAAAAAGAAATTGAGAAATTTTGACGACAAAAGTATTATATAGTGGAAAAAGTATAATACTTTCATACAGAAGTGTTAGCTACCAGGTATATATATATATATTTATATATAAATAATTGCTTTATTGTCAGAAAATTAGTAGCATATGTTGTAGTAGTTGTCATGTCAGCCGCATGGATTTAAATGTCTTACCCGTTTTCTGATGTAATGTGAGAACAGCAATGAAACGAAAACTAAAACTGGATATGCAAAGAACCATATAAATGACATCTGAAAAAAAAAGAAAAGGTAAATGCAGGATACTTATTTTCATAAATTCTATAAAATAAAATAAAAATATTGCAATCTGTATTGCCGTGCAATGCGAATGTATCCCCCGGCAGTGGCAGCGATTTTGTGTCATCCTAATGTTCGAAGGAGGGACAAAGATCCCCTCTCCCCTCCCTGAAACAAAAGGATGATGTAGAGATCGCCACTAGTGGCTCAGACTATTGTCAAGACTAGGATAGGAGCAGCATCACCAAACACTAAAGATGTGTACATTGTACTAAGACACACCTCCATACAACATTTGAAAGAAATCCGTCAAGAAATGTGGCAGTTAGAGCGCATAAAAGACATATGACCTTTGACCATATAAGAGACGGAACAATGAGGGCAGCATCGCCCAAAAGTGTAGATATGTAGATTGTACCAAGATACATCTCCTTTCAAAATTTGGAAGAAATCCATCATGAAATATGACCTGCAGAGCACACACTAGACACCCACCAAAATATGACCTTTGACCCTATAAAACACGGGACACTCGTGGCAGCATCACTAAAAACTATCGGTGCGTAGATTTTTACCAACATACACTTCCATACTCAATTTGAAAGAAATCTGTTAAGAAATGATGTAGTTAGACCACACACTAGAGTGCACACAAGATATCTATCAAAATATGACCTTTGACCCTATAAAAGACGGAACACTGGAGGCAGCATCAGCAAAATCTATAGGCTTGTAGATCGTACCAAGATACACCTTCATTCAAAATTTGAACAAAATCCCTTGAGAAATGTGGCCTATAAAGCGCACACAAACCATCCACAAAAATATGGGCTTTTAATACCCTATAGAAGACGGAAAAATGGGGGCAGCATCACCAAAAGTTATAGGTGTGTAGATTATACCAAGATACACTTCCATACTCAATTTGAAAGAAATCTGTTAAGAAATGATGTAGTTAGATCACACACTAGAGTGCACACAAGATATCTATCAAAATATGACCTTTGACCCTATAAAGGACGGAACACTAGAGGCAGCATCACCAAAATCTATAGGATTCTAGATTATACCAAGATACACCTTCGTTCAAAATTTGAACAAAATCCCTTGAGAAATGTGGCCTATAGAGCGCACACAAACCATCCACAAAAATATGGCCTTTTACCCTATAGAAGACGGAACACTGAGGGCGGCAGCATCACCAAAAGTTAACAGTGTGTAGATTATACGAAGATACACCTCCATACAAAATTTGAAAAAAATCTGTCAAGGAATGTGGCAGTTAGAGCGCACACAAGAATATGACGCAGCGGCGGCGGCGTAACGCTGCTGAATCCAAAGTACCCCACCGGCATACTGCCGGGGGATACAATAAGTAATGAAGAGCATTCACATGTTAAAAAAGGTGGTATAATGACTATTGTATACCGCATATGAAAGCTTCTAGGCCTCTGATTGGTCAAAACTATATTCTACTGCACTGAAAGAGCTTCTGATGTGCCTGAAACTACAACATAAAGTTAAATTTTAAATGTGCTTTTAGTTTTGATTTAAAAGTACTTAGCAACGTCTTTTTCCAAATTTCTATGGGTAAGTTATTCCAGTTTGGGGCCTGCACAAGCAAATGACATGACAATCATCCAATCTTTTCAAGAAATGAATGTCAAGAAGAGCTCCAAGTAACCCATTGAAATTAAGTGGAAAACACAGCCAACATTTGGTTGAACATTTTAGTACTGAATAAACAGGCTTTTTCTTTCTTCCTCGTATACATATATACTGTAATTGCGCAACTACGAATGGTAGCTACTTCAGGTATCAACATACGATTGTTGACAGCTGGTCACACCAGCAGTTCTAGAAAGGAAACTCCCAAGTAGGTCAATCAAATTGGTTCACTGCTGCTCACATAATGTTATTATATCACTAATCTATCAAAAACAAAAGTAACAAAACGTATGAATCCATGATCACTAAATCCCAACTTCTCTCAAAACTTAGATACCTTATTGTCTGTTTAGAGTAAGAACAGAAGGGAATTAACTCTGTGTTAAAGTATATGAACGAATGCCCTTCTGGCTCCAAACAGACCATGTCATAATGTCAATGTACCTTGGCAAAGTTACTGTAGAATTCTCTCCTGACTATACTCTTCTCCTTGGAGACTACTTTATGGAGGTTATGAGCAAAGATGATGGCCAAAGAAACCCTGCCCAAGATGGTAACTACACCCAACAGACTCTGATGACTGTGGTATGCAGAGTGTTGGGTGAAGAGAAACTGCTCCAGTAAGATAGAAAAACACTGCAAAGGAAAACAAAAGAAGAACTAAGGTGTTAGACTGCAACTTCATGATAGGTACTGCAAAATCAAAGAATAGCAATAAATACAGACATACTTTTAGCTTCCTTTATCTTATTCATTCATACTCCTTAACAGTTAACCTATAGAATGCCGGGTAAAGTTTTTTTGGGGTTGATTTTATACAATCATGCTTTCAACATGATTTCAACATTAATAATACTGTAATATTAAAAACAGTACAACTCTTACAAGGTTCAAATATTTATGTAAACAGTTATTGTTTAAGCAAATGTTATGTACTGAGCAGAAGCCTCTTCATCTTTTTCATCTTTCTCTAAGCTTTTATTCTTTTCTATACTCTCTCTCTCTAACTTTCTAACTATTTGTGTCTATCCCTTTTCTTCTTCTGCAAAAGTGTTCTGCGTGTGTTGTATGTAATATATGCTCATGAGTGTTGGTGTGTGGTGTGTGTGTGAATACGGGTGTGGTATAGGTATTGGAATGAATGGGTGTATGTGGGTGTATATTTTCTATTTTATTACTATTGCTTGTTGATTGATTTTCTTCAAATTTCATTTATGTTAATTTATTTTTTATATATTTGTACAGGGCCCCCTCCTAATAAGCTTTGCTTTCTTAGGGGTCCTTCCAACGTATTTTGTGTATGTATTCATTATGTAATTATTATGTTTTTAAAGGAAAATAAAAACTGAATTGAATTGAAATTGAAAAAAATGACAGTCATCACTTAGGATGATTATTGGTACTATCTTTGGACATACCTGTAAAGCAGTAATACCTGCTGCTATCTTGGCTAATAAAGATGTCTTCCATACATGAGCATTGAGTTGTGTCTTGGTTGAAGTCAATGTCCATCCCAATGACAGACTGACCATCATATACAGCATCATGAACTGAGCTACGATGTCTAACACTACAAAATATTCAATAATAAAAACAAAAAATTCCACATTAATATAAGCATAATCTAACACTGATGCTGGCACCTTACAGCCCAGTAAGATGATAATGTACAATCAGTGAGACATTTCTACTAAAAATATAATACCTAGAAACTATAGGTCAGGTCAAGATAAAAAAAAACAAATGCTACAATCCAATTGAAGTCACAGTAATTCTGCTTGATTATACTGCCAAATGTTCCCATTATCTTAGACTAGATTCATGCATACTCCGACGAAGAAAAAGAACTCTCACATGAAACATTCAATAGATAGATCAAGCAATTGAAAAAATAAAAGCACTCATTCACATAGTTGAATATATTTCTCAATTGACCTAAAAATGATTGACTCACATTCCGCTAGATTTTCCATGAGAGGAGATCCTGAACCATCTTGGGAGTATCTGTAGAGATTTAGTAACATTGAGAAAGCTCCAAGAGCCTGAAAGGACAGTACTGATGCCAGCATGCTCATAACCTGCAAGTAGTAAAGAAGACATCATTTGAACTATTAAACTCCCATTTATAACTGTGAATTCTCACAGGGAACTGGACACCAATCTGTTGTGTGTTCAATAACAGGTGTTTGTAAATCACAGAGAATGGACTTTACTTTTATGACTAACTAGTCTTACATAAGCACTGCACCCTCCATCAACAACCTCATAAGCCAGCTCTGGGATTTGAAGACAATCTCAAGTAATTTCCCTGTGTCCCTTCAAATGTTGTTGTTTGCCTAATATTACAGGTATTTATTTTTCTTCTTTCTGTCAACTCAAAATATATTTTATTGAATTTGTCTTTTGTATGAAGTATATATACAGTTAACAACTAAATGTATGTACAGCATATATGTGAAAAATTGATTTGTACCAATTTATGTTTCTTGAGAATGTGACATATTAAAGCTTACATCTAAAAGAATTCAACGAAGACCCTCCATCTTTCATTCTTAAGTTACGAAAAACACAAAAAAAACATCAAATTTACAATGGGCCCATGAATAATTTAGTTAACTTTCTATTTATGCATCATGGATATATCAAATGCAAATACCATGAATGTTCATCACTAAATGAACAATAAATAACCTTATGAAACCTCATGAGGCTCGCTGCCTTGGAGACTTGTACACACATAAATTGCTAACTCCTCCAAAGCTGGATGTTTAGATCATAAAGTGTATTTTTTCAAAGCTCCAGCTCAGGGACAAATTAGTAAACATTTACCGGTAAACAAAATCGATTGAAGCTTCTGGTAAACCAAATGAGCCATCTGACTTAAGATCCACATCCCTAGTACATACTGTTACAATTGATAAAGCACAAGGCAGTTTTCACAATCAATTTTACAAAATGATCAAGAATAAAATGAGACATACCTCGTGCATTGGCCCTCCTTTCTTGAGTGTTTCATATACTTTAGGAGCACAGATACAACCCAGGACAAAATACACAAATGTTAAAAGCTCATAGTACGTCAGCAGACCTGGAAAAAAAGAATGAGGTAGAAGTTCAACAATATAAAATGATACATAATTAATTCTCAATTATATTTGCTTTGATAGATATTTTCTCTTTCTAGGGCAACTCCTGTAGGTCCGTGAAAACATTTTGCATGTGAAATTGGCTAACAAATATTGCTTCTCACACAGAAACATGAAAATGCTTTACTATTCATTTACACTGTATTTGTTTATTTATTTACAGTTTAATTCAAGCAGGGTTGCCTTTTCAGTTACAATCTGCTTTCCCTGAGAGCCCTGCACAATAAAAACAATGTATATAAAACATTTACAGACTTAATATAAAGTATAAACTGAACACATAAATAACATCAGAATTTAAGAAACAAAGGTTTTGAAAAACAAAGATCAAAATCATAAGAATAAATATGAATACAATATTGTAAAGTGTAACTAATTATAAACATAATATATGGTATGATCAAAACATGCAATTGATAAATTATTAAATTGTCCAAGTACTGATTACTGCCGTTGAAAGGAAAATGAGGTAATAAGTGGGAGAATGTTGAGTGGGGATAGATTGAGCGAGAGTAAAGAAAGATGGTAAAGAGAGAGTGGGAGAGAAAAAGAGAGAGTGGGATAGAAAAAGAGAGAAAGTGAGAGAGGGGGAGGGAGAACAAGGAGTATGTGGGTTTTACAGGAAACATGAAACAGGATATACAGCATGTATGTAAATGTACAAGTACATGTACATGTTGGACATTAACATTCTCCTGAAAATTAGACCTATGCCTCGTTGACACTTGCCCGCATTTTGGTTTGCGCATAGTTTGCGCATAGACACATTCTCTTGCGTGCCAATGCAGGAAAATTTGTGGTAGCGTGCGGGCGGATGCGGGCCGTGTGTGAAATGTGTGACAGAATTTTCAAAATGTTCAAAATTTTGGCACAACAATTTTGTTTGGCAACATTCGTGAACTATGCGCTACCTAGTCATGCCAGTGTGCGCCGATGCGCGCTGATGCGTGTCCGTTGGCCTAGTGGCACGCATTTTCATGACTAGTTAACAACTAATTTGCTCACAATTTGCGCATTGGCTGTGCATACTTCCCGCACAGTTATAGCATGCCATGCACATAGTCTACGAATGCGTGTCCTGGTGATTACACATTGCGTGAACTATTCGTAAATTAGACGTGACCCTGCGTGCGACTGCATGCCATTAATTGGCACACCATAGAGCAGGGCAGTGCCGGACCAAAATGCGTGCAAGCGTCAATGAGGAATTATACTGTCCTTCCGAGAATATTAATTTTATCTCACATACCACGAATCTTGCAATATGATTGGTCTACATAAGGTCACATGACAGATAATAGAATGCATATCTTGGCAGTCAAAGTAATCATGAAAACTCTCACATAATGTGATACCGGTAGTCCTTTTTAACTGATGCCTCATAGACAATTAGACATGCACCCTAATGCAAAATATTGATTCGGTGCTAGATACGTGAAGGCTAATGCGACCTAGGTCAATGCAAAACATTTATGTGCAACAACGTGCAAGCAGATGCAGCTCGCTACTGCAGATAGCTCACATCAGGTTGGTGCACTAGTCGGGTAAACATTAACCAATCTAATGTTAGATCTAGACCTAAAATTATTGTCGATTTGAAATCATCGACTAATACTTCTATACTCTGATGGCTGGACAAACTATGATTGCCTTGGTGATCTCGGCTTCAGCTCAAGAAGATGGTAGCCCCGAGATCACCTCTACAATGATAGTTTGTTTTATCCCCAGTATACTTGGTAATAATTTGCTTATTCAAACACGACTCTTTGTTGAGATGCATTAAATGCATACTGCAAGCTTCATTTCATATGCTTCTCTGATAAATACATACCTGTAGTTAAATTACTTTTACAGGTACACTCCACTACAGTGACTACACTTGAACCATTCTCGATTCTCAAGGAAATACTTTGTTTTGAAACTGGCACCAGCATAAAAACACTTCAATTCATGATTGGTTTCAGAGATTACATATCATATCTGTACATACCCTAGACATACTTGTACACACACACATAATCTATCTTATTGTTATAATAATAATCATTATCATCATAACCATTAATTATCATAATTATTACCATTTTGTTATTATTTTTTATCATTGAAATCATTGTACATTCTTAATTGATTTCATCAATAATTTAATATTGCAATTATTGTCATTATGATTATTGGAATTATCATGATCATAATTGCAAAAAAATGTACATAAATCATTTAAAAAATAACTAGACATTGAATTCGTCATAGTGACGAATTAGGTGATCTCCCCTTTTGATCAAGACATAACACATGTAGACACTCAATGGGAAATTTGGTCTTTTAAAACAATCACGTCTTCCACTCATATAACACGCCTATCTACAAGCTCATTTAGTAATCAAGGATGTAGAACAGTAGGTACCCTAGAAATGATTGTGCCGACTATTGTTTGGTACAACCCTGTGTATATGTGTGTATGACAACGGTAAGGAATTTGTAGAGGCAAAAATATGAATGAAATGTAAAGGAAGAACCATTGCAAAAGAGAGAGAAAATTTGGACACTCACGGATCGAACCCGGTCGCTTGAATGGGAGGCAAGTGCTTTGACCAATGTACCAAAATATTTCCCATAGACTTTACATGCAAAGCTGAAAACGGTTTGGCATAGTCGCAATTTCAACTTTCAATTGAAATTTTCGACATGATCCCGACATCTGATAAAAAAACAGAAGGCATAATACCTATAGCTGAGAGCCTGAGACTATGCTCAGCTATAACATACCAAAATTTGGGAGAAAATAGAGCACATTTTTTTAAATGCTTGAAATGTCCTGAAACGTACTCTTATTTGATTAAAAAATGATTTTGAGCATTTTAAATTTTGATACGCGTATGCAAGTGTATGCCGCGGATTTTGTTGACATGATATGTTTACCCATGACCTCAAATGTCATTCAGAAATCACAATGTATGAATGAAATATGGCCAATATCAGAAATTAACAAAAAGGCGCCTAGATGACGTCACACATCAGTAATTAAAAAAATCTCTTCCTTAGGCACAACAAACCATACATATGCCACATGCCATGAAAGTTTCATGGTCATTCACCATGACTTTCATATGACAGTAAACAATATCATCATCATTGTCAATATCACCATTTACTGTAAATATGACTCACCTTTATCCTGGCATTCAAAATGGCTGAGCGGCTTGCCAAATGAATCCAAGTTAAACAGACGAATATCATAACTGATATAGACTGGATTCTCTTGTGGTAAAACAGGACTACAGGTATATGAGTCTCCATATATCACTCGCCAGCGACCTGTGTGTTTCAGCTGCAGTGTAGTGTGATTTCCTCCTTTTTGGACCAGATTGACTGTTAAAAAAATGATCACATTTCAATTTTCAAATTTTCAAATTTTCAAATAACAAATACAGAATATACTCGAGCAGGGCCTCACAGATATCAAAGCATTTTGTTGTATGGTAGGCTACACAAGGCAAATTCTTTAATAAATTTGACATGATCAACATTTCAGAAATATTAATCATATAAAGAATGATATCTACAGTTAATATTAAAAAGAAGAGGATGATGTAAATAAAATGTGGTGCGTATTGACAACGAAGGACTGTCGAGAAAGACGAATATTAGTACCACCACTCCAAATCAACTTTAACTTTTACTATGAATCTAAGTCATTTTTAAAAATCTATGCTCTCTCTCTATTATTTGATCCAAGATAATTTCCCTTTAATAATAAGCTCATCATCATAACTTGCTAAAGTTATACCAACCTCAACTAGTTTTGATGTTTTATGCAATATTGCTGCCATCTAGTTCTAGCATCAAATTTATTTGATACTATGCAATAATTTGATTGTAGCCACCACATAGTTATTATTTATTAAGGCAATCCAACCCTTGTAATACATTCATTTGTATGAAAGCAGAAAAAATAAGAAACAGAATGGCAAAAGTTGGAAATAAATTGGACCAATATTAAGAAAATTATGAATGTTTGAAATATGAGATCACTAATTGGCAGATTGGTAAGTGGATTTCGACGTAGTTGCTGATAACTCTCCCGTTTGTTGTGTACACAAATATTGCTAATTTATACTTTACTCCTAAGTGCCTTCTCCCTTGGGCACTACTCAAAATATATTATGAACAACATATAATCATAGCTCCTCTTAAGAGAAAAGACCCTCCAGAGTCATACATTTTTGAAGAAAAAAAATGACATTTTAATAATTTTGTGTTGGAAAAAATGGGAAAGTTGTCCTCCACTACATCACAGAGACCATACATATACTATAGTGATTACAACTCTTAACAATTCATAACCTTCTCATTTTGGGAAGTTTGATTTCATTCAAACTTCACCAGTCTACTTCTCAAATTTTCCTGCAGTCCTCTAATGTAATTTGCTTTCAAGGCTGGATTTTCCCTTTAATGTGCCACACACTTTATAAGTTCATTATGTAAAGTATTTCTAACATTGTTAGTTTGTTACGTGTTGCTATGGGTTCTTATTTGAAATCAAACCTTTTGATTGCAATGAATAAAATAATAAATATATAAATAAATCATTGAATGAATAAATAAATTAAAGTAAGATTCATGGTATATGAAAAACAGTCGAAAATTATGCCTCCGCCATAGAGCGATTTTACAAACCATAACAGAAGCAATTTTAAAAATCTAAGTTTGATTGTAATCCATTAACAGGTTCTCAAAATATCGTGATTAAAAGCTATTTTTCATGTACATGTATTACCCTTTGAAATTTGACCTCATGACCCTAAAATCTAATCAGCTCGGCTTGATGCATACATGTCCAGAGTTTGATAGTAATCCATCTGTCAGTATTGATAACGCGATCACGAGCTATTTTCGCATACATAATGAGCCCTGTGACCTTTGACCTTTGACCTCGTGACCCCAAAATATAATCACTACATTAGCTCTGCAAGATACATACATGACAATAATAATAATAATCTTTTAAAGTCCACTCCAAATTTTATTAAGTTAAACCGAAAATCAAAATTCTTTTTGCCCAATTGATCGTGAGCCCGGCAGCCACTGAGCAGCGCCAGATCGACATTGCTCTATCCCCTTATTGTTGAACGCCAAACAAGGTAGCAGCAACTCCCATCTTTTAACGTCTTTTGGTATGACGCGGCCGGGGTTTGAACCCACGACCTCCCGGTTGTGAGGCGGACGCTCTACTGACTGAGCCAACACACCGGTGATCCAAGTTTGGCGGTAATCCATCTATCATTTCTTGAGATAACGCGATTACGAGAACGGGACGTACGTACAGACGGACGGACGGATGGACGGACAACCAGAAAACATAATGCCTCCGGCTACTTGGTAGCGGAGGCATAAAAAGTGTCATTAATGGATACTACGAGACAAAATGCCTTGGCCTTGCCCGAAATCATCAGGTTATGATTCCTTTACCTACAACTCACCACTATATTCAGCCTTGATAAACTTATGTGCACAATCTGTGTTGCTTTCTGCTTCAGCCCAGCTCTGCTTTGAGTAGAAATAAAGTTTGCCTCCTGGAGTTGTGGCATTCAAGGTGTAATTCAGTCCTCCTGTGGTATCTAAATACATGGGAATAATAGGTTGTCATGAATGTAAATGATTATTACAAAATAATATTTATTTACTTTTAAAGTAATTCAATTCTAATTCTTACTTGACACCAAGTTTACAAACTGGTATACATCACAAACAAGATAAATATTCCATGACATCAAACTTCATCAGACATTTATGAACCCATTTTAAATCTCAATAAGAAAGAAAAACTATTCTCAGAACAAAAATATGCATTCATGATTCATCTATTATGGCAGTACATAATAGCTTTTTCACTGCAAGCCCTGAAGGTGCACTTACATACATGTAGATGGAATAATGGCAAAATAAGAACATTGTTTTTGATTAATCAACGAAGTCAATAGTAATAGTCCCCTCCCCTACCCCCTCCCTCCCCTACCCCCCAAAAAAAATTGTAATATAATAATGACGATGATGATGATGATGGTAATAATAATGATAACAATAATAATAATAATAATGATAATCATGGCAGTGCCAGGAGCGTCACATCGTGACGAACATGTGCGCTATATAAGAAGCCACCATTATTGTTATCATTATTATAAAAATTAATTAATGAATAAATTTGTAAGAAAATATTTGTCATTTTTATAGATTTGATTGATTATTCCCCCCATAGCATTCATCCTCTATAGCAACACTAAATGAATCACAATGTACTTTGAACAGGTACACCAAAATATGCAAGCCAATATCTGAATGTACCAGCATAAATATAGGATCTTCAATGATTCAATTTTGTACCTGTGAAGCAGAATTCTGTAATGAAGAGTCCTTTGGCCTTTGCAGCTTGCAGAGAATTGAAAACACCCAGTGTTGTCTTGCAGTGTACTCTGTGTGTTATTACAAATAGACAAATCCAAACGACAGCTTGGGCACCATTGAACCTCATCTTGTCCAAGATTATTTGTCTATTTCTCTTCCAAAGTTTTCATCAGCATAAAGATCCACATGATGTACATGTATAGTGGTAGTGGTACTGGTATTGAATTAACATCCACCTGTAAACAAAATAAAAGGAATCCATACTTATATTATAACATAACCCTGCTCGATGTGTGTTACTTGATATGTGCTTTGTAACATCACTTTAAAAAAAATCTCTGAATGTGAGCATAGTTAGCAGTTGAGAAGTTCTGTGCACTGTGTTGAATCATCTAGTCTATTTGGAATAGGGGTGTGTCATGGGCAATCCTTTTTCCTTTGACATTATACCCCAATATTCTTCCATGTCAGTAGGGATGAAAGAATGAGAAAGCCTTTTCAAAACAAACAAAAATGGGTTCCTAAGAGGTGTCCTCTCTGCGGAAAGTTCCGCATCAGAAATCAGAAAAATAATAAAACATGTGACCTGGCCGAGTGGCCGGTCGGTTCGGCTTTGAAGGTTAAGGACGAACATCATAAATTCATTCATCTTTCTAAAGCTCACTTAACTTAATACACCAGTACGGACACATGGGACCGAGCTCGACAATCTCCAAAAAGTTAATATTAAAAATAAGCGTATATATGAACAAAAATCCGGAGTAAACGTCACTATTTACAGTATCTGATGAAAATGAACATATTACCTATAGATCTTGTGAATTCCTTTCCTTTAAACAGAGAATAACCAGCCAGTCTTGAAGAGCAGACGGACTGAAGTTGATTTGGCTACTTTAGCGACTAATAAGACGCTAGTTAATATAGCAGACACATGAATTCTTATTTGTCGCGGACCGAAAGTGTTATTGGTCGCTAAAGTAGCCCAATCGAAATTTCGCCGACGTGTTAAAACAATGGTTATGCAGGCAGCCTTTCACCAGTACAAATTCACCGACATCCCATTGAAAATCGTGTTGTAGTAAAGGGAAAGTCTACCCTGATATTTCAATAGAAGCAGAAAAATGAGAGTTACAGGTCAGTGAAAGTTTGAGAAAATTTTAGGAATTTTTGAAGGTGCGATCAATCAAACGCAAATTGGCAACTCGGTGACGTAGGCTATCTTGCGAGGTCACTTCCCATTTGCTAGTAACTGTACTTACCAACAACAAAATCAGAATTGTTAAATTTTCCTCAAGAAAATTTACAATTATAGACTAATAGACTCTATATAGGTCACGGATTTGCCAATTTATGTTTGATTGATCACAACTTCAAAAATTCATTACTTTCTTATTTTTCAATCTGAATTTTCTCAAACTTTCACTGCATATGACCTGCATGTTCCTCTCATATTGTTCTGCTTCTATTAAAACCAACTTAATATCGGATGAACTTCTCCTTTAAATATAACACGAGTTTCAAAGGGATGTCGGCAAACTTGTACTTAAAACAGTTTCGTGAAACATCGCCATATGTATCTTTCAATATTTAATCATGCAAGCAACAATCGTTTATTTTCAGTGCAAATCTTGTGAAATTGTAATAGGGGCTATATAGGTACATGTATTCATAATCATATTGCAATAAAATTCATAATGCACTGGCATAGAAAAGGGGAAAGAAAGGAAGAAAGAAAAAGAGGGGGAAATTCTTAATTTCCTCCTGAATGTTTACCATCCACTGACATTTTTTTGTATAGGCCTACATCCTCCATTGGTTCCATCAGGTATGTGCAGTAGCGTAGCGTGGGTTCACTCATGGGGGTGCACCAGTCTTTAAACTACTAGATCAGCTTTTCTTCAACCCCTTTTTTGTATATATAGTCACAGGACCCCATCCCTCGTATAGACGTACGATCACATTTTCACGTGAGGGCCGTGAGGGCTTCTTGCCGGAAAATATACTATCTGGATCTGAAATGTTGCGAACGAGTGAAGCGAGCAAGCGATTTTTGGCACTTTTATTATGGTAAAAATGTTATTTAGTCATTACTATACACTAGATAAAATTTAAGATTGATTATATTCGGTCATCTCGTTGCCAGGAATCACTCCTGAGTTATCAATTTTGCAAGAAGTGAAGCGAACGAGGGCAAAAAACAACACTTTTTTGTGGTATAAATTTCATTTCGATAGAAAAATACAATTAATAAATTAGATTATATTCGGGCGCCATGCTGCCCGAATCATAATGATATTCGGACAGCGAGTTGCCGGATATATCATCATAATTATCAGCATAGGCCTATGGGGATGTTCATGGACCTTGCTGCCTGAAATCATCCGTTTCTAAAATTTGCGAGCGAGCAAATCGAGCGAAAAAAACACGTTACTATCTATGAAATGAATCAAAATACCCAGAGAGATATTTATACATATTTGGGCATCTCGCAGTTTCTGAAGTTGACGTTATTCCAAAATATATTAATGTATTCGTTGCTGTAGGGCCTACGATACATCAAGAACGCAGATCGGATCATGCCAAGGCATTTTCGATAATCGTTAAATGCACCCCTTTCAACAGATTCAAGACTTATCATTTTGTCCCCACGTTACTGATTCAATATGATTCACACATGATTCACACATAGGTGGAAGCAACACATTCAAGAAAGAGCTTTAACAAAGTCAGAAAACCACTTAATTCTAAATATCATAAATATTTGATATTGCTACCGCTGTTCATATTACACACAAACATCAAATTGGAGAATAATGTAGATGCACTGAAAGAAACTAAAATGAAATTGTAGTTGATAAATAAATATATTGGCAGAGCAACCACCCCCTCCCACACTTATATCATAATCGACATAGATTTAATGATCTCGGCTTTCAAACAATCCTTTTCTTATTACAAACCCTTTTCTCTGATTTCTGTTATTTCACTCAACCTCTTCCAAAGGTGGGATTGCTTTCACCAGTGGCGGATCCAGGGGCCCTCCCTAGAAAAAAACAGGTAAAAACACCCTTTTTGGAAAAAAAGAAGTTGGGCCCCCTCCTGGCGCCCAAGGGGGGGGGGTGGAGGTGGAAAAAAAATCACCCTTCCCTTCCTTACCCAATTTTTTTTTTTGCTCACTACCCCCTCCCCACCTCCCCACTGAGCGAAAAATCGACCGGCACGATTTTCAAATTTTCGCAAGAAGTGGGCCCCTTTAGGCCCCTCCCTTGCCGCCGGCTGGATCCGCCCCTGGCTTTCACACTGTATTACATAAAAGAGAATGCGGACCCGCTTATACGTTGGCGAAAATGACACGCAAATCATATAGATGAAATTACCAATGACATCATTTATTCACAATCCCGTTTGATTACAATCACAAAAGTCCTCATCAGGAAGTATACATTAATTCTGATAACACATTGTATATAAGGCATATTACAAGTCATATAAATTTTAGCAGGGAATTATTACAACATGTATATATATGCTATAGACAAACGACATCAACAAAATAAAATATACATTTTTGTTGTATCATGACACAACATACAATATTCAATATACAATATTCACCAAAGCAAATTACAACAATACACCAATAAACATTTCACCTTTACGAAATTCCATAATACATGCCTATTCCTTTTAACATTCACATGAATATCTTTGCCCAGGTTGCTTAACTAAGGGGATATGGATATGTCTTGGAATCAAAGGGTCTCTCGCCAAGTTAACAACCGAGAGAGCTGGTTGATTGCTATATAATACTCGCATGACTTTTTTCTTAATTGAATACATTTTGACAACATACAGTGAAACCTGTATATAAAGACCGCTCAAGGGAAGCATGAAAAGTGGTCTTTACAGGCAGGTGGTCTGTACAGGCAGGTGGTCTTTCTATACAGGTGGTCGCTATTAAAAGCAGGTTTGACTGTACTAACTTCCAAGACTATTTGATAGGAATATATTAAAATTTACCGAAGATATAATAATGAACGTCTCAAGACGTGACATTCTATTTTTAAAGCCTGAAATTTAGGGCTCTTAAAAGGTTCGGTGTTTACAGCTGACATGTCATAATTATCTTGAAAACCAATCGCCCCTTGATGATAAGGTTGCGCTGGTAACGAGTTATAACGACGGTGTTTATGGCAAAGCTATAATGCATGTATGATGTATCACACATGGAAATTGGCTAAAATTCGAAGCAGTGAATCAAAACTATCTTGTGATGAGACGATACAATGTACACACATGGAGGGAGAGAGAAAGAGAGAGAGAGAGAGAGAGAGAGAGAGAGGGGGAGCAAGAGAAAGAGAGATGAAGAGGGCCAGACAAAGATAGAGAGCAAAAAATAAAATAAATACACATCAAGATTTAGGATCTGTACCACACATGATCATTATCCACATTGACAAGTTTGACAAACCGTACATTCGTACAACTTCAGATTTTCAGTGTCTAAATCGGTTTCTGGAATATTTTCGTAAATACAATCTTTGGTAAGATATTTACCCGGGCCACGTTACTGTACATAAAGTTTCTACTTTATAATGAATGATCTCTTTTACAGGTTGGAGTCATTAGTATATTTAGTTTACATATATTAGTTTACAGATACCACACTGCTACAAGAATTTCAGAAGAATTTCAGAAGAATTTGAGTTTTGGAAGAATTAAAAAGAATGTCGACCTTCATTATTTATATTGTGCTGTCCCTTTGACTGAAAAATCGGTCTCTAAATGTCAACTTTTGTTGCCCTGAGACTACACTAATTGGCCTCACCGCCTCCATCTTATTATTTGGAATGTCATTTTGAAAAAAAAAGAAGAATACCAGATGTAGCAGACTGACTTTCTGTGTGTTTTTCGCTGTGATCTGATAAGACATATCAAACTTCAGATTCCCACGTCTTCTTGTCGACATCCAACTTGTCATCTCCATCGACATGTCCATTCAGAGCAACGGCCTCCACGTCTCTATCGCGTTTCGAATCTTCATTCCACGGAACCTTAATGTCCTTTCGCCTCAGTTGCTCGACCTCATCGCACTCAAACTCCTCAGGATTCATCTTCTTCTTTCGGCTAGCTTCTGTACTTGATCGTCGCTGATGGCGGTCTTCAAGTTCTTTCAGTTTTCCAAAGAGGAGGAGAGAGAAGGATGATGCGGCCAATAATGCGCCGAACAAGAAGAAAGATATGTCGAAGCTATTGGTTCGGTCATATATCCAACCTGTAAAAGAGATCATTCAAATCGGTTACGTGCGTTACATGTTCATAGAAGAAGATGAAATTGCATCCATATGCATAACGATAAATATATTTAAATAAATTATAAATGTCGATAGAGCAGGGAAGAGGAAAGAGAAGGTTGAGCTGAATTATTGCACTTTATTGTGCTAAATAGAGTTATGGACCTTAAATTCTTGTGTAGGCCTAAATGTTCTTGATCTGTTCTATATGTTCTCACTAATTATAAATATAATAATCGGTTATTTTAAGTTGTGAAGAAGTATTTTTTTAATCGTGAACGTTCATTCATAATCATAGCAGAAATCTTACTGCCATTTTTGTACAATATTCTTCCCATAACAGTCATATTAATTTTATCATAACTTTCTGTTATTATGCTCAATTTTCCTCATTTAACGCTAAAATGTTGAAATGCATTTGCTTTGTCGTGTATGAAGCTAAATACTAACCTCCTAGGACGGGTCCAATGAGACATCCAATACCCGTGAAGACCATAAGAACTCCAAAACCTCGCCCTAATTTTGCGACTCCAACCACTTCCTTGAGTACAATGGCTACCGTACAGATGTCGATGCCGCTGAAAGTACCGACCGACAGCGCTACGAAAATAAACCAAGAATACGTTGTCGGGACTCGAAGCAACATGGTCGAGATTCCCCAGCCAAAGATGGCGATACCAAACAACTTGTAGACGCTTATCAGTTTCCTGCCTAAGATAACAGCCGAAATTATCTTTCCGATGAGATTTCCTATCCCGAAGAAAGACATCAAGAAAGACGCTGCTTGTTCGCTGATCCCTTTTTCCACCACACTAAGTACAAGATGCGTCATGATGGCAGCCATGCAAAGACCAGAGAAGAATAACACGAAAACAATGAGACTAAAGCGGTAGTTTTCGATCAAGAGTGAGGCTCCAGTGACTCCTCCTAAACTCTGCAGACGAGATTGACGTCTTCTGCTCAACCTTTGGTACTCGTCACCTCGGCCATGGCCAGTGTTGTCGGTAATTCTAGAGGCATTCTTAGTTCGATTGCTTGGTGACGTAACTTCATCCGAATCCACATCCCCGTGGTCGTTCTCCTGTTCGTCATCGTCCTCGTCTTCACTCCCTCCAAACTGAGTCACTGCATCCTTCTTTAGTGCTCCCTCGTCTGATTGCATGTGATCACAACCATCAACTTCACGCTGGAAACTCGACAGAGGGCGAAGCAACATGCCACAAACAAGGGAATTGGCCAACAATCCAGCAAGCACAAGATAAGCTCCTTTCCAGCCATACTCCGATGTCAGGTACTGGGTCAGGGGTGGAAGCAGGACTATACCGACGGCTGAACCCGCACTGGCTATGCTCTGGGCAATACTGTAGTACTTCGTAAAGTATTCAGCGATGCAAACTGTTATGGCGTTAAGTGTAGAGCCGTAACCAACACCTGTAGGAGCATGAACACAGAGCGTAATACTGTAAGCAAAGTTTATCTAACACTGGATGGAAATATACTCAAACATTTTATGGTGGGGCCATAGCTTTGGATAGGACAACAACTATTAATTTGAAGAAAATGTTGACAAATTTTTTTTTGAAAATGTTTAAGACCGAATCAATACAAATTCTCCTATTTAGACCCTATCTCAATAGTTTATCTTCGTTACCCTATAAGAAGCAATCGGACAACCATTATTATTTTATTAAAAAAATTATCTAACAATGGCTTTTTTTAAAGTTCAAAAATAAATAGCTTTAGATTCCCCTAAAACCGTTATCCAATCATTTCATCTGGGATATCTTAATACAAACTAATGAGCATCGTGTGGACGAACATTACCTTGCCATTCATTGTTTTCTTAGTGGACCCCTATCAAAACAACATTCGTGCTGATCAGGGTGTTCCATCCCACGCACAATTGGAAAATAAATAAATAAATGAATGAATAAACAAACAAACGAATGAATGAATGAAAATATTCAGGGATAAAATGGATTGAGCAAGACCATATACCTGCAAGAAGACCCGCAGATACGTACAGGACCCATGGAGAGGGCGCTACACTACTCACAAGAAGACCAATAGTACTGGTGGTTCCACCGATGATGACAACAACACGAGCTCCAAGCTTGTGAATGGCTGCCCCAGAAATTGCTCCTGTGCGAAATATAATGGTAACTTTGCAATTGAGTGTTGAATGCAGTAGTCCTGAAAAACATAGTTTAAAGTGTAATAATAAAAAAGGTTTTCGATTGTACATGATTTGCACTGAACACGTTTATCCGTTTTTCTACTTCCTCTTCCTCCTCTTCTTATCCCTTTCTTTGATCTTTGTTTTTTCGCCATATATCTATCAAATTACATTTGTAATAAGCTAATAATCGGCTTTCATGGGCATGATGGGTTATCCCGTCAATGTATATGGCTTCAAATCCTTTCAAGTTGCCCCCACGCCAGTGGCGGATCCAGGGAGGCCCGGGGTTCGGGCCCTCCCTAGAAAAACATGTAAAAACACCCTTTTTGGGGAAAAAAAAGAAGATGGCCCCCCTTCCCTGGCGCTCAAGGGGGGGGGGTGGTGGTGAATTTTTTTTTTTTCAATTTTCGAAGGCCAAAAAAAAAATAATTTGCTTAGTCAGGAACCCCATGACTTTTACAAGCCGATCGCCTGTCCGATTATCAAGATATTTATGAGTGGAAATCAAAACACAATTTTGCGTTTTCCTAACGGTTTTTATAACACTACAGTCTATCGGAGAAACCGAGTATGGTAAAACCGGTCACTCAAAGATTTTTACTCTTTTGAGGCACTACTTGATCATTTTGAAGCGCGATTTTTTTTAGGGCTTCAATATTACACCATATCACAGACACTGATAACACGTGCATCTCAGATTTAACATTGTTAAACGATGCCTTTAAACTATACTACTACAACAACAACAACAACTACTATACTAGTACCACTACTACTAATTTTGTTAACCCATTGAAGCCTCATCAGCATCAATGCTGCTCTTCTTGAGGCCCTGCAATTATTATCACCCCAGCAATTGCCAAATACCCATTTACACCTGGGTAGATGTGGATAAATGTTAATGCCAGGCTGGGATTCGAGCCCTTAACCCCTTGGACTGAGAGTCAAGTGAATGAACCACTGTACCACGACACCTCTACAGACTGATTATATCAAAGTTCTTCTTGATAACTCAAAATTAATATGAAGGACTTTGGACTTCCTTCCTCTCATATTATCAATGGCATATTGAACCAGAGACTTATTCACCTGCGAAGTGGTACGCTCCCATCTGTATGCTTAGAACAGTGCTAAGTTCAGCCGTGGAGGCTTGGAAGTGATGCTGCCAGTGGACTATGAACACTCCTGTGCAGTTAGAGATGCCATCAACGAACAGAAGACACAGATGAGCTGCAACCAAGATCAGCCATCGCCATTGAGTAAGAGAGGGTCGGGACAGTCCACACTTCCCCGCCATGATGGTAGGTAAGGCTACTTCTTGATTCACAACGGATGGCTTTCACAGTCTGAAAATCAGATCAAGAAAACAAATCATCTGTAGGCCATATTAAAAGAGATACGGATGAGCTGCACAAATGAGGATGAGTTATCGCCATTGAGTGAGAGAGGGCTTGAATAGTCCATACCATCTGCCATGATGGTAGGTGTAGGTACGGCTGCTTCTTCACATTTGTTTAATAAGCCAGTTCGTAGGTGTAATCTCAATCTGCTCATGAGCAGACAAAGGTTATTTGTACTAAATTTGTAAATCCCACAGAAATGCATCCTGGATAGGTGGTCAAACAAATTATGTAACAATAGTATTGTTTTTAATGCATCAACGATGCAATCCTTGATACACAAGTGGACGTTTTTTTAAATTTTTATAAAGGGCAAACGAAAGTTATTCATCATGTTCATGAAGTATCTTTATCTCTTTTGGACTGATTTTTCTAAATGCGCAAAGTGGCACCTCCCAAATGATTACAGGATTTGTTGAATTTTGGGTCATTATTTTGTAACATAGCTTAGTAAGTTAATACTACGATCTTGTGTATTAATTCACAGGGAACGGGTCTCACTGACTGAATATTGTGAAAATCAGGACAAGAAAGCAGTTATAATGTAGCTACTCTAAAAGAGATATGATGCGCATCAATGAGTATATTAAAATCACCACCAATGCCTGTGGGAAGACCTAGCTCGAAGGGAGTGAGCTAGGAGAGAGAGGGAGGAGAGAGAGAGAGAGAGAGAGAGCGCGCGCGTTGTGTAATAATGACATAATGAGCAAAAACGGTTTTTTTTTTTTGGGGGCAGAAAAAAAAATCCGCATTACTCTTACATGGTACATGCAGGCTCCGCGGAATGTTTTTCAAAGTGAGGGGGGGGGGCTAAAGTATTTACGATCAGGTAAATTGGCGTGGGGTCAAGGGGCGGAGCCCCATGAAGCTCAGGGGTTTTAGGCATTTAATTACGGTCAGATGTGCATATTTTGATACCTTATTTGTGACACTGGCATGCAGGTCACTAATTGGAGTGGGGTCTAGGGGGCGGAGCCCCCAGAAGCTCAGGGGTTTTAGGCATTAAATTACGATCAAATGAGCATCCAGGGGTCGCCTTAGGGCCCTTGGTGGGGCTAGGGGGCAGTGCCCCGGAAGCTCATGGAAAAATCATGCCATTTCAGCAACATTTGTAAATCACTGGTATCGAATTAGAAATAAACCACTTTGAATTTTATTGGGGGCAACTGCCCCCAAGCCCCCCCCCCATCAGTACGCCAGTGCGAGGGAGCATAGCGAACTAGAGGGGTGAAGGTGACGGAAGTGACTACCCCCTCACAGGTCTTTGAAGTTTTGTTGTATTACAAAATTACATTCCTTAGCAAAACTATAGTATGAAAACAAGCAATTTACTTTTTCCACACTTCACTTTTCTACAATATTTACTTGTACATTTTTAAGGATATTATGCGAGGGCGTAGCTATCGAGTGAGAATACATTTTTTTTTTTTTTTTTTTTTGGGGCACTTTTCAAATTCTCCGGGGACGGCCTAAACAAATTGAGGGGGGACTGAGGGGGGACGTGTCCCCCCCGGATCGCCGCCCCTGCAAACTACATGTATCTCAAATATCTAGAGATCTTGAGCAGTCCCAGTTTGTGCAAAATAATGAAATTAGACGATTAGGGGAGACACTTCTAGACATTATTATAACGCAAGCACCTTACTATTTTTTAAACTGGGCTTCGCTTTGCGTTGGACTGTACATAGAAGGAAGTGTCAAAAGGGGGTAAAAACTAACTCCTCCTTAACTCCGTTTCAAAGTAAGCAGGTCACCCTCCCCAAATAACGCCTAAAACTGTAAATGTCAACCTGGGCATCGTTTAATGAGTACAAGTTCACCGAAATCCCATGGCCCTATCTCACTGAGCGGCGAATGCTTGCGAACGTTGCGAATTTTGGATTTTTGGATCAAAAAGAACTTCAGCGACACCATCTTACAACCGTTTGCAAAGGCTTACGACTGTTTTGCAAAGGCCTACGACTGTTTTGCGACGAGAAAAACTTTTTGCGACAATGAAAACTGTTTGCGAACTTTCCTGCAACCGTTTACGAACCCTGGCGAAACCCCAAATTCGCTACGTTCGCAAGTATTCGCCGCTCAGTGAGATAGGCCCTTACAATGGGTTGTCGGCGAACTTGTATACTTATGACGGTTTCGTGAAACGCTGCGCTAGCTGCCAGGGGCGGCGATTTATTTTCATGAGCGGTGGGGAGGGGGGGGGGACGAAATGCGAGGGACGAGGAAGCACAGTGAACGAGAGGGGCGAAGGTGACGGAAGTGACTACCCCCTTGCAGGTTTTTTAAGTTTTGTGGTATAATAAATAATTACATTCCTTAAGGCCCTATCTCACTGAGCGGCGAATGCTTGCGAACGTAGCGAATTTGGGGTTTCGCCAGGGTTCGTAAAAGGTTGTAAAAGGTTGCAAGATATAATAAATAAATATAAATATAAAATCGACCCATTGAGTACCAGGAGTTAGCAAAAGGTCCCAAACATTCACAAATAGTGGCAAAGGATTGGCAAATAGTTGCTAATCTTCGCAAAAACTGTCGCTAACATTTGCTTACAGTCGCTAACAGTCGCCAACTGCCTTTCGCAAACGCTTTCGCAAACATTCGGTCAAATTAATGTTGCTAATTGTAGCTAAACATCGCTAAAAGTCGCTATTTTTCGCCAACATTCGTCAGAAAAATATAGTATAAAAACAAGCACTATACTTTTTTTCACACTTCACTTTTACTTTGCCGGTAATTAGTGTGCAGTCCGACGGGTTGTAAATATTTAGTAGGTAAATTTTAGTAAGTAGGGAGCTTGGGCATGGATGGGATTTCTATTTCCCACTCTAGGCCTCTGTCATGTACATGAATATTGATATCGCTATGGGAGTTGAAATGGCAAATATATAGACTATGTGGTAGTGAAGGACCAGTCCTTGACTTAATGTTTTTAGAAAGATGTACACCATTTCCCCTTAGGCGACAATATTTTTATAACGAGGCAGGAAGGGACTCCTTAATAGAGCAAGCGGAATATTTATTTTTGTAGCACTGATCTACTTCTGTAACTTTTAATCTTGTAAACATACAGTGTAATCTGTGCTTACGTGATACCAACGGAATACAGGTTTTCTACAATAATTACTTGTACATTTTGAAGGATGTTATGCGAGGGAGCGTAGCGACCGAGCGAGAAGATTTTTGCATTTTGATTAGTCTAAACGCTGCACTCTTGGGCCCTCCAGAGCCTGAAAGTGTGTTGCAGAATTTAGTCAGTATTTGCATGGAGCTAGAAGCTCCATGGTATTTGCTATACATGTTTTTGTTTTTTGCACTTTTTCCGGATCGCCGCCCCTGCTAGCTGCAATATCAACATTTAGGCAATTAATTTAGCCATTGAGAGGCAAAGTGGGCCAACCCACAAAATCCTAATTTTTAGAAGAAAAAACATCTATAAAGTTTAACAATATACAAAAATGGATGCATTTCCTAGCAAGAAACTGTGAATAGATGGAGTGTATTCCTGATAATGCCAATGGTATCACGTCAAGATGCACGGACTTGAGAGTAATTACAGTCACATACATGTATGTACATATAATTATATGCATCTCCTTCCCCCTCTTTAACCCAAAATATCCCTATTTGCCTCTTAGCGGCTCAATTTAGGAAGTGTATATAGGCCTAGCTATTTTCGAGAAGGACTACTGTACACATGCAACATGGATGCAGTGCCCCTGTGCGGAATCTTTCATTTTCTTGTGCTTCCAAGCTGTGACGTCATTGTAAGAAAGCGGAAACTGTGTCGCGATGGAAATCAGACCCGGGCAAACATCGATCGTGAATCTGACATGCATAGAAATAAGTCTATGGCTAGGATATATACGTAGAGGTCTAAAGGGTATCCGTATTTTGTGTAGATTTTGTGTAGAATGCTTGTAAATTCATATCTGAGTGATATCATGTGACTATCAAATTGACAATCATGATGGGCAAATTAACAAAAGCAAGCAACCCAAAGAATAATAACTATCTCAACTATTTTCAAGGCCTTGCTGACAGTTTTTAGTGATGGCATGCTTTGTTCCCTTCTACAAACCAACACCCAGCGATATTGGATTTTGATTCAATATCACAATACTGACAACAGCTGGATAAATGCAGCTGATAAATGAGAGGGAATGAGAGATTTGATGATCATCGAGAGAGTTTTTGTGTTTTCCGTAACTCAAGAATGAAAGGTGGACTGGTTGAATTAGGGCCTAGGCTATATGAGGCATACTTTTAAGTGTTATGCTTCAACGTGTCACATTCTCAAGAAACATAAATCGGGACCATAACAAAATTCACATACTTAATCAATTACAAAACTTGGTAATGGTATAAATAATTTAGTTGTTAACTGTATATGTACATGTATAGAGAGAGACAGACATAAAGACAGACAGAGAGACAGACATAGAGAGAGACAGAGAGATAGAGAGAGCTAGAGAAGAGGAGAGAGCAAGAGGGGGAGAGAGCGAGATATTGGGGGCGGGGCTATATTATATAGGTAACACGGAGGCGGCACGGATGTGTATAAAAGAGATGCGAGACAGATAAAGGTCCAGCGTAGAATATATGGTGAGAAATAAGCCGGGGAAATAAGGTTTTCTGTTCGCCATCTTGAAAACTCACCTTTCAAATCAGCCACTCTGTGTTCCATCCAAACAACAGCTGACCTACATATAGGAATCTAGACGGCAATATACATCTTTGAATACTAAAGCAGCCTACATAGCTTGTGCGGGTAGACAGAGTAGAGTGCCTATATATATGACATTCTCATTCCGTCGCGAAGTGTACGTGCCTACAAGCACAAGTTCGCTGTCACGTGATGCACTTCAGACGCACACATTTCTTCACGAAATAGATGATTTTCCAACCCCCAAAACAAAAACAGAATCAGACAAACAAAACAGTTTGCTCTTAAATGCAAGACAGATAGGAAAGCTAAGCTTGGCAATTCACTATCGTGAAGTGGATATATGATTCCCACTGGCCTAGACGACAGCGCAGTAATATACTCAAATATGGCCCTACTGCAAAACCGCTCACAATAATAATAATTTATGTGCATGCAGACCAACGAATCAGAGGCCAACCAGACAATGCACCTGAAGAAAAGCGTTAGTGAAGCGAGGATCATACATTGACATTGATTTTCGTAGTCATTTCACAGAAGTCGGGCATTTCGAGGGTGTTGTGTATTTTATTGTGCGATAATAATAATGGCATCATGCCTTCATGGGGATATTCGTCCCTTAATGCCTCCATATAATTTAAAATCAATGTGGCGCGCCTATTAAAAGTACACCCCAAAAAAATAAACCATCAATAACAACACATGTGCTCCCTTTTAAAGTCAATACCACAGAGGCACCAGAAAATATGTAAAAATCCTAATTTTTGATATTCATTATAATTATGATTATCATGATTATGATTATTATCATCATTATTATTATTATTATTATTATTATTATTATTATTATTATTATTATTATTATTATTAATAATATTATTATTATTATTATTATAATTATTATTATTATCATCATCATTATCATCATCATTATTATTATAATTATCACTATTAATACTACCATCATCTTCGATTAGTTTTACTTTTACTTCATGTAGTGGTAGTAGTAGTAGTAGTAGCAGTAGCAGTAGTAGTAGTAGTAATAGTAGTAGTAGTAGTAGTAGTAGTAGTAGTAGTAGTAGTAGTAGTAGAAGTAATGGTATTTTTAGTCATAGTATAATAGTAGAAGTAGGAGTAGGCCCTAGTAGTAGTAGTAGTAATTTGTGGTATTTATTATTATTCAATTAATATTAAATACAAAGTATAACACAATTTTTAATGTCTAAAATACAATATCAATGTTTGCAAGTTTCAAAGTATTCATCCTTCATTGGTTCTATACAGTATTATCAAGACTAAAAGAGAAACGGAATATTACTTTGCCGCAAAAGGATAAATTGCTATTTCAATTCAGGAAATGGAAGTTTGGAATCTAATCTGCCATTTTTTCCCTCCCATATTGAAGGGTTTATTTAAAATTGATTTCCATGCTGCTTTTTTGACGGGTTGTCCTTTTTCTGGTTGATTCGTTTGTTTACGTTTTTGTTTTTTGTTTCCTTTTCTCTTGTATAGTGATCCTTATAATTGCTTTATGACTGTGTTATATCATTTTGTTATATCTTATACAATTTTAAATCAATACAAAATATAGTATTTTTATATTTCAGAGTATAAAATGTGGTTAACTTTCATTTTCTTGTTTGTAATAGTGCTGCCCCTTACATTAACAAATACCCAGATCCACCCCTGGCACTGGCGTACTGGTGGGGGGCTAGCCCCCAAATAAAATTAAACCATGACTTATTTTCAATTCCATACAAGTGATTTATAAATGTTCGTGTTATCACATGATTTTCAACAAAATGCGCGTTTCTCCATTTCTGTTGCAAACTGACACATTCCCAAATAGCCAGGAAGAGCATATGTTTTTTTATAGTCACTAATGCGCCTTAGTGGCCACTAACAGTAACACTAGTAGATAACCGTATATCCAGTTTAGCGAAAAGTCTGGATACCCGTATGTCCGGCCTAGAGAAGATCGCGGCAGCTCTAGGCGGTACGCGGGGAATGCGCAGTCGCCTGCGCCCAGGGTTTGTTTTGGATGTGGCGAGGAGGGTCATTTCCGGAGGGAATGTTCCACAGGCGCGGATACAGAAGGGGCGGGCCTTGCCCCCCCCGCAAAGAAAAGGAATAAAGAGAGAGAGAGAGAGAGAGAAAAGAAGGAAAGGGAAAAAGGAGAGAAAGGGAAAGAAAGAATAGGAGGAAGAAAAGAAAATGGGGGAAGAAGGAGATCGGGGGAGGGCGAAAGGGCCTTGCCTCCCAAGCCTAAGGCGGGCCCCTAAGTGCTTATCTGACCGTTATAAAACACCTAAAACCCCTGAGCTTCTGGGGGCTCCGCCCCCTGGACCCCGCCCCTGGACCCCACGCCAATTAGTGTCCTGCCAGTGTCACAAATAAGGTACCAAAATATGCTCATCTGACCGTAATTAAACGCCTAAAACCCCTGAGCTTCCATGGGCTCTGCCCCCTGCACCCAACCGATGGTCCTAAGTCAGGCCCCCTGGTGGGGTCGAGGCGGCGGAGCCCCCGGAAGCTCAGGGGTTTTAGGCAATAAATTACTGTCAGATGAGTATCCAGGGGCCTGACTTAGGAAAATGAAAACTGTTTGCGAACTTTCCTGCAACCGTTTACGAACCCTGGCGAAACCCCAAATTCGCTACGTTCGCAAGTATTCGCCGCTCAGTGAGATAGGCCCTTACAATGGGTTGTCGGCGAACTTGTATACTTATGACGGTTTCGTGAAACGCTGCGCTAGCTGCCAGGGGCGGCGATTTATTTTCATGAGCGGTGGGGAGGGGGGGGGGACGAAATGCGAGGGACGAGGAAGCACAGTGAACGAGAGGGGCGAAGGTGACGGAAGTGACTACCCCCTTGCAGGTTTTTAAGTTTTGTGGTATAATAAATAATTACATTCCTTAAGGCCCTATCTCACTGAGCGGCGAATGCTTGCGAACGTAGCGAATTTGGGGTTTCGCCAGGGTTCGTAAAAGGTTGTAAAGGTTGCAAGATATAATAAATAAATATAAATATAAAATCGACCCATTGAGTACCAGGAGTTAGCAAAAGGTCCCAAACATTCACAAATAGTGGCAAAGGATTGGCAAATAGTTGCTAATCTTCGCAAAAACTGTCGCTAACATTTGCTTACAGTCGCTAACAGTCGCCAACTGCCTTTCGCAAACGCTTTCGCAAACATTCGGTCAAATTAATGTTGCTAATTGTAGCTAAACATCGCTAAAAGTCGCTATTTTTCGCCAACATTCGTCAGAAAAATATAGTATAAAAACAAGCACTATACTTTTTTTCACACTTCACTTTTACTTTGCCGGTAATTAGTGTGCAGTCCGACGGGTTGTAAATATTTAGTAGGTAAATTTTAGTAAGTAGGGAGCTTGGGCATGGATGGGATTTCTATTTCCCACTCTAGGCCTCTGTCATGTACATGAATATTGATATCGCTATGGGAGTTGAAATGGCAAATATATAGACTATGTGGTAGTGAAGGACCAGTCCTTGACTTAATGTTTTTAGAAAGATGTACACCATTTCCCCTTAGGCGACAATATTTTTATAACGAGGCAGGAAGGGACTCCTTAATAGAGCAAGCGGAATATTTATTTTTGTAGCACTGATCTACTTCTGTAACTTTTAATCTTGTAAACATACAGTGTAATCTGTGCTTACGTGATACCAACGGAATACAGGTTTTCTACAATAATTACTTGTACATTTTGAAGGATGTTATGCGAGGGAGCGTAGCGACCGAGCGAGAAGATTTTTGCATTTTGATTAGTCTAAACGCTGCACTCTTGGGCCCTCCAGAGCCTGAAAGTGTGTTGCAGAATTTAGTCAGTATTTGCATGGAGCTAGAAGCTCCATGGTATTTGCTATACATGTTTTTGTTTTTTGCACTTTTTCCGGATCGCCGCCCCTGCTAGCTGCAATATCAACATTTAGGCAATTAATTTAGCCATTGAGAGGCAAAGTGGGCCAACCCACAAAATCCTAATTTTTAGAAGAAAAAACATCTATAAAGTTTAACAATATACAAAAATGGATGCATTTCCTAGCAAGAAACTGTGAATAGATGGAGTGTATTCCTGATAATGCCAATGGTATCACGTCAAGATGCACGGACTTGAGAGTAATTACAGTCACATACATGTATGTACATATAATTATATGCATCTCCTTCCCCCTCTTTAACCCAAAATATCCCTATTTGCCTCTTAGCGGCTCAATTTAGGAAGTGTATATAGGCCTAGCTATTTTCGAGAAGGACTACTGTACACATGCAACATGGATGCAGTGCCCCTGTGCGGAATCTTTCATTTTCTTGTGCTTCCAAGCTGTGACGTCATTGTAAGAAAGCGGGAAACTGTGTCGCGATGGAAATCAGACCCGGGCAAACATCGATCGTGAATCTGACATGCATAGAAATAAGTCTATGGCTAGGATATATACGTAGAGGTCTAAAGGGTATCCGTATTTTGTGTAGATTTTGTGTAGAATGCTTGTAAATTCATATCTGAGTGATATCATGTGACTATCAAATTGACAATCATGATGGGCAAATTAACAAAAGCAAGCAACCCAAAGAATAATAACTATCTCAACTATTTTCAAGGCCTTGCTGACAGTTTTTAGTGATGGCATGCTTTGTTCCCTTCTACAAACCAACACCCAGCGATATTGGATTTTGATTCAATATCACAATACTGACAACAGCTGGATAAATGCAGCTGATAAATGAGAGGGAATGAGAGATTTGATGATCATCGAGAGAGAGTTTTTTTGTGTTTTCCGTAACTCAAGAATGAAAGGTGGACTGGTTGAATTAGGGCCTAGGCTATATGAGGCATACTTTTAAGTGTTATGCTTCAACGTGTCACATTCTCAAGAAACATAAATCGGGACCATAACAAAATTCACATACTTAATCAATTACAAAACTTGGTAATGGTATAAATAATTTAGTTGTTAACTGTATATGTACATGTATAGAGAGAGACAGACATAAAGACAGACAGAGAGACAGACATAGAGAGAGACAGAGAGATAGAGAGAGCTAGAGAAGAGAGAGCAAGAGGGGGAGAGAGCGAGATATTGGGGCGGGGCTATATTATATAGGTAACACGGAGGCGGCACGGATGTGTATAAAGAGATGCGAGACAGATAAAGGTCCAGCGTAGAATATATGGTGAGAAATAAGCCGGGGAAATAAGGTTTTCTGTTCGCCATCTTGAAAACTCACCTTTCAAATCAGCCACTCTGTGTTCCATCCAAACAACAGCTGACCTACATATAGGAATCTAGACGGCAATATACATCTTTGAATACTAAAGCAGCCTACATAGCTTGTGCGGGTAGACAGAGTAGAGTGCCTATATATATGACATTCTCATTCCGTCGCGAAGTGTACGTGCCTACAAGCACAAGTTCGCTGTCACGTGATGCACTTCAGACGCACACATTTCTTCACGAAATAGATGATTTTCCAACCCCCAAAACAAAAACAGAATCAGACAAACAAAACAGTTTGCTCTTAAATGCAAGACAGATAGGAAAGCTAAGCTTGGCAATTCACTATCGTGAAGTGGATATATGATTCCCACTGGCCTAGACGACAGCGCAGTAATATACTCAAATATGGCCCTACTGCAAAACCGCTCACAATAATAATAATTTATGTGCATGCAGACCAACGAATCAGAGGCCAACCAGACAATGCACCTGAAGAAAAGCGTTAGTGAAGCGAGGATCATACATTGACATTGATTTTCGTAGTCATTTCACAGAAGTCGGGCATTTCGAGGGTGTTGTGTATTTTATTGTGCGATAATAATAATGGCATCATGCCTTCATGGGGATATTCGTCCCTTAATGCCTCCATATAATTTAAAATCAATGTGGCGCGCCTATTAAAAGTACACCCCCCAAAAAAAAAATAAACCATCAATAACAACACATGTGCTCCCCTTTTAAAGTCAATACCACAGAGGCACCAGAAAATATGTAAAAATCCTAATTTTTGATATTCATTATAATTATGATTATCATGATTATGATTATTATCATCATTATTATTATTATTATTATTATTATTATTATTATTATTATTATTATTATTATTATTAATATTATTATTATTATTATAATTATTATTATTATCATCATCATTATCATCATCATTATTATTATAATTATCACTATTAATACTACCATCATCTTCGATTAGTTTTACTTTTACTTCATGTAGTGGTAGTAGTAGTAGTAGTAGCAGTAGCAGTAGTAGTAGTAGTAATAGTAGTAGTAGTAGTAGTAGTAGTAGTAGTAGTAGTAGTAGTAGTAGAAGTAATGGTATTTTTAGTCATAGTATAATAGTAGAAGTAGGAGTAGGCCCTAGTAGTAGTAGTAGTAATTTGTGGTATTTATTATTATTCAATTAATATTAAATACAAAGTATAACACAATTTTTAATGTCTAAAATACAATATCAATGTTTGCAAGTTTCAAAGTATTCATCCTTCATTGGTTCTATACAGTATTATCAAGACTAAAAGAGAAACGGAATATTACTTTGCCGCAAAAGGATAAATTGCTATTTCAATTCAGGAAATGGAAGTTTGGAATCTAATCTGCCATTTTTTCCCTCCCATATTGAAGGGTTTATTTAAAATTGATTTCCATGCTGCTTTTTTGACGGGTTGTCCTTTTTCTGGTTGATTCGTTTGTTTACGTTTTTGTTTTTTGTTTCCTTTTCTCTTGTATAGTGATCCTTATAATTGCTTTATGACTGTGTTATATCATTTTGTTATATCTTATACAATTTTAAATCAATACAAAATATAGTATTTTTATATTTCAGAGTATAAAATGTGGTTAACTTTCATTTTCTTGTTTGTAATAGTGCTGCCCCTTACATTAACAAATACCCAGATCCACCCCTGGCACTGGCGTACTGGTGGGGGGCTAGCCCCAAATAAAATTAAACCATGACTTATTTTCAATTCCATACAAGTGATTTATAAATGTTCGTGTTATCACATGATTTTCAACAAAATGCGCGTTTCTCCATTTCTGTTGCAAACTGACACATTCCCAAATAGCCAGGAAGAGCATATGTTTTTATAGTCACTAATGCGCCTTAGTGGCCACTAACAGTAACACTAGTAGATAACCGTATATCCAGTTTAGCGAAAAGTCTGGATACCCGTATGTCCGGCCTAGAGAAGATCGCGGCAGCTCTAGGCGGTACGCGGGGAATGCGCAGTCGCCTGCGCCCAGGGTTTGTTTTGGATGTGGCGAGGAGGGTCATTTCCGGAGGGAATGTTCCACAGGCGCGGATACAGAAGGGGGGCGGGCCTTGCCCCCACCGCAAAGAAAAGGAATAAAGAGAGAGAGAGAGAGAGAGAAGGAAAAGAAGGGAAAGGGAAAAAGGAGAGAAAGGGAAAGAAAGAATAGGAGGAAGAAAAGAAAATGGGGGAAGAAGGAGATCGGGGGGGGGGGAGGGCGAAAGGGCCTTGCCTCCCAAGCCTAAGGCGGGCCCCTAAGTGCTTATCTGACCGTTATAAAACACCTAAAACCCCTGAGCTTCTGGGGGCTCCGCCCCCTGGACCCCGCCCCTGGACCCCACGCCAATTAGTGTCCTGCCAGTGTCACAAATAAGGTACCAAAATATGCTCATCTGACCGTAATTAAACGCCTAAAACCCCTGAGCTTCCATGGGCTCTGCCCCCTGCACCCAACCGATGGTCCTAAGTCAGGCCCCTGGATACTCATCTGACAGTAATTTATTGCCTAAAACCCCTGAGCTTCCGGGGGCTCCGCCGCCTCGACCCCACCAGGGGGCCTAAAGCGGGCCCCTGAATGCTCAAAGACCGTTATAAAATGCCTCAAGTAAGAGTGGGGGTGATGCGGATTTTTCGTCTGCCAAATACAAATAAAAAAATAAAATCGAAATTTGGGGGCCTGTGTCCACAGTCAGTCCGCAGCGCGTCATAATAAATCATTTTCGTAATGAAATCAAATTTAATGCACAAAATTCTTTGTTAAGTGCCTCGTTACAAATTATTTCATTCACCTATTACAAATAATTGTTGCTAGGCAGTACAGACATTATGCCTTGTCCCACCTAACAACACGTAATTTATGTAATTCACATTCTGACTATCTAAATTCAATTATTCGTAACACAATTTACAATTTACAAGCTCTGCTTTTCAGTGGACCTCTCCATTTCCTCAAAATATAGATGCAGTTAAATTTATAATTCAATTTTTGTATTACTGTTAAGATTTGTTTATTACAAATGTAACTATGTTTTGTATACATTTTACATTGTATTCGTTATTATGTATTGTATTTTGTTGGAAAATAAAAAATAAAAATGAAGTGCCAATGAAATAATAATGAAATAATTTGTAATGAGGCACTTTACAAAGATTTGTGCAATAAATTACCGGTGTGTTGCTGTTACCTTGTTTGGCGTTCAACAATAAGGGGATAGAGCAATGTCGATCTGGCACTGCTCAGTGGCTGCCGGGCTCACGATCAATTGGGCAAAAAGAATTTCCATTTTCGGTTTAACTTAATAAAATTTGGAGTGGACTTTAAAAGATTATTATTATCATTATTATTATTATTATTATTATTATTATTATTATTATTATTATTATTATTATTATTATTATTATTATTATTATTATTATTACATCACGAAAATGTATATTCGTCTCTATTTATTAATATTTATTCATAAACAATTGGTGCGTGCATACTGAATGGGAGATGCATGGGACTGTTATGATCTCTGATTTTGATTCTTAGAGTCACTCATCTTGCATGATTTTGGTCTCATTTTAAAATTTTGAAGTTTCTTTGCCAATACGTAAAAAGCATGTCCATGAATTGTTTAGAATGGATATATCTAGGTTTGGATATTGGGAAAAATACATTATTTTTCTTTGAGTTTTAGTGCTATTTTTCTCCATTAAATTACTTTTACGTAACAGACATTTACCATCTTATCTGTACGACGAATAGAAGTTGATCTTTCTATTTGTATCCGAATCATGAAATGATATGGGATAGCTAAATCAGAAATTAAGAAAAACTACGTGTATGTAATAATAATTATAATTATATTTGCTTATATAGCGCCTAACACTTACTCTATCAGAAGTCTCTAAACGCTCTACAATAATGCAGCATAATTACCCTGGCTTTAGCAGTGCAGCTGTCACGCGCTCTGCGTTTCAAAGAATAAATTCCTACTAGGTCCCCATTTACTTCACCTGGATGGAGTGTGGCAAATGTAGATCAATGTCTTGCCAAAGGACATTATGTAGATTAAAACAATTTGAAATAGCGGAGACTTACCGTTTTACTTCCTTTTAAATGTCTCTTCTTAAGTCAAAGAAGGTTAGTCATTTTGCTGGTCTAACATACTGTCTGTCTGATGCTGAGCTAGAAAAGTTGCCATCATTCCGAGATAGACGAAAGCCTCTAGCAGTTGTAAGTTTTTTTTTGTAAATACCATGGAAGACAAAAGCAACAAAAGATACAATAATTTTCAGAAATCCAAATAGTCAATCCGCAGCACGTGATATTTCGCGTCCATTTATTGATTTTCATTTATAAACAATTAGTGCATGCATATGTAATGAGCGATGCATGGGGTTGTTATGATCTTTGATTTCGATCCTTAGAGGCGCTCGATTTGCATGATTTTATGCACTGTAAATGTATTACGCATCTATTAAGCTTAAAGGGATAGTTGAGTTCTGTTGCAGAGGGCGCAAAATATTTTTTTTGTAAGATAATGAAAAACTGAGTGTCAAATTGGAAAGAACATACAATTTAAATGATAAAATCGTTTGATCAAATTCGGTTCAGAGACGGCTGAAATATTAGATAATTTGAACCAGCCGTTGAAAAAACGAGATAGCGCCGTATAGGTTTTATTCCAGCCAATGCCGATGTTGGATTTTTGTTGGCTTTTTCGCGTTGGTTATAATACGCACAACCAGCCAGCCAGTGTATTGTTATTATTAATTAATTAATTAATCAACGGTCCGACCGTATTTTGTTGAAAGTGGAGCTGAATTGGTATGATCGTATTGGCTAAATTTCACACATTTTTGGGTCTAAAATTACCTTCATAGCAATTTTAGGTCCTAAAAGAGCACTAGAAATGTCATAAATAATAACCATGCACTTTGAAGGCATTTGCGGTCTGAAACAAGAACTCAACTATCCCTACAATGTAACTTTCTATCTCGCTCAAATTTACTTGCCCCAATTTAGACGTCGATTGCAGAAAAGTCAAGACAAACTCCCCCAAATGTTATTAATGGATCTCGTGACACATTATTTGTTACGCAGAAATGTTTATGTAGCCCTTATTATTGTTAGGGGATGATTGTTAGAAAAACCCATTTTTATTTGAAAACTGAAAACGATTGCATGATTTTTTTTTCCCGTACTGTACGTCCAACAAATTTCCCGTTACATGTCACAAAGTGGGGAAGGTAGTTTTCTATCAAAATTAATGTCAGATATCTTGACGAGATTATTAAATATTAGTCCTCAGAAAACATTGTTTATTAGGGGGAAAAGGAAACGTGGCAGAAGCGGAAATCTCATTTTTATTTCATTCAAATTTTCAATCATCAAAATCGATTTATATACATACAAGCTTTATTACCAAGAGCATTCTTTTATAGGGCACCTTTAACATCAGCAAAATTAACGAAAAACAACATTTCCACAGCTGCAATGGTGCATACATAAAAAGGTGTCATGATAAATCCGTTTGAACTAGGGTCTTTTATAATTACTTATTTGTTGTCTTGTGAACGGTACATAAATGATACTATTATTTTTTTTTCAACCATACGCAGCAGAAATTCGGCCAGGATAGATAGTTTGCGGCACTATTTTTACACGTACGGTCTCGTGGACATTCGGTCTCGCGGGCCTTCAGTCTCGTGGGCCTTCGGTCTACTGAGTGGTCAGACCCCTAGTAAATCGCTCAGTCATCAGCTCCATGGTGGTTAAAGGGGCAAGATCCAGATTGAAATTTTGGTAAATGATTGCTAGAAAACGTTAATCATGGAAAACCTATGGTGGGATAGTGGGAGGATGTACCCCATGGTGGTTACTGTGGGAACAGAGGTCCATTTTACTAGCCCCACTTTTTGAAAGTATCTCAATTTGGAAATTTGGAGGAGGATAAATTTGGGGAAATAATTGCCTGAAAACGGTAGATTGTTCCGGGGAAACAAATTGGTGGGATAGTAGAAGGATGCCCCTCATTAACCACATAATGGTTAAAGTGGGACGAGAGGTCCAGTTTTACTAGCCCCACTTTTTGACATTTTAACTTCATCTCAGTCTCAATCAGGATGAAAAAAGGTATACATTTTGGAAAATGATTGCTTGAAAATGACAAATTGTTCCTAGAAAAATGTGGTGGGATAGTTGAAAGAAGCTCCCTTGTTCAGATAATTAATTATTTATGTTCTTTCTCATTGAGGGTGCGACTTTCTATTGTTAAAAAGGAAATTGACCCAAGGTCGGCAAGCGTAGCCCTTTAAATGGTAAGAATTTGCTGTAAGCTGTGAATTCCTAGAGTAACAGATGGCTTGTCCCTTTTGCAGCGATTCCAAAGTAGAAAAAAACATTAAGGACTAATCCGGTCCGATTAAATGCCAACTTTCGATCGTTGTATTTTTAAGTTTGTTAAATGTGCATGTGCTAATCATATTATGCCTCACTCTCACAGATAGGCATATGTATCTAGCCTTATTGGGGCAATTAGGGGGCCATGTCCACCCCACCCCCACCTGTTAATCCACTACAAAATAGGTAATCCACTGTGCTGTTTTGTATGACACCCCCTCCTCCTCTCCGCTGTTCAAAAATCAGTATATGCCACGTACTGACCTTACATAACTGTATATTGTTAATCGTTTGGTATTAACTTGTATAATATAACTTGATATAGCCTACATGTAGGCTCACTCAGGGGCGGCGGAGCGACTTCCAAAGTGGGAGGAGGGGGGGCACCAGCAAAAAGGGGCATTTTCTGGGGGGGGGGAAAGGGCACCTACAAAGGGAAATCTCAAAGCGAAAATTTAAAAAAAAATAGACATTGGTTTATACCCCTACATTGTGATTACATTATCAGGGATGATTTCAATATTTGTTTCTCTTTATACGCCATACAATTGCTTAAGCATCATACTTTGCAGTTGGGTGTGATGGTCTGAAAATTCATTTGCGAGCAAGCGAGGAAAATTTTAAAGATTTGTGAGGTCGCAGTACATCTTATAAAGAGGAAAAAACCCAATCCTGTTGGGGTTATAAGCACCAGGCGCGGAACCAGGGGCGAGCCGGCCTTGCCCCGCCAAAAACAAAACAAAAGAGAGAGAGAAAAAGAGAAGGAAAAGAAGGGAAAGGGAAAGAGGAGAGAAAGGGATAGAAAGAAGAAGAAGAAAAGAAAAGGAGGAAAAAGAAGGAGATCGGGGCCCAAAGGGCCTTGCCTCCCAGGCTGTTGCATCCCCCCCCCCCGTAAAAAAAAACACAGAAGGAAGTGGAAAGAAAAAAAGAAAAGAGGAGATAAAGGGAAGGGGAAAAAAAGAGGAAGAAGAAAAGAAAAGAAGGGGGATATCAGTTGCAATTTTCCCGCCAACAAGTTGTGAATCGGGGAGGGGGGCAAAGGCCCTTGCCTCTCCACCTCCCCCCGCCAAAAAAAAAAGAGAGAGAAGGAAGGGAAAGGGGAAGAGAAGAGCTAAAAGGGAACAAAAAGAGGAAGAAGAAATGAAAAGAGTAAAAAGAAGGGGAGATCAGTTGCGATTAATCCTGCCAAAAACGTGTGGATCGGGGGGGGGGGGCAAAAGGCCCTTGCCTCCCCCCAGCAAACCTAAAAGAGAGAGAAGGAAGGGAAGGGAAAGGGAAAGGGAAAGAGGGGAGAAAGGTAGGGAAAATCAGTTGCCAACAAGGTGTGGATCGGGGGTGGGGGCCATTGGCGTACTGATGGAGGGCAGTTGCCCCCAAATAAAATTCAAACGTGGTTTATTTCCAATTCGATACCAGTGATTTAAAAAGGTTGCTGAATTGACATAATTTTCCGGGATTTTTCCTCACTTTTTAGTAAATTATACTTTTTTATGCGTTTGTTGGAAAATGACAAATTCCTAAATATACAGTCAGGCAAGAAATATGCTTATTTACGCGGAACAGGTCGAGCCCCCCCCCCCACTTTTTTTCGAAAAAGTATATAAATAGAAATAGAAAGAAAGAGAGAAAGAAAGAAAGAATAGTGACCTGCCAGTGTCACAAAACAGATGAGGTATCAAAATATGCTCACCTGACCGTGATTAAATGCTTTAAACCCCTGAGCTTCCTGGGGCTCTGCCCCCTGGATTTTACCTAGGGCCCTAGATACTCATCTGACGGTAATTTAATGCATACAAACCCCTGAGCTTCCGGGGGCTCCGCCCCCTGGACACCACGCCAATTAGTGTCCTGCCAGTGTCACATAAAAAGGCATCGAAAAATAGTATTCTGACAGTAATTAGGCGCCTAAAACCCCCAAGCTTCCGGGGACTCCGCCCCCTCGACCCTACCAGGGGCCCTAATGTTGGCCTTCGAATGCTTATCCGACCGTTATAAAATGCCTCAAATCTCTGAGCTTCTTGGGGCTCCAACCCCTGGGCCCAACGCCAATTAGTGTCCTGCCAGGGTCACAAATAAAGTATCAAAATATGCTCATCTGACCGTTATAAAATAATAATAATAATAATAATAGTTTCATGGGGCTTAGCCCCCTGGACCCCACGCCAATTAGTGACCTGCCAGTGTCATTAATAAGGTATCAAAATATGCTCATCTGACCGTAATTAAATGCCCTTGACCCCCGCCGGGGCTTTGCCACTAGACCCAACGCCAATGTACGCTACGCTCTACCTGATCGTATATACTTTAGCCTCCCCCCATCCACTTTGAAAAACGTTTCAGTTTCAGTTTCAGTTTATTTTTTTCATTTCCAACAGAACAGTAATTTTGACAAGAAATCAGTATACAATTCAATATTCAATAATATAATACATTTTACATGGTTTAGAATTGTGAAATAGAAAGTATACATAAATATCCAGTACAATGGTTTTTAAAGAGGTTTTTCAAGATAGCCCTGTGGAAATGGAGGGATCCACTGAAAAGCAGAGCTTGTAAAATGTGGATCCCTCAAAAAAAATGACAAACATAATTTTTGTAACATCTAAATATATTGACTTGAAAGAAAAAGAAAAAAAAATATGTACACCTGTATATATATATATATATATAATAGATTACCAAAAAGTGGCAGAATAATAATACAATTATAAATCCGTAATTTGAAAAACTTGTTATGACACTTTTATGGTTAATATTGGAAAGGTCAAAAGAGACAATGACGACTGACAGATAAGACATAAGTGTATAATAATAATAGAAAAATATATAAGACAACAGAAAATAAAGCAAGGAAACAGAGAAATGAAAGAATAGAAAATTTTGCTGCATATGTGAAGAGTAAAGAAAAAGAGAGGAGAGGTGGGTGGAGAGGAGAAGAAAGGAGAGTGAGAGAGAGCGCACACGATGTAAATACTGCAGGGGTATCGAGCATAATTATAGTAAGATACATATAGAGCGTAAAAAAAGACGTGACGGGAAGGATTTAAAGAAGGCAAGACATGATTTGACAAAGCACTGATATTAATTTGTATTGTAAGGAAGTATAAAAAACAATTTCAATTTCCTCTTAAATGAATTAAATGAATGTCATTATGGAGAGAGTTCCAGAATTTTGGGGCTGTTTAAATAAACGTGTTTTGAGCTAGAAGGGTTCTCAGCAAAGGTAGATGAAAGTCATTACAATGCCAAGTTGGGTACTTATGAGAGGATTTATTTAGGGTGAACATATCATCAAAAACGAAAGGAAGCATGTTGTTATTATAAGAATACATAAACTGGCCCAACTGAAAGAAATAAAGATCTTTTATTAACTTTTAATATTTTATTTGAAAAGAAAAGAGGATCCGTATGAGAGCGAAAATGAGAAAGGCAAATGATACGAAGGGCTTTCTTTTGTAATAATAAGACTCTGTTTAACAAAGTTTGGTGTGTATTGCCCCATACCAGGAGTCCATAATTTAGATATGGTAAGACCAGAGAGGAATAAAGCGTAAGTAAGGAAGAAGATGGGAGATGAGTTTTTAATCTATTCATGACACCAATATTACGAGATATAGTTTTGCAGATGTTGTCAATATGGTACTTCCAGGAGAGTTTATTGTCGACTGTTACGCCCAAAAATTTAGTGTAGGAAACACTCTCCAACGGGAAGTCATCGAATACAATGTTGCTTGGCAGGGAGTCTATAGTATTACTGAACAACATATAATTAGTTTTTTGGAGATTAAGTGAAAGTTTGTTTGCTCTGATCCATTGTAGAATCAAAGATAGTTCAGAATTAACCGTTTGCATAAGGGTGTATGGATTGTTGTGGGAAAAGAACAGATTCGTGTCGTCAGCAAAAAGTACAAACGATAAAATATGAGATGATCTGCAGAAATCATTTATATATAAAATAAATAAAAGTGGACCTAGGAGGCTTCCTGTGGAACGCCACAGCTAATATTACATAAATCTGATGTACAATCGTTTAAAAGACATATTGCTTTCTGTTAGAAAGATAGTTCCTGAACCACTCCAAAGCCTTTCCACGTACACCGTAATGGGAAAGTTTATAAAGTAATATATCGTGGTTTATTGTGTCAAAGGCCTTGGAGAAGTCCAGGAAAATACCAACCGTATGAGATGATTTATCAATAGCATGAGCTACTTTCTCCACAAAAGATAATAAAGCATGAATGGTACTATGTTTTTCCCTAAACCCAAATTGAAAATTGGAGAAAACATTATAATCGTTTAGGAAGGCAATTGTTCTAATATATATGATTTTCTCCAAGATCTTAGAGAAAGAAGATAACAAGGAGATCGGTCGATAGTTGTTTACATTTAGTTTGTCCCCCTTTTTAAATAAAGGAATAACTTTGGCGATTTTCATAGAGTTGGGAATTTGCCCGTGTAGCAAAGACAGATTAAATATATGAACCAGGGGATCTACTATAAATGGTATAATGGCTTTAAGGATGACATTATTGATATCATCGTAGCCAGAACTTTTCTTGTTGTCTAGGTTTGAAACGATATCTATAATTTCATGTGTATATGTCGGAGTAAAAATATAGAACTCTGGTTAGCTGGACCAAGAAAATCTGTAAAATGTTTATTGGAAGGAGGTATATTTTTGGCAAGATTATCCCCTATGGAGGAAAAGTGGTTATTAAATATATTAGCAATGTTGACAGGTTCCTGTACAATTTCATCATTAAGTTTTATTTCCGTTATAACAGCTTCATTGTTTGCCACATTCATTGCTTGTTTGAGGACTTTCCAAGTGTTTTTCATATCATGTTTATGTAGTTCAAGTTGGTTTATAAAGTATTTTTTCTTTTCTAAACGTATGATTTTAGTCAAAGTATTTTTATAGGATGTATATTTATGTTTAGTTATGTCTGTACCTTTTGATTTGTGCTTATAATAAAGATTATTTTTCCGATTTATAGACCGGAGTAGAGACTTAGATATCCATGGAAGTCTCGGGGACTTTTGTAATTTCTATTATTGTCTCTTTGTTTGGGAAGAAACATATCTAGCTGGGTGTTTAAAATGTGACAAAACATATCGTACGAAGAGTTCACATCATCTATATCAAAAACACACGACCAGTCCACATTTTCAAGACTAGCACTTAAACGGGTTAAATTCGCATTGTTAACTTTACGTCGTAGAGGGCAGGGACCATGGTTATTAAGTGACTTGGATACAGTGTAGTATGTCAAAATGGGATAGTGATCGGTTGTATCTGAAAGAATGATGTATGAATCAGGATGAGGAGTAACGTTGGAAAAAATATTGTCTATTAAAGTGGCAGATAGATTTGCTACTCGTGTGGGCTTGGAAACAAGCGGCAAGAAGGAGGCAGATAAAAAAGTTTCAATGAGCTCATGGGCGATATTATTGGTGGCACATTTGAGTATATTTATGTTGAAGTCCCCCATCAAAAAACAGTCCTTATTATTAAATGTTGTACTTCGAAGCAAGTCAGACAAATGTATTATAAAATCGTTTCCATTAGAACTCGGAGGTCGGTAAACAACACCTTACTATTACATTCTTACCACCTGGCACTTTAATTTCTAAGAAAAGAGATTCAATGATGTCATTACTAATTGAGATATTTTCGTGAACAGAGTAACAAAAGCTTTTAAGTATGTATAGAGCGACACCTCCACCTGTTCTTCCTTCCCTGTTTTTGGAAATAAAATCGTATTTATCAATAGAAAATGGTAGATTGGAATCCTGGGACAGCCAAGTCTCCGTCAAACCTATTACAGATAGAGGCTTGGGTGATGGATTATTCAAAAGTAACTGTAGATCATCAAAGTGTTTGTTTAAGCTCCTTATATTCAAATGAAGTAGAGAGAATGTATCGCGTTTAAAGTTCTTAACTATATCATCAAATTGTGAAACTGTTACATATTTGCTGAAAGAGCTTTGTGCTGCAGGGTCCTGCTGATCAAAATCAAATTGAAGTTCTTCAGAAGAGGAATTGATGCTGTTAGCAATATAATCATCATAGGTACCTGGAAAATCAGCGGGGCCTGCATGTAAGAGTGGGGGTGATGCGGATTTTTTTCTCCCCCCCCTCAAGTTTTTGCTCATTACGCCACTGCTGGTCACGATTACTTTAAAATATTTGGCTCTCATGATTTCAAATTTGGGCCCCCCTAAGAAATTTTGGATCCGCGCCTGATAAGCACATTCTCATAACGGAAGACTGAAAATACCTTTGATAAGAAACATAATCATGTCATCTATAACTGCGAGCGAGCGTAGCTAGCGAGCTTTGGGGGTTATTGCTCTTGGTCGCTTGAAATTATGGGCGCGTTTAATGATGAGAAGAAAAGTGGACACTTATCGAAAGGGATAAGACACTTATTAGGAAAGATAAGGAGCACGTGTCAAAGTAACAAGGTACTTTTTAGTTCTTACACCTACAAAAAGAGGCACTCATCAGGGATGAAAAAAGTGCAATTGTGAGAATGGGAAATGGGCATTTGTTGACGGAAAAGAGGCACCCATCAGATTTTGATAGGGCCATTTATAAGAGGTGAAAATGGGAATTTATGAAAAGGGAATAGGTCCCTTATTAAAAAAAGTAAAGGGGGCACGTAGCATTGTTAAAATGGAAGTTATCAGAGGTAAAAAGGGGCACTTATCGCACCTGATAAGAGGCACTGACCAGATATGAAAAGGGGGCCACTTATGAGAATGAAAAAGGGGCACTTATAATAAAGTAAAATGTGCACTAGTTAAGAAAAAGGGCATCGATCATAATAGGGGGATTTTATGAAAAATGGGAAGTGGCTCTTATTAAAAAGAATAAAAGGCAGAGGTTAATTTAAACGGGGCACTTATCAGAGATGAAAAAGGGTAATTAAGAAAATAGGAAGGAGCACTTATAAGAAGGAAAAAGAGTCCTTGTTAGAAAGGAAAAGGGGCACGTGTCAAAATGAAAGGGACAATTATAAGTTTTGAAAAGGGACACTCATCGGAGATGAAAAGAGCACTTTTTAGGAGGGGAAGGGGCACTTGTCAAAGTAAAACGAGTATCTCTCAGATTTGAATAGGGGCAATTATCGGAGTCAAAGGGGGCACTTATCTGAAGTGAAAAGGAATAACTTCTGAAAAGGGTCACTTTATGAGAAGGGGAAGGGACTCATTTTTATGGGGGCACTTATCATTAGGAAAAGGGACAAGGGGCACATGTGAAAATATAAGATGCGCTTATCCGAGTTAAAAAGGGGGTAGTTATTAAAAGGGGAAGGGGCACTTCTTACAAAGGAAAAGGGGCACTAGTCGAAGCAAAAGGGGCACCTCTGTGCCTCTCTGCACTGTGCCCCTGCCCCCGGGAGGGCCGCCTCTGGGCTCACTTGGCTTAACGATAAGCTAAACTAATGTATATTTTGGACTATACGCAGCCGAAATTCGGCTGGTCTACGTGCGGTCTCGCGGAACCTTTTTCATATTCGGTCTCGAGGGCCTTCGGTCAAGTTGTCAGACCCCCTTCCCGGTCATCAGTAGGGGTAGAAAGGAGTATAACTGTCTGGTATAACATTTAATTATTAACCGATATTTGTCAGCCGTGGAGCCAGACGTTGTCTCAGGGGAACAACCGTCGATATGAGGTATCTAGTCCCCCACTCAGTGTTATTTAGGGTACGCGTATCCATGTTCCCTCCCTTTGAAAGCACCCCCTAAGTCCGGTGTGTAAAGTCAATACGGGCCGATTTTTTTGTGTGTGTATTTCGAGCCGGACTTTTTTGCGTGAAAAGTACCCCTTTACCGGAAATTTTGGGAACATGAATGCGGTCCCTCCGTTCCCGGAGTGGGGGCAGGATCAAGTCATCTCCAAGGAAAATTACAGTACCGTAAATAAAGATGAGTCGAGAGAGGAGTCGGGTCGCATGGCTTGTGTCAAGCCAGCCCACAACGTAATTGTCCAGAATCTGGCCTATTTATCTCCACCACCGCGATCTACTTTTACTGCAAGTAGAAGATGACGTGATCCTCCAATTTAAATTAGGCTGAGCGTTCGAGTTCGTTGATAACGCCATCTTCGGCGGATTACAGCAAGTGTAGGGAATATCATAGAGATGAAATATAAGAACCGGCCAGATTTTAGCTGTTTTCCAGCTAGGGACAATCTACTTTTTTTCCAGCAATCATTTCCCAAAATGTCTACCTTTTCGCACTTCTAGATCAAAATTCATTGAAAAAAAAGGGAGGGGTAGTAAAACTGGACCTCTGGTCCCACTTAAACCAACATGGGATGAATACTCCCACTATCCCACCATAGGTCTTCCAGAAACAATCTACCGTTTTAAAGCAATCATTTCCCAAAATTTAAACCTGGCTATTGCCCCTTTAATTACCATGGAGCTGATGACTGAGCGATTTATTGTTGTACTCCAAAATCACAGCCTCGCGTAACCGTGTATTCGATATAAATTTGTGTTGGCAAGCTTGTTGTGGGCTGGCTTATTCTTTCTCTCTCTCTCTCTCTCTCTCTCTCTCAAACCGGCGCCGCCCTCCCCCCCTCATGACACAGATGGCCTTTCAATGTCTTAACCACTCTACGTTTCCTGATTAACACCATTAGTCGATTAAGCAAATTCAATTATTTAAATCATACTGAAAAGATACTGAAATTATTATAGTATTATTGACTTTAGTATTTTAATACAAAACACTAAAATACAAATATGAAACTGAAATCATTATATTTTGGCCAATGATTGGCATATTTTGTCTAGTTTGGTCAATGTACAAACCCTGATAATAAGCACAAATTTAATCCACCCTGGCCAAAAGCCGAAGACGCACCTTAAAAAGGAAATTTAACTGAAAAAATCATTTCCATTGGCTTGTAGCCAAACCCTAGTAGTGAAATTAAATTTTGTAACCGCTTTGCATTTGTCTCAAAGCCTTGGTATATTTCAATTGCTTCTCTTTAATACATGGTGACGGGAGAGAGACCCCAACGTGATAAATGAATAATTAAACAAATAAATAAATAATTATAGTAATCATGATGATAATAATAACAACAATAACAACAATAATAATAACAATAGTCATAATAATAATAATAATAATAATAATAATAATAATAATAATAATAATAATAATAATAATAATAATAATAATAATAATAATAATAATAATAATAATAATAATTAGAAGAAGCAGAAGGAGACACATAAGGATAATGATAATAATAATAATACTAATAATAATTAATAATTAAAAGTAAAATGTTATGAAATAAAAAATAACAATATAAATATTAAACGTTTTGGAAAGCTTGCCTTTCTTTTTGGTAATATTTCTTGGTTTGTGAGTTTTGAATCATTCCAATACGATAATGATGACACTTTTTAAGTGTATGGCAAATTTGGCAGAATAAGAGAAAGAGAAAGAGAGAAATAGAGAGAGAAAGAGAGAGGCTAATAAATACGAGAGAGAACAAGGAATTATAAGTGAAAGGGAAAAGGACGATGAAAAAAGGGACCTAACGAGAGAAAGGATTGGGAGGTGGGGGGAAAGACATCTATCTCACACCCACACACACACATTCTCTTAGATAGAGATTGAGAGAGAGAGGTGTGAGATTAAATACATTTTGCCCCGGCATTTAGCATTTACTATTGTCATGTGCAACAGGTTTAACAAGCTTCTTTACTCATGCAGTAGTGATTTAAAATTATAATAATTATAGCGAACCGCGCTGACCCATAATATGGTTGACTGCATTTTGTCTTCTCTCTCTCTCTCTCTCTCTCTCTCTCTCTCGTGTTTCACAGCTGTTTCACTAATCAGAGTAGATTCGTTTGAATAGAATATCATATTTTCTCTATTGTAATGCAGACACGGCTACATGTCGTTTCACAACGCAAAGAATTATAAGGGCGTGTGTAATTGTGAATAGCTGTGTGCACAGTGATATACACCTATACGTGTATAAATGCTGTTGTGCTTTTAATTGATTACTATATACATAGCGCCTTGTGCAGGGGCAGATCCTTCGTTCCTATCGAAAAATACCACTTGTTTTAAGAGCAAAGCAAATAAAGGCGGGTCTGTAGAACTGTAGGACTGTTGTGCTTCGGTCCAAGTGAAATTGAACATAGAACCAGTATATATATATATATATATATATATATATATACAAATGGTACCGAATCATTTACATAGGAAGCATATAGTGCAATCGAAGTTTGTCATGAGTAAGTTCCAAGTGGAATAGAGCTATTGGAATCACTTGTTAAAGATGGGATTTACATATATGCACAAGAAGGTAAGTTGGAACCTGTACCTGGTCCTGGCCCTATGGTTTCTTTTGCTGAGGGATGGATTCGTTCATTGTGCTAAAGGTAATTAACCCGCTTAAACAATGTCTTTTAGATTTTTAAAAAGCTGGGACAGTGGGAACTTGCAGCCACCCCACCCCGGAATTTTGAAAATACAAATATTCGGGCAACCCGCGTCGTCTTATATCCACTAAATAAGAGATTTGTTTATATCTTATCTACCGCAATTTTAACAGAAATTTACAATTTACACTTTTACCAAATTAAAGTGTTTTATGAAATATGAAGTTTATATTTGGGCAATAAAGGCGTCAGCTTCCTGGCGAAAAGTGTGTATACGCACTTGTTATGCTTGTTATGCATAATGCTATCATGGATAGAATATACTTTGCTTTTCTAGTTGCTGCTCTGTCTAGACAAGTTTTTGAGCCTTCAAGGGCAATGTTTGTAAAGTATGTATAATTTTGGCAAACAAGTCTATTGCTAGCAATAATACATTTCTCCCTCTTTTTTTTTTTTTTAATACATTGAGCTGTTCACGTGTGGGGATGATTTGTCATTATTTATAGGGTTTTCTCAAATCAGAAACTTCGGAATAATCATTTATTAGTTATCTGCTGGCCTCGTATAACACAAATCGTTAATTGTATATGACGTAATATATAGACTGGAATTCAAATTTTTGAACTACGGATGTAAATTTGTAGACAGGTAGGGGAATTTATGACACTACGTATACAAATCGTACAGTATCCTGTGCTATGTGAGACGGCTATATTAGCGATAGGTTGGCAATTAATTTGTTTTCGAATATTAAAAACACTTCACATCGATAATGAAAAATCAATAGCGCTGGTTCTCCGTTACGTCCTTCATGTCTTTACCCGCAACCTGTAGAAGCCATTATGATTTCAGTATCAACCGCATATTATATGCTAAAAATAATGCTACAGTATACATCACGATACTGATATTTTTCATGTGTTGCATTCTTTTGTCTGCATGCTGAACTTTACCAAACACCGTGTCCACCGTGTCCACCGTTTTCGTTTATAAAAGCTGGGCTCGGCCTATGTCAGAATAATTCAAGGATACAACAAAATAGCGAAGAAGACTCTGATAAATGAGTTTTAAAGACTGTTTAATGAAAACTAAATCAGTATCTAAATTCAACAGTAGGTTCTCTTGGTTACAGTTGAACGATTTAACTTTGAAATACCAAAACACAACTATATTCATAAGAATCTGTTATTACACATATATGTAAATATAAGTGCTGTCAATCAATTACTCCATTAACAACGAGGGGAGTTCCGTCTGAAGTTAACTTCCCGTTTCAAGATCAGTTATTATCTGAAGTTATCCGAAGTGTCCGACATTAGGACAATTGTCCCAATTACGCGAAAGGCCTTTTGTTTGGTATTTGATAATATTTGTTGCTATATCAGAAGATCAAATACCGACATGGTTTCTACGATGAATCGATCCCTGGAGACTTGTGTCGGAAGGATGATGCCCCGTAATCACTCATTACGGCAATCAGTCATGTGACGTCGTCAGGGGCGGATCCAGCCGGCGGCAAGGGAGGGGGCCTAAAAAGGGGCCAACTTCGAGCGAAAATTTGAAAATCGTGCCGGTCGATTTTTCGCTCAGTGGGGGGTAGGTAGTGAGCAAAAAAAAAAGTTTTGGCTCCCGAAAAAAAATTTTTTTTTTGTTGCATCGCCACCCCCCCTTGGGCGCCAGGGGTAGTGAGCACAATTTTTTTTTGGAACCCGAAAAAATGTTTTCCCTCCGGAAAGGGTGATTTTTTTCCCACCGCCACCCCCCCCCCTTGGGCGCCAGGGGGGCCCATCTTCTTTTTTTCAAAAAAAGGGTGTTTTTACCTGTTTTTTTCCTAGGGAGGGGCCGGGCCCCCTGGATCCGCCACTGGACGTCGTCTTCAAGATCCCGGATAAAACGACTCGACGATTCTTGAATACTAATCAGACGAAGCTCAGCGTGCTACTAGTTTTGTCGTGAAGAACTTTCTTGTCCCTCGTTACACGGAGTTATATTGACAAGGTTTTGCCAATGGCAGGAAAATTAAAGTACAAGTCCACTCCACTGAAAAGTTGAGCTGATTAGATAGACAAAATCTAAAAAGCCCAAATATAACTTGGTTTTGGAAAATGGTGCTCAGATTTATTTTTAATAATTTTTTTAATGAGCAAAAACAAGTTAATGAGCGAGTCGGTTGTGACGTAGGGTCCTCACAACACAGATTCGTAATGTAACCAAATTTAATGCATACGTCTTTGTGAAGTGCCTCAATACAAACTTTTCATTCACCTGATAAGAATAATGAAACACTATTATTCTTATCAGGTGAATGAAATAGTTTGTATAGAGGCACTTCACAAAGACGTATGCATTAAATTTGGTTACATTACGAAAATAGCCTATTGTCAGAATGTATACCGCTGGCACTTTCGTTGTGAGGAGCATACGTCACATCCGTACAGCAATATAAATGTTTTGCTCGAAATACCCGAAACAAAAATCGCTCTTAAAAATCACCTGATTGAAGTACGCCCGTGATATTTGGCAGTTTTAACCTTTGATTTATTTACAACATGTTATAATTTTTGAAAATCGGAGTGGACTTGGGCTTTAAGGTTCTGGGCTACATGGAGGATACCTCTCGTACCGGTGCCGCCTGAGGAAAAAGATTGCTGGCGCCGAATACAAAAATCAAGGCCCTGGTAGCAACTTCCACAACAAACATAAGGGTACATGTACAAGACCTTTCACACGCCCAACTCCAACCTCGGTATTCCAGTCAACTGCCTGAGTCAAATCGACACGTACACACTTTAGCTTTCTCGGCACCACACCCTAATTTGCATATTCAGACAAGCGAAATATTTTCTATTACAGACGCCCTCTAATTTATTGGTGCCCTAGAAAATAAGAATAAAAATAAGATAAAAATTAATTTCCCATTTTATTCTGACAGCCTAATTATTTGTATATGAAAACATAACTAATCTATGAGGTCATATATGCTCGCAGTTATCGACCGCTTGCTCTTTGCTAATTGTAACGCCTGCTGTAGACGACCAAGGCCACATTTCGAACTGATCGCTGATCTATTCGCTGATCTATTCTGTCATGCCTGTGGCTAGTATGCTAGTAATAGGCCTTTCTACCTTTATTACCGTTAATAATTATTTCATTCACCTGTTCTGAATAATTGTATTTCAATAGGCAGAATGCGAACTGCATACGTTACGTTGTGTTAGTTAGGAAAAGCCATAATGTTTGTATGCAATTCGCATTTTGACTATTGAAATTCAATTATTTATAGCAGGTGAATGAAATAATTTGTATAGAGGAACTTAACAAAGATTTGTGCATTCAGTTTGATTACATTACGAAAATGGTCTATTAAAAAAAGTTCAAAGCTTCATGTACACTGTTCATTTCATTTTGTAGATACGGTGTCACTCTCACATTAGGGACTTTTTAGATTTGCACGACGAAAACGTGGACTGCCGGGCCCCCTCCCCCATCAAAAAAAAAAAACTGGTAAAAACACCCTTTTTTGAAAAAAAGAGGAAGATGGGCCCCCTCCCCTGGCGCCCAAGGGGGGTGGCGGTGGAAAAAAATAACCCTTCCCGTAGGGAAAAAAAAATTTCGGGTGCCAAAAAAAAAAAAAATTGTGCTCGGCCGGCACGATTTTTAAATTTTCGCACGAAGTGGGCCCCTTTTTAGGCCCCCTCCCTTGCCGCCGGCTGGATCCGCCCCTGTACGTGGACATCCTTTTAAGACAATGTGACGTCCTTTTAAAGGTACTATGTCCCATTTGCAGGCCAAAAAATGAAAAGGTTAAATTCCAACGGCATTTGAAAGACAATACTAATTTAGAACTTCCCTAAAAAAAAAGGGGGGGGGGCTTGAAAATGTCTTTAATGTCTTTAGTTGTCGAATCGACTTAGGAGCTATAGAGCCAGGAAGTAATAGTCTGATTTTTCAGACCATTGTACCGAATGGTCGTACGTTTTATGCTGCGCAAAGATTCAATCAGTTTAATTTTGGCCATTACAAGAAGTGGGTTATTGATGTAGACAAATGCTCATGTACCCTTTACAGCTCATTTTATGTATGTTATTACCAAAGATGAAAAAGCCAGTCAGTCACTCAATAGTGTCTGACAGTGAAGTCTAGCAAGTAAACGGGTTTCCTTGCATAATTTGAATATTAGGACACTGCTAACGTTTAAATTTCACAGATAGGACATACATGACATATTCATAATTCCTGCAAAGTTCTACAGAATTTGATGTTGGCTGCAAAAGGGACATAGTATCTTTAAGGCACACTGCCGGGCACTGCCAGTGCCTTAAAAGGACGTCACATTGCCTTAAAAGGATGCCACGTAGCAGTCTACGTTCTCGTCGTGCAAATCTAAAAGTCCCTATCGACTCTCAAAGACTGAACTGGCCAATCGCTGACGCAGCCCTACGTCAGGAAAATGTATATTAGGCCTATTGGAAAAAAAAAATTGTTGTTCTTTCTTCTTCTTCATTTCTTTCGCGTAACTATGTGTATCCATGGCGGCCTTGCCACGGGGTACTATCAGAGAAAGCTATACACCGGCTTACTAACATAGTCAATTATATGCATACTTTTTAAACAAAGGTTGTTCTTGACAACCTGAAAGCTCCCCGAGGCTTGTCCGATGTATTAACACGTAATATATGCCGAGTTTGCAGACTGGGTTCTAGTTGGCAGTTCATTCATTAATGACAGATTATCTGAGTTTGAATTGAATTCAATGGTTTATTAAAAATACTGAAAATTGCAGCCCCAGAGCTGATTTACAGTCAGTTTATAATAAAAGCACATGAAATATATACATAGCGATGTTAGAAGCTCTTGCTGGAATGCTCCCCAGGGCGTGGAGAAAGTGCATACATTGTGTGCGGGCAAGCCAGAATCCGATGACCGGGGGTAATAACGGTAATAACTGTAAAGCGCTTAGAAACTCGGACTTGCCGATGTATTAAGCGCTATATAAGCAGAAATATTATTATTATTATTATTATAAATCAATCATTACATAAAGCTTACGAGAATACATTCAAAGATAAAATTAATAAGATATAGTATTAAAACAAAAACTAAGTATATCCGACACTGTTTTAAAAGTGAACACATTCAGCTGTGATATCGTATATATCTTATAAAACTGAAACCTAATAATGAGAGAAATCTCTAGAATAAAGGAAACCACTATAATCGTTTGAAAGGTTTGAAAGTAGATACGAGCAAAAAGCAGAACTAAAAGTTTAAAGCCATGGGAACAAAGTTACAATATAAACATACTATATTTTGTATAGATTTCGAACATGATGATGAGAGAATTCTGTTTTTAAAAAAATCAGCAGGAAGAAATCGGATATAAACTGAGAGTTGTATACGGTATAGAGAATCGGTTTGTTGTTATTCATTTTAAAGCTAGGAGTGTGAGCGTAAAACTATTTAAAACAAATTAAGCTTATGAGAATCAAAATTTAAAAATAAAAAAGAAGCAAATTCATACGTATGAAGAACTAGAAGTACAGCTATAACCACTTCCGGGAATATACTTACTATACAGACTATATAGTATAACTCCGTATACATGAATGTAGAATTCTCAGTAATATGTTTACAGTTTTGCATTAAGACAAGTCATATATACATGAAATGTAGTCAATTACATTACAGTGAGGAGTTAGGTCGGCTACAAGAATTTACACACATAATATAATCAGGGTTATTCGGGTAAACAGTATTTACAGGTAGAGGCATTTTGGAGATTGAGAATTAATTAAAATGAAATACCATACAATTACTGGAAGAGAGTAATATTCAAACTGTAAAAGAATACATGGCTTAGGGGAATTATTGCACACGTTGGATAGGAACGAAAATTAAAATTGACTGTAATGAATAAATGACATGTTTACGAAATTCCAATTTTATAATAAAATCCTTTAAATGATAAAGCACCAAAATATGTAATAAAGAGACAGCTCACATACTCTAATTTTATAATTATTACTACAATGCCTGTGATAACTTAGAAGCCATTTGTGTTTAGAAGCCTCAAGAGGCATGTTAATGGCATAACCCGTCACTAGATCCTCATGCAGGAAAGAAACATCCATAACTTTGAATATGTAAGTAAACCGGTCTATTGCACCTAAGAATGGGGAACGTACAGAGTGACCTATTAGAAAAGGACTAGTGTACTTCCAATAATTCGAGGCAAATTTTACCGGGAAATTTTACCGGTTCCAATAGATGGGGTTCTTAAAAAACAAATGATACCAAGTTTGCCAAAATTGGTCGAGTGTTTTTTATTTCTAGACTCACTGGCAGTGCTCTCTGTAGAAAATAATGTTCTGTCATTCTATGATCATCAGAAATCTGTTTACCAGCCTTGCTTGACTTGAGCTCGGCTTTTGATACGGTTGATCATTTCATATTACAGTGTATTAAACAGTTTAGAGTCATATTTTCTCGTTAGTGCTATCAATTTCCCACCTGGAAGTAAATAGGCCTATTATATAAAATTAAATTGATAATCATCCTAGTTCGTTTCATTTTAGGTGTGGTGCTACCTTTTGGTACTGGAGAAGGTGACACTTTCCTTCGTAATGCAGATGAATATACACATGATGAAGTACCTATAAATCGTCCTTTCACGTTTCTGGATACGAAGTTTCAAAGTCTTTACGTAAGTTAATACAGCTATACAAACAAAATGTGGTGTCGAACCCCCCATTCTCTTTCTCACCCCACATAGGACCACATGTTTTGTAAGTTATTAAACGGTGCTAAAGGAATACTTAAGATTACTATCAAATCTATTTTGCAATGCAAGACTGGAAAAATTCACTTTATGATAAATGAAGCCTGGGGAAAGAAAAATCTATTTTAATTGTGCTTTGCTATCACTATAACACCTTTTCAGGGGCGGCCGAGCGACTTCCAAAGTGAGGTGGGGGGCACCAAGAAAAAAGGGCACTTTCTGGAAAAAAGGGCACCTACAAAGGGAAATTTCAAGGCGAAAATATACAATTTTGTAGACATTGGTATATACCCTTACATTGTGATTACATTATCAGGGATGATTTCAATATTTGTTTTACTTCATACACCATACAAAATATTGCTTAAGCATCATGCTTTGCAGTTGGGTGTGATGGTCTGAAAATTTATTTGCGAGCGAGCGAAGCGAACGAGGAAAAATTTTAAGATTTGTGAGGTCGCATGCAGCGCGAAAAATTACACCTTATAAAGAGGAATAAACCCAATCCTGATGGGGTTATAAGCACATTCTCATAACGGAAGACTGAAAAGACCTTTGATAAGTAACATAACTATATCATCTATAGATGTGTGGGAGCGTAGCGAGCTAGCTATGGGGGAAATTGCTCTTAGTCGCTTGAATTTAGGGGCGCGTTTAATGATGAGAGGAAAAGGGGACACTTATCAATAAAGAAAAGGAGCATGTGTCAAAGTACAAAGAGTAATTATCAGAGGTGAAAATGGGGCACTTCTTACACCCTCAAAAAGAGGCACTCACCAGGGATGAACAAAGTCAGTCATGAGAATAGGAAATGGGCATTTGTCGACGGAAAAGGGGCCCCATCAGATTTTGATAGGGGCATTTATAAGAGGTGAAAAGGGGCATTTATGAAAAGAGGATAGGTCCCTTATTAGAAAGGAAAAGGGGCACGTATCATTGTTAAAAGGGAAATTATCAGAGGTGAAAAGAGGCACTTATCGCACCTGAAAAGGGCAATGACCAGATATGAAAAGGGGCACTTATGTGAATGAAACAGGGCACTTATAATAAAGGAAAATGTGCATTAGTTGAAAGAAAATGGGCACCGATCAGATTTTAAAGGGGCATTTATCGGAGGTGAAGGGGGCACTTATCTGAAGTAAAAAGCAGTAACTTCTCGTACCTGAAAAGGGTCATTTACCAGGGAAGGGGCACTTATGAGAAGGGGAAAGGGGCTCTTTTTTGATGGGGCACTTATCATTAGGAAAAGGGCACTTATTATAAAGGAAAAGGGGCACATGTGAAAATATAAGGTGCGCTTATCCGAGTTAAAATGGGGTAGTTATTAAAAGGGAATGGGCACTTCTTACAAAGTAAAGGGGCACTTGTCAAGGTGAAAGAGGCACCTCTCAGATTTGACTAGGGCAATTATCAGAGGTGAAGGAGGCACTTATAAAAAAGGGAAAAGGGGCACTTCTCGTACCTGAAAAGGGGCACTTACTAGAGATTAAAAAGGGCACTTATGATAATTGAAAATGGACACTTATTGCAAAGGAAAATGGGAACTTGTCTAAGTACAATGGGCACTTATCAGAGTTGAAAAGGGGAAGGGGCACTTCTTACAAAGTTAAAGGGCACTTTTCCTATGTAAGGGGCACTTTTCGGATGCTTGAGAAAGTAGGGGCACTGTGCCCCCTGCCCCAGGGCCGCCTCTGCACCCTTTTCCCATGTTTCCTTCCCCCTTGTTCTTCTTATCTCGGCAGAGTACTAACATATAACAAACATAATAAAGCAAGAAAGAACGACAATGAAAATTCATTATAAAGAATGAATAAAAGATATAAATAAGTTATGAAATCTGAAGATACGCTAAACAGAACATTAACAATTTCAAATCTAAAGCTACGCTCGCAAAGGTTCGTACGAACGATGCGTTCGTACGAATCTCCCTGTTTTTCCATTGTCTTTCCGAATTTCTATTGTCTGAAAATCGTTCGTACGGCGTTCGTAGCAGTTCGTAATGCATTTGTGACCGAGGCTTAAGGCGCCTTCTTCCCGGCTGCGGGCTTCCACTTCTTCTCACCTCCAGCTGTTAGGGACTTTTAGATATGCACTGTGATATCCTTTTAAGGCACTGGCAGTGCCCGGCAGTGCCTTAAAAGGATGTACATGTGGCAGTCCAGGTTCTCGTCGTTCAAATCTAAAAGTCCCTAATATGCCCGGTCCTCGCGTAAAGACGCGCTACGGTGACAGAGCTCTTTATGTCGCCGCTCCCAAACTTTGGAATAGTGTGCCTCCCCATATCCAAGACGCTCATTCCCTACACACCTTCAAAACCACTTATTCAAATCCCTCCAAGCAATTCAACTTGTTTTTGTCTATGCTTCTATTTAGTAGTTCATATTATGTCAGTATTTATATTATGTATTATGTAAATTTGTAATTTTGGTGCTGTTGTCCTAGCTCTGTATTGGGTAGAAGTACATCACTTGCTCTATAGTTTACCTAATGGCTGCTAGGACAACAGCACCATGGCGCCTAGAAACATAGTATTAGGCGCTTTAAAAATTGTCATTATTATTATTATTATTAAAATACATGTAAACTAGCCATATGTCTTGATAAAACCTTTTTTAAATGTTATATCCTCAGATTAACATAAATGGTATCATCACATTCAAGAACCCTTTACCGAACTTTTCTACCGATACGTTACCAATCGCGAGCACGCCCTTCGTGGCGCCTTATTGGGCGGATGTGGACACCCGCGATTTTGGCGCCATAAGTTTTCGTCAGCTGTCTTGGGCGGGAAGCGATGACGCCATTTTGGATCAAGTGAATGAGATCATTAGAGCATCATTCGCGGATCAGCAGTATTTCTCGGTAGACTGGATCCTAATGGTGTCGTGGAATAAAGTAGGATTCAATTCCCAGATCGATTCTACACGGGTAAGTTATGGCTTGTCCAATCACCTAATTCTATCGTAACTGCACAAAGTCATAGGCCACCGCATCGGCTTACGACCTGATTACGAATTGATTTCAAAATAATTGCATTAGGATTCTACAATTTAAATTTAACATGAAAGGGATCCAAAATAATGTTAAGATTTTTTCTAAGTACTGTATAATTATTGGCCTCTACGTATAGCAGGTTGAGAGGCCAAATCGCTAACTACTGTCTAATCTTGGGACTGGTCTGACGTCACTACGATTCGCAGCCAATGGGGACTTTGCTCCTACTGGATGGGTAACAGCACCCTGCAATTGAGATATTAGGCCTATTTATCATCATTACCATTCAGTACCTCAATCAAAGGGAATTAACCTTTTTTTCTTTAATTCCATGTCTAGTATTGCAATTTAATTTCATCTTGGACGGTCGTAAGATTTGCAGTAGCATTAAAGTAAAAACGCATGTGACAAAGGCAAATAGACTGGTTTACGACGAAATATTCATAATTGAAGGATACACGCCTAAAAACTAAAACAACAACAAGAACAACAACAATTATGCCACCTGTAACAATAGGCCCCTACAGATCGTGACTGTTGCGACCAGTGTTGTCACACAAAGTTAATGTTTTGTATGCTCTCTGTAGATTGCTACGCCAGTTTTCTGTCGAGATGCCATTTTTGTTGTTGACAACTCGCACCTGGTCATTGCATACAGCTTTAGATGCTTTTGCAGCCAACATCAAATTCTGTAGAACTTTGCAGGAATTATGAATATGTCATGTATGTCCTATCTGTGAAATTTAAACGTTAGCAGTGTCCTAATATTCAAATTATGCAAGGAAACCTGTTTACTTGCTAGACTTCACTGTCAGACACTATTGAGTGACTGACTGGCTTTTTCATCTTTGGTAATAACATACATAAAATGAGCTGTAAAGGGTACATGAGCATTTGTCTACATCAATAACCCACTTCTTGTAATGGCCAAAATTAAACTGATTGAATCTTTGCGCAGCATAAAACGTACGACCATTCGGTACAATGGTCTGAAAAATCAGACTATTACTTACTGGCTCTATAGCTCCTAAGTCGATTCGACAACTAATAGTCGTTATTTTCCCACTTAAAGACATTTTCAAGCCCCCTTTTTTTAGGGAAGTTCTAAATTAGTATTGTCTTTCAAATGCCGTTGGAATTTAACCTTTTCATTTTTTTTGGCCTGCAAATGGGACATAGTACCTTTAACGTGTGTTATGGTCGAAATGTAGAGTTTTACTTTGATATTCAACACATCTTGTTGATCATTGGCATTATCCTTCTTCTCTTCAGGTCAATACCTTCCAGTGCATCTTAGTCGTAGGTGAGAGGTTTAGTGGTGTAATCTTTAATTATGACACCCTCCTGTGGACCAGTGACATATTCCATGGTGCGAACCATTTTACTGGACTTGGGGGAATCCCAGCTCAGGTATTTATTGAATATATCGTTTCGTGATCGCCACACCTAACTGATGTTTATTTAAATTTCATTTCAAGAAAACATGTGTTTTCTTGAATTTTTCTTTCTTTCTTCATTATTAACAAAGTACTTGAGTAATATAATATATACTTAAATAGTTTGAATAAGATATCAACAAAAGAAATAAGGCGTATTGAAATCCCATTAAGTAAAAGCATGCAGAGGCAATTTCTCTCTCTCGCTCCCCCGCTTGGGTCTATAATCTGTAGAAGACCACAAGATATGCCCCAGTGCGAACAGATTGCGGAATAACGCAGCTCTCATTTCGATTAGTGTGGATTCTTCTGCAGATTGGCTTCAACGCTGGAGATGGCATTCACGCGTACACTGTTCACGCGTCACAAACAGAAGAGGTGATCAACATGACTACGCTATCCAATGTGAACGTGCCAGGTCGGTTTGTCTTCAGAGTGGATCTACCTGAGATCAAAGATCCTTCCTGCAAAGACCATGGTAAAACATATAATCCTCATTTCATCGTAGTGATATATATATTGGATAGAAATGTCTTCTCTTTTGTAACCATTTTCACTCCTCTTAATGCTGGCATAACCTTGCAAACCCAGTGGCAGTCTGGTAAAAACAACGTGCTTTTGGTAAGCCCCAAAACCCTTTCTTTCAGATATTTCATGGATTGATGAATACCAACATACTAACATAGCTAAGCTGCTGTCAAGTCTTTCTCCTTTTGTGAAATATTATACAAGTGAGTGAATAATTTTACATCCTGGCCAGGATATAAATGCAAATGATTTATCTGTTAGATTGCAATGCTGCGAGCTAGGCGAATACAGCACTGATCGATAACCTCCGCTGGAAGTATTTACACTCAAAATTCGTCAGAAATCATCAAAACCTCTAAATTTATGTTGCATGTAACTTTGGGTAAAAGATGATGTATATATCTTTTGATAGAAGTGAACAATATTCAATCAGATTCAATACGATTTCTTTTCTACCGCTGCCAGATCTTTTAAAACATCGACTTTAACTTTGTAAATGAAGTGAAAGCAGCAAGCAATTTTCGTACTTTCAAGTTAATATAATGGCTTCCTTAAATTTCGTCGATTGGCTCTTTGGAGACAGGTCTATTCCATCCGACATTATGTCTGTACATTGTAAATATTTTAATTTAACACTTTATTCATCGATTTTCATTCTCTTATCCATTGACAGGGGATGTCGATCTGTACCCAGCCATTGATACAATGCTTGGAGGTAACAAAATATTCATACAGGGGCCTTGTTACGACGTCATCACATCCGATGTAGTCTGCAAATTTGGAAACACACTGTCAGGCGGAACTGTTGAGTCATCGCTGAGGGCGTTCTGTGTGAGTCCTACGTTGTTCACTGCTGGTGATGTGGCAATTCGGGTTTCGTTGGATGGAGGTGCCACTTTTCCTTATACAGGACATCTTCAAGTTGGTAAGTACTAGAAGGAAACTGTCGACACTTTGACATATGAGCAAGGCATGTGTATGCCCAATATAAGTTCCAAGTGTTAGAGAAATATATAACGGAACTTTGAACATAACTTGACACAAAAATGTAATTTCCGTCAAAGTTTTGTCTGATTCAAGCTGTAGTTGGGTAATATTCTTGATACAGTCATGAGGTTTTGGTGGTAACATTTAGGACAAAATAACTTGGACTTTCCCAGTGTAAATGCATCCTAACATTTCAGAGGTTTTTGACTTCCTTCACATTCCTGACAAAACCGAATAAAACAATGAGACACTCATTTGGTTTGTTCTGCAGAGCTTCCGACAACTTCACCTATGGTATTCAAGGTCAGGGAGAGTGAGTGGTTGACATCCAGCGATCTCGAACTGATGTGGGATATACATCACCTTGAAGGAATAGATACGGTCAATGTCGTGGTCTATTCCTATTGGGAATCACCAGACGATGACCACATGAATTGGGAGATTGTCGAGACGATAGCTCGCGGCGTGACCTACAGCGATGGCGGACTGAACTTTGTCAAACCTCAGTCGCGCCAAATGGCAGCAGACGGGTCAGACCTAACGGGTGTTATTGGCGTTATTGAGGATATCGATGAAGACAAGAACAGGTTAGTTGTGAAAAAGAGTTAAGGGTAATCCTTCCGGTCAAATTAGTTTTTTCCGTCTTAAATGTATTTTTGGACACACACTAAGTTATGGGATAAAAAATGCGATGATTTATATATTATATGTCATTAGAACCGGGAAAGGAGTCACCATAACTACCAAACGTTATATTTATCAAAAGACATGAATTTATATTTTCACTCTATTCATATTTTCTTTTATTAGAAAGGTCAGCCCTTATCTTTTTATTTGTACACACAAAGTTATCAAAAATCGTAAAAAAAGCTTATAGATTAAGTTTTTATTTTATACCCTCAAGGTCCTGTTTATGTTTCCTCTGACCACAGAATCCAGAGGGCTATTTGGAGCGAAGTTGATTCTCTTCAATGGCTCTTCCCACAAAACTCTACATCTTGGTGCACTGAATGGACCAACAGCAATGGACTCCCAGACCGGGGATTCATCGACACTCACACTGCTTGTCCATGTTTGCTCCGTCAAGCGAAGAGAGATCTCGGTCGCTACCGCCCTTGGCAGGACTGCAGGGACGATGCTTGGGGAAAGTTTCAGAAAACTGTGAAGACAGGCCCGGTGCTTTTCACTGTGTAGTCGCAAGGCCGATCAGGTATGAGTTCGTAACTGGTCCCTAACATAGAGATTATGCTCTGTTATCATCTGGAGGGTTTTACTGAACTTTACTAAATCCTTTATCAAGTATTTATGAATCAAAATCGAGTTTGGCATGCCGAGATGGGTTCCCCCTTTTCCCAACATGATTGCAAAAGCTTTTAAGAAGTCAAGTATGGGGCATTTTTTTGCGGGGGCAAGCACAAACATAATATAGTAACCAACTGAAACCAAGTTGGCCAATCTCTGTGTATAGACGGCTCTGGTGAATCGGGATAATGCCCCCTTCCCCTGTTTAAAACAACTTGCAGTGAGCCTGCAGAACACGGGAATGCCCAGATACATGATACATCCCCCCTTCCCACTACAACTGATCATCGATTTTCGACTACCAAAGCTTGATTTCCTGAATGATTTTGCGATCATAATTTAAGGATGAAGACTGAACGTAGTCCTCCTTACATCGGAAAATAAGCCTGGCAAATTTATCCAATATCTGGTACATTTGACCCAACATTGTTTTTTTCTCTTCAGAGTGTAGGCTTTATGGCCCATCTATATTGTGGTAAAACACAAGTAGTAGATTAATTAATCTTTTTAAAACTAAACTTCCAAATAATGAATCTAACCACAATAGAAGTTTTATTGATGTAACAATATTTATTTAAGTGGGTTTATCTCTTAGATTATCATGGCTTCACGTTTAATTTTCCAGACAAAATGACGCCGACCAGGAATGTTGCTACGACAAGAACGGTATTCTGATCGAAGACCGATTTGCTCCGTCAGGTTTCGGACTTGCTCGTCATCAACACCTCCTCACCAGCACTACACCAGGTGATGAGGAAGTGGAGCTCGGTGTTCCATATTTATCTCACTTTTACCATGACGTCATTCCTGAGATGCAGTGCTGCAAGTTTTCATCTTTAGGAGAGGCCATGGGAGACTCAGATGCGAACTGTGGTCGTTTTATGGCACGCCGACCATCTAAATCTTGTAGATTCTATGAAGTCCCCAAACCAGGTATAGAACCCAAGAAATATCACGGATGCTCCTCTTTTTTCTATGTATTTTAGAGAAACATGACTTCTTAATGTTTTTAATTACTCAAAGTGCGGGTATCGACGACAGTTGAAATGCGGTGTCAAAGTACATTGGCCAAATAAGTGCATGACTTTAAAGGAAGTGAACTGATTGCCAATCTATTGTACGTCATTCGTACTATTCTATATATTTTTTGGGCTGCCTCGTATATTAGGGTCGAATCGATTTCCCTCTTCATAATCCGAAATGTTAATTGTACATACCACATGCACGTTCTACGAATACCTACAGTCAAGTCTTCAGGCAGTGAGATTCACTCCTTTTGAAGGACTTCGCGTGTAAATCAATTCATTACCTTATCTTTTATCCACGACACGTTAACATTTTATGTTTTGCTTCCCATGTTACAGCGACAATATTTGGCGCTTCGCACATATCAACTTTTGACGGTCTCGAATACACTTTCCCCGCCAGAGGTGAATACATACTTCTGCAAATAACAGAAGAAGATTTTGTGATCCAAGGGAGATTGGAACTGATTGATACAGGCAAGTCAGTAATTTTGCTTCCGTCGATTCTTTTAGATTATTAGCTAGATTCAACTCCAAGAAGTAAAAATCCTAAATGAAAAATCCATGTAAATTATCTGCATATGTACAACAATTCCATGTTATTTTATCAGTTTGTATATTGTAAGACATTGTTAAGTATTCTTATTTTTGAATTGTAATAGTAAATTCATTATTTTTGTTTAATACGTTTCATTTTCTGAACTTGTACCAAAATACTTTGTTTAGCTGTGAGGGGTTATATAGGCTTGACTTGCACATGTGCTATTACCTTTTACCAACCAACAGTTTCTCCTCTTTTATATGTAAATATCATTGCATGAAAGGTATTACTGTATTGCTGTTGGTAAATAAATCAAATCAATCAATCAATATTTATTTTTTGTTATAGTGGTTGTTATCACTGATTCCTTTGCTTTAGAAATGTAAAGCGAATTGTTCAGCTTTGTATTAAACAAACTGGGGTTTGTGTTAGGCCTTTATGATAAACTATTAATGTAAGTACCAAAACATAATGCTCAAAGCCGGAAGGGCCTCGACGCATGTGGTAAAATAATATTAACGTCCTTCTAGCTCTCTTCCGATTAGTCGTCTCATCATACGACAAGCAACATTGGACAATATGAGACATCTTTTACTTCCTTATTTTCAGTGACTGATTGTTTTGATACTCTAAATTGCATGTTAAAGCCCTCCTTATGCTCGGCTAAATCTTCGGTGAGATAGTGAAGTAATTCTAGAAAGCATTTGATCGCATGATAAAAGACTTTCTAAAGAAATATGCCTCTGCTCAAGTTTTTAATGAAAATGGATGACCAGTTTTTTGTTTGGAGCTTTCATCTCAAACTTGGCCGTTGCTCATTTATCCGTGTTCGCATTTTAAAGAAGACATTATCAACTATCATAAAATGTCTATATGTCACTTTTTAAGACATTGTGGCTTGATTGCAGGGTTCCCTTTTTACTAAAACGTTACGCTTATTCAAATAAAGGGGATGGCGCCACATCATCAGTTATGACTGCCATTGCTATAAAGCAACGTGATAGTGACACCATACACGTGCAGACTAATCCAAGTTTACACGTATTCGTAGGGAGAGAGAACAAGCCGTTTTCATTGGTCGACTCTTGGCAGTCCCACGTTTGGTCTTTTAAAGGTAATACAATCATGATGTTGTATGAAATTGTAACACCCTGAGTATCCATGTAAGAAGTAATCTGTAGTCAACTGGGCTATTTTATGAGGTACAGATAAAATAAATTATGAGGTTTTGTCTAAAGGAACGTTTTCAAGTTTGTCCAATGACCTAAATGCACCTTTGCTATTTCAAATATAAGGCTATTTGGGTTCGGGGAAAAATAATCATCGACATGATGAGTCAGAATTACAAAAGCGAATGCTTTTAGTAAACATCACTACATCATATTGATGATGGTTCACCTCAAAGGTAAATACCAGTTTATATAGGACATCTTCAAGAGGTTATTCAAATACACTTTACGAGACGGTACGGTGTAAAAATGTCAGAGGTTAACAAAATGACATTATTGCCTCTGATATGTTTACCTGGCACCTACACGGCTTGGTATATGCCGTGTGAAATACCATAAAGCTAACAGTACTGTGTCATGTTTCAGGGGCGGATCCAGCCGGCGGCAAGGGAGGGGGCCTAAAAAGGGGCCCACTTCGTGCGAAAATTTGAAAATCGTGCCGGGGTAGTGAGCAAAAAAAAATTTGGCACCCGAAAAAAAGGGTAATTTTTTTCCACCACCACCCCCCCCCCCTTGGGCGCCAGGGGTAGTGAGCACAATTTTTTTGGGCACCCGAAAAAAATTTCCCTACGGGAAGGGTTATTTTTTTCGACCGCCACCCCCCCCCCCTTGGGCGACAGGGGAGAGGGCCCAACTTCTTTTTTTAAAAAAGGGTGTTTTTACATGTTTTTTTCTAGGGAGGGCCTGGGCCCTCCCTGGATCCGCCACTGTCATGTTTTATCATTAATGTCTGTATTAAATTCTTGTAAAATTATTTGTGTTGTTCACCTTCTCATGAGTTTCCAATTCGTATTCTTTGTTCCTCTGCTTCTCTGTTTCCGATATGTATTTCTTAATTGTTGTAAATGATTATAATTGATTTGTAATGTTTTGTTGGAAACAGAAATAAAATTGAATTGAATTGAATTGAATGAGTATCTATTTCCCACTGTCTTTTAAACACAATAATAACATTCGGATAAACACATATTCCTTTCTAACCCGATCTACTTTATGTTATTGTAAAAGGTGTGGAGGTGTTCTATTCGGACTCCATGTATCAAGATGGCGTCGAACTTTATTTCGATCAAGGATTTGGTCTTTTGGTCAAAACCACCGGCAAATCTCTTCGATGCATCGTCATAGTTCCGCCTGAATTTAAGAACAGAACGGAAGGTTTGCTCGGATCATGGAACGAGAATCGAGAGGATGATTTAAGACTTGACGATGGCACCATGTTATCCCAGGATTCATTTGGAGATGACATTGTGAACTCATTTGGAACTAAATGTGAGTTAGTTGAAAACAAACTTCCCATTGTTTTTATTTTGTAATGTTCCCTCTCTGTACTGTATATACCTTCTTTGGACCTACTGGTAAATTAGCTCCTGCTAGTACAATACATTAATTCCAGTGCAATGAAGATTATCATCAATATAACACCGTCCCGGTCTTACTCTTTAAAAAAAAAATCTTTAAAAAAAGTTGATTAAATTTATTGTTTATACAGATTTATCATGGTTATGTTTATATGGCCTCCACATTGCGCTGGAGAGAGAGAGAGAGAGAGAACCCTAATAACGGGATGTTTGGTACCATTTAGGGGATAATTTACATAACTTTATGTACTTAAGCAACTCTGCGTCAGATCCTTGAAATAAACAACGAACCACAGATTGATAATGCTGATATCAGTTTGCATACTCCCCTTCATTCATCGTTTGAAGGCTATTTAGGCCAATTTTTTTAAACATTTATTTTTAATTGTTGATCATCATCATTACTATGATGTGCTTCTTTACATTATTCTTAATTATTGCAGGGATGATACAGGAAGATGATAGGTCTCTCTTCTACTATCTTCCTGGATACTCACGTGGTATATACCTCCATTCTGAGGAACCACCAATCTCGTTTGACCCGGAACCGGAAGTAGATCCGTCGACTATTTGCGGTGACAATATACTGTGTGCACTGGACCTTGCTATTAGCATGAATAATGAACAGTTTGCTGTGGCTACTCTAAATGCTCAAAACGAGCTCCAAAGCACGCGGAAAGACTTGGCAGAGGTGGATAAAAGTAGGTTTTTATGTCATTGAAGGATGTACAATTATTCTTAGAGGACATGTAAAAACTGAGTCCCTTTTTACAAAATTGAATTTAAGGGCTAAAACAACGATCCAAAGTACCAGACGTAGAAATTTTGATGGATAAATGTAAATTTATGATTTGAAGATTGCGTCAATTATTCTATACAGCATTCGATTTGTAAAGAAAGTTCATTTGACATATATTTCTTTTGTTATTACAAAAGAATAGATGCGTACAAAAACCTACATAAAAACATTCAAAGGAAAATCGTACACTTTTTCCAAAAAGAAGAATTATATTAGGTTTTAAAGGTTTTTGATTTTCTGAAGAACATGAAACAAGAAACTAGAAATATGAAAGAATAGTGAGATACAGACAAAAAATTTAGTATAGTCTTGAGTAAAAGAATCCACAATGAAACATGTCATTGAAGGACAAAAAATCAGCAATTACCAGACATTCCCCTTCTATATTCAAAGAACTGAATATTCCCCTCTCTTTAAACATCACAATATAATAAATTAGGAAAATACATATAAGTATCGATCATTACGATCTTCTTTTTCAGGTTTCCTACTCTGTCCCGAGGTATTTGCTCCTTCAAATGGCGCCATTCTGGAATCTACTGGTAGATATTTTGGAGACGATGTTACTTTCTCATGTGAGGATTGCTACGAAATAATTGGAAACCAAACACTATCATGTGAATATGATCTACAATGGAACGATGATTTACCAGTCTGTAATCGAGAAGGTAAAGAGTCTAATATGTGCTACACACGAAGCGTTATTCTTCTTAGACAATAATTTATTCGATTCATAATTAACATCAAACAATACAGATAACGGTCATAGCAACCATCCTGCTTGGAATCGTGATAGCAGTACTAGTATGAATTCAATGAAAATGTATTTATAATTGATGGTATTGATTGTTTGTATTGATAATTAATTATGTGAATTTGCAATCCTCTGCTTCGCTGCAAATTCATCTTTCAGCATTCACATATTGTAGAAAAAAAAATCTTTTCTTTTTCAGTTAATGCGACGTGTTCAGTTCCTCGGAAACCTGCTAACGGCACTTTTCATGTGGCAGCTTGCAACCGATCAATAAGCTTTTCTTGCGATGAAGGCTTCCAGCTGATTGGTCAGGAACTGATCACGTGTCATAATGGTTCGTGGAGTCATGGCGTACCAATGTGCAAAGCACACGTGGATACAACAACGACTCCCATCACGACAATTGTCACCACACAAACACCTAATTTTGTTGAGGCAGAACAGCCGGGTAATACGAGTGATTTTGTTGAAGAACAGCCGAATGCACCAATCGAATTTGTTGGAGAAGCCCCAAATTATAATGGTATTTTACTAACTGTATAATAAGAGTATGCTAAAATGGAAGGGAGAAGCTAGGGCACATCCGTGGATTTTATGAATTATATTATAGAAAATAGGTAATAATGCAATGACAATTGTATTCGCCGAATACTCCGTAGAAAATTGATATTTTGATCATGAAGATTGAATATAAGTAAATATAGTATATCAGTATAACGAGTCTAACAACTGCTTTGTAAGATATGGCAATTTTTCTTTTTGCTTTTCAGCTTTCTCTATTTCATCCACGATTATTCCAACTCCTCCTCACCCCCCACTCTCGTTTGTTTCCCCTATTCCGTCAATATTAAGACGCGGGTTGCAGATCGAGAAATTTGGAACAGAATGTGTAAATCACTAAAATTCTTAACATACTTTTTTCGGTGAGGTAATATCAACTATCTTACTAAATATTAATTTATATTTCACCTTGTGTTTCACAGTAAATTCAACTTGTTATGCTCCTGTGCCACCTGTTAATGGAACTCTAGAAATGGCGTCGGAAAACAGGACAGCATTCTTCGTCTGTGACCCAGACTTCACGCTGATAGGTCATTCAGAGATCACGTGTCATAACGGTTTTTGGAGTGGGGAGGCGCCATCGTGCGCGATGCAAGGTAGAGTACCATCCATGGTTTCCACCTGGGTTTAAAGGGAAATTCACTCAATAATTAACTGCTCATACAGTCCCGTTTTTAAAGGATATGTGTTTGCCTAGAGAAAATTCTTGCCCATTGAATTTTAAAAAAACAAGATTAATACTTTAAGAGTATAGTACTTATAACAATAATAATAGTATCACTCAGAACAATCTCAAATACCAGATCATCTGAGAGAACAGACCTTTTCCCAGACATTTCATTTTTTTACAAAGCTTTCATCTTTATCAAAATATTGTCAAAGGCTTAGGCCTTTCCCTCTATAATATGCTCAGCTGTTTTTGATTGCACATTATTAGGCTACCTACATATCTTCACTTTCTCTCTACCTCTCTCTCTCTCCCTCTTTTCCTGTATCTCATTGAATATGTGTGTGTCTCCCTTGGCCTTTATTTCCCCGTTCTTTCTCGACTTCAATCATCACCCAGTGACAGAATAACGAGATGCAGCAAACTCAGTAAACCCCTTTCAAACCTATTTGCAAAGAGAACATTTCACATCAAGCCAAAAGTTCGTTTATATCAAATATTCTTTTTACCATGATATTATCCCCAAACAAAGCTTGCTTTGCCCTTGAGTCGCCCATAAATGGAACTCTTGAAATGGCGCCTAACAACAGGACAGCATTTTTCGTGTGCGACCCAGGCTTCACGCTGATTGGTAATTCAGAGGTCACATGTCAGAACGGTTCTTGGAGCGAAGAAGCGCCATCGTGCGTGCTGCAAGGTAAGACTCTATTCAAACTGGTATTACATGCCAAAGTTAGATCTTTAGTGTCAGGGTTGAAATACGTCAATATACGTAACTTGTGTGCTTTGCTTGGATTCTAGCCTTACTTTTGGAAGTCTTGTCTTGTCTTCACAAACAAGAGCAGATTTACTTGTGATTATTCCATCATATTTTACTTCAATTCAATTCAAAGTTTATTCAACACTCTTCATAAAAACATTTAAAACATACAAATACAGAATGGAATGATAAAAAACAAGATAGTGATAACAATTAACAATGGCAATTTATGAGAGCATTTGGGATAGGCAGAAAAGAGGGATTCCTTATATGAAAGCCTACCCCTAAAAAGAAACAAGATAAACAAAATAGAACAAAAAAACAATAAAAAAACATACTAAAACATACTTTCATGTACAATCAGAGTTAAAAAAAGTGTCAAACTTGCCTATGTTATTAATACTGATAATTATACTTATTTAACAGAAATTGTTTAACAGACATTCATTTGATATTCATCCCCATTTATGTATTTCATTTTACCACTCTTTTACTTTCCCCACTTACTACAGAGCGTACAAAAACAAAAATAATTAAAATATATATATATATATATGTATATATAATTTCACCATATCTGCAGAATTTATTCTTATTAAATTTTGGGTAACGGGATAGCACTAAAAGTATTGACAATATTTTACGCTTGAGTGAGCGCTATAATATTGTCAATACTTTTAGTGCCATCCTATCAAATAGACCCTCGCCCATAATTTCGTATGAAAAACTCATGCAGATGATGAGTAAATTTTCGAAGTGTGTACTTGTTTTATTACGCACTATATATTCAAATAACGCTTTATGTCTCATATGACCGCACCCCATCAGACGAAAAACGCCAGATAGTCGGCTTGTAGTATGTCAATCATTATCTTGTCATCACTTTCATTTACATTTATATCATTTATATAATCATTTGAATTATTTCTAAAATATGCAATTCAATTCGTTTTTATTTCCCCTTTTCATTTTCTTCTTCTTCTCTCACCCTCTATTCTTATCTTTTCGCTTATCATACCTCTTCCCTTCCCTGCCCCCCCCCCCCACATTCTCCCAAAATCGTTGTTTCCTATATTTTCCATTCTTATTCGTCAATCCTTATGTCTTCCATATTATTATCATCATTTCTCTTTTATTTACTAGTCGTGATCGAGACTTCAATATCCGGAGAATACAGAACAGAGTCTGAGTTTATCCTATGGTGGATATTTGTGCTCTTTGTTAGTATTACAGTCATCGCTCTCATCATCGTCGTCATTTTCGTTGCATATGGATTGAAAGCGAAATTGGCAACGCAGGGGTATGTTCTCTTTAGTGATTTGCTTGTCATGCTGCAAATGTCGCATGTTTTATTAGTTTTATGATTATAAAATGATGACCGGCATACTTGTAATTTTTATAACTTTAGGTGATTACTGGCATGGATTTTGATTGATTAAATTATTTTTACCCCAAAGTCTTACTTCTTGATGCTAAGTCCTATAGCGGTTAGCAGTTCATTTTTTTTTTTTTTTTTTTTTGGGGGGATACACGCGTTCCATGCATTCATCACACATCGGGGAGTATCTTTTAATTTCCGCAGAAAATGTATTCCAATGTAATAGCCCTATACAAGTTACATGATACTCTATTATTTTGTTGTATATATGTAAATACAAAACAATCAAGTTTTACATTCATATGTATAAACAAATTTTTAAAAAAATCTTGCCAAAGAATGGAACTAGGCTCGACTAGCACTTGTGCTAACTTCTAGTTCCCATTAACAACTTCACCTAAATATAGTAATACACATATTTACGTACATATCTTTTGTACATTTAATAGTATGCAGAGCTATGTCTAAATATCGTTTTAAAATCATTACTGTTCAATCAACATTACTCTTATGTTATGTATACATGTATCAGTATTATTCTTTGCATTGTATGATTGTTCATATGCACTGTCATTATTGTGATGTGCTGTTGTTAATAAATTCAATTCAATTCAATTCAAATACTATACCTTTGGCATTAAACAGTAGGCCTATATTGGTTTCGTTTTATTTATTGGGCTAAACTTCAGGAGTATCTAAGATAGTTACTTTTTATATTTATAATTGTTTTGAACAAACTGTTTTCCATCTCTCTCTCTTTCTCTCGTTCTCTCTCACAGGGCTGCATCATCGGGCCAGCAATACGACTTAGTGGAAAATACGTAGCAACTGGTTAACGGGATGCCATATTTATATCTATATTTGTTTTTTTTCTTCTGCTTCAATAAATCACAATAAATATCTACATTATGCTGCGATGAGTTGAGGTCAAGGAAACAAATTTTAACTGGCCATGAGGGTTTAGGGAGTTTTTGCCAGTGGATATTTTGGCTTGAGGGCCGGTTGATTTACGGTCTGATGGCCGGACGATTACGTATATCCTCGAGTTTGAGTAGGTTCGTCACATCGTAACTCCCTTGGCAAATTTCAGTCCCATACCTCTCCTGGTTTTAAATTACTCACAACCTTAGGGAAAACATCCAAATGCTTATAAGTCTTGATTATCACACTGCTATTAATGCTATTAACGAAGAGACCGAATGCCCATGTAACCATTATTCACTTACTAAAGTATTTCATTTTTATTTCTCTATGTTTCGGTCCATGGATCTTCTGACAGGGTGTAAGAAGATACGCGAAATGACTGCCGGTCTCGTGAAATCTCAGAAACTAAGGAGGTCAGTGAGAATGACTTCTTGGCTTCAGGGGCCTTTGATCTCGCGGACCTTTTTGCGTACCGAACTACAGTCGCGCTCATCATTATAGTTTCGTCGTCGGCAATATGCTTCTGCTCATGTTACAGCTTAGCGAAGAATAACTCCCTTGAGAAAAATGGGATGATTATACAATATTTTATTATTTACTTGTTTTGGAGGTATTATTTAAAGAAATGAAGTAAACATTGTTCGTATACATGTGTGCAATATGAAATAATTTAGAAAGTTTCATTATAAAGTACTAAAGTGTGACATGATAATAAGTTTGTTCAATACAACTGACAATTGAGTTTTGGTACCAGTATTTTGACGATCTATTTGTAATACATATCTATGTATCTAAGTCTTTGGTATTTTTAAAATTATTTTCATCACGGCCTTTGTACGCCTTTTGTCTTCCATTTAAAGCATTAACTCTATGTAAAAGTCTTTTCAACTTGATACTCAATGCCTTTTCTGTAGCTGTTCATTGCATATATCTTTGAAGTAAAAGAGTCATCTGAAAACAAATCCGAAAAAGAGACTCACTGTGAAATCAAGATCAATTGAAGATATATGAAGCTAATATTTCCAATATAAATGATATATTTAATAATACAAACGTGGGGTTACGTTATAAGTTCATTACTTTTTTATAATCCTCCATATTGACATTAATTTGTTTGAAGTCTTATCTTAGTCTGTATTTCTGCTTTTGTTCTTCTTTTTTGTCTTCAAATGTTTATTATGTCATTAATTTGTTGAATGATTAATATGTATATCGTGTATATTGTTTTGTTATTTTTTAATGGAAATGTGGAATTCAATTCAAATTGAATTCATATATGAAAAAAGAAATGTAATATAAGGGGGAAAATATATTGACAGAACTGTTGACAAACAAAATCATAATTTATTTTATATTGAAAAAGGGTTTAGAAGATGTCATGGGCATTATGCCAGCAGCTATTTATTTGTGCCTACATACTTACGACATGTAGTATTGTGCAATATTTTATTTCATGTTCATATAATTAATGTGTACAATTAAACAATAATTTAGAAATATTAATAAAACAAAAGTGCCTTTTGAAGTATACTAAAGATGTGGTGTTACTTTATTCCTTGTTGTATACAGTTTTCACTCTCAATGACCCCCCCTCTCTCTCTCTCTCTCTCTCTCTCTTCCTCCCTCCCCCTCTCTCTCTCTCTCCTCTCTTGACTTATTATTTATCTTTCTCTTTTTATATCATAATTATCTAACAGGTTTTACTCTCCTCCCATCATCTCCTTTTCACCCTCTTTGACCCCATTCCCTCAGTCTTCTATTGACATACTATTTTTTTCTCCTAACAGTCTTTTTCTAGCTCTATTTCTCGATTTCTCTCTCTCTCTCTGTTTCTCTTTATCGGGATTCATTCTCTTTCTCTCATCTTCTTTTACCCTTTTCACTCCATACTCACTCTTATGAAGGCCCAGTTGTCACATTATCCACCTCACTGCATCCTCATCTCTCTCCCCACCCCCGCCCACCCCCCCCCCTCTCTCTCTCTCTCTCTCTCTATCTTTATCTTTCTATGTATCTTTCTTTCTCTCATCTGGTATGTGTATTCTTCGACGACTACCTCATTTGGGCAACGTATTCTGTTGAGTGGCAGAAGGGCGGTAACTCGTACAAGTTTACAAACCTATATTGTTAACGCAGCTTTGCTCTCAGTTGACGTATGAATAATAATCCATTTAATACAATACAATACAATTTGTGTACACTGTAATGTAATTTGGACTAAATTTGACTCTCATACATCAAGTGAATTGAGGGATTTGTATCTATGGTTCTACATATATCACAGCCTACGTACATGGAATTCTCGACCTTTCTTGATCATGCATGGCGAAATAAGGCCTTTCGCTCCGTGGCATTATTTATGAAGGAAAATAGTTTTTTGCCTTGCGGGAATGCCTTTGAGGGAATCATTTTGTCAGCATGATTGAATCAAAAGTAGTTCCGAGTCCACCTTTGCATGTTTGGCAAAATGCGAAATAGACGTTCACGATGTCCTTCATCAGTATACACGTATACATAAGTAAAAAAGTAAATACATGTGTACTGTCCTCAAGAGTTTCTTTCGACATAATTGAAACGAAAGTTTCTAAACTAATATGAATCTATAGAAATAGCTGAGATCGGCAGGATTTTATCATCACTATTATCATCATTATTAATCATTCATTTCTTACGTTAAGATCAGTCTCTCTTCATCGTCAGAAGAAAGTTTTTCCCCAGAAATTTCTATGCGACGCAATTAATTCTTGAAACAATATTAAAGTCTTTGCTTGTTCCATCGTCTATGTTTCTGGTTCATATACTGCCGTGACGTAATCGGTATCGTACCCTAAATTGGCAAGATATTCTTTTCCATGCTTGATGCTTTCATGTTGCGCTGTCTTCAGGCTATATCCAATCTTGATCAACCAATCCAAAATATCAGAAAAATCCACCGTGTTCCCCATGGCATTCGTGCTGTATCTGTGTTGAACGGAAAACATGAGGTATTTTGGCGGGGATTCCCCCGTGAGTAGTGTCTCAGCTCCGGCGATGACTGCTGGTTCGTAACCTCGCACATCAATGTGTAATATCCATACTGGTAGTTCCTTCATGACGTCATCCAGCCTGTTGATGGGGATTTCCCCGTTTTTGCAATACAGGGAACTTTTTGGATCTACCAAGTGAAAAGAAAATGGGAGGAAAAACAAAATGCATTCAGTGAATTGGGTAACATTTGTGAATTTATACATTTCAGTTTAAGAAAATGCAGTAAAGTATAAGCCTATATACAAGCCACAAAGCCAATAATCTTATATCATACCTGAAGAAAAAAAAAACATTTCTGTTCCCTCTAAATTATAATTACAGACAAGTAGGCCTACAACGTTACAAATACAAAAGCTTGGGAAGAAAATTTAGTTCCATATACAGCGCCGTATCTTGTCTAATGAAAAATACCGTCCAGTGTTATGTTGTCCAAAGGCCTAACAGACACATTAAAATAACCCTTTTTGCCCGAGTCGCGTCTTGATCCGCCTTCCCCTGTTTTAATTGTAAAATGAAGTTATGGGCAGCAAGATAAGAAGAGAACATGAGTAAAGAAAGTCGGTGTGATGTACTTCTAAACGAAACAAAGATAAGGCCTATACTGATATAATAAATATTTCACATTTCAGTAGACCAATAGAAATTAGGATCATCTTTAAATCATTGACCTGTAGGAGAGTTTCCTCCAAATTCAACAAAAGCCTTGTTTTCATAAAAATTTTAACTAAAAGGAAATGCTTTCTAAATAATCCTATATTCTTTCACCTAATGGTGGTATTCTAGCATTGCTATGATCACTGGAGCTAGCAGCAATGCAAGTCTTTCCTGTCTGGTTCCCGATCGCTATGTTATAGAGAAAGATCCTGTCATCGTCCAGTTTGTTCAAAGCCACGCTCTCTTGTAGGAGCTGAAAGTTCTGAAGGTGCGGCTCTATGGCAACCACTCGATGTCCACAAGCAGCTACGCCCATCGCTATGGTACCTAGATGATTAACAGAAAAAACGATAACATAATTATTGCCATGCATTTTCCTAGTTAATGACAGAAGATGAAGTTGTCTTGTGTCATGGTAAGAGATGGTTGTCCCTGTTAACAAAACCAGTCTCTGTAATGATGATAATTATGTTTGTCTTTCGTGTTAACTAATTATTTGATTTTTTTTTCAAAATCCCCCCTTTTTTCGGGAGGGGGTACATTTATTGTGCAATTGTGAACAATAGTCAGTTGAGGTATCACCAGATACTTGACAGCCGGTCATATCAGCAGTCCCTGTGAGGAGAGTCTCAAATAGGTCAATCAAATTGGGTCGCTGACTCGCTGCTGCTCAGATAATGTTATGTATCACTTCTCTATTAAATAAAAGTAACTAAACATTTCTAACACATGTAACATATGACATTTGTGGAACACACAAGGTAATAGTATGGAAGTGTAAACTTATACTGGGGAAAGGTAACGTCTCACGACACAAAAGCAAAGTACATCTAAAAGCATTAAAGCCTGACCCTATCGGAAGGAAATAAATACAAAATAAGAAAGGAAACATCACTTGATGTCATTGCACTGTTTTCTGGCTGAACTCCAGCTAGCTCATAAATCACAAGTGCTCAAGTAAACCAAGTGGTTTACCTATATTTATCCTAGCCATGCATGCCGCCCTTACCAGATGCATGATACATGTGTCTATAGTCCCCTAACAGACAATACGACTTTCAAAACACTGAAAAAATGGTGTAGAGATATATTAAAGTAGTTGTGCACTTGGCGCTTGAAGCTCTCTGACCTATTAAAGTTAGTAGACAGCACTGAACTTTAGCCTTGACAGAAGATCCAAAAGACCGACTTTTCGAGGGCCTTCAAAGCATATTTTTTCTTCAAACAGACATTATGCCTTGTATGCTCCTATGCCATTTGCCAACACCCAAGGATTTCTGCTATCTTTCCTTTTCGACAATGATGCATTCTTTTCAAATCCTTAACTGTCTACTTGTTTACTCGTTCAAGAGATTGAATAGTTCATACAGCGGGTTCTGGTACTCGAACCGTACATTTGGTCAACTCCATGGGAATTTCAAATCCTCGTGACAAGAGTGTGTTCTCCGTATGTTCTTATTCCGATAACCAACCCCTATTAAAATTTTAGCCTCTTTGACAACGATGGATTCTTTGCAAAACTTTCAGTTTTTTCCGACTAAGTTTGTCGACTAACGGTGAAAAATTCCAGCACATTCCCAAGATCACATCATTCGATCTTCAATCTATTTCAAATTCAAGTCCCCTTGAAAGTAGCGTGTACTACCCGTGTGATCCTACGTCATTCGTCACCTTCCAAGGATTTATACAATCTTCTTTTTTTTTCAACATTATTTTTAAAACTCACCTACGTATGCACCAACATCCACAAAGAAGGCATCCTCATGTGCATTGTTCATGAGATGACAAAGTCTTATTAATGTTTTATCCTGCCAGCCTGTCTGCCCTGACAACAGGTGTGCTGTCTCCTGGTCTTTCTCCTTCGGATGAGTTGATAAATAGTAACTTGGAATGCTGTTGATTATAAAGTAATTCAAATAAGAATATCTCGCAACAGCTGCTGTGTAATCTTTAAACTCATGAATTAACGATATATCGTATAAAACATGATTTCCGGAATTGTTGTTCTTTGTTAATCTGTGGCAGATATATCATCATCATTCGCATTAATATGTCGGTCCGTATATTAATATTCTTTACCGTTTGATGACGACTAATTTTAAAGTGATTCTCTTCATTTTTAGAAAGTTATAATATAGTTATCTCAAAGTTAGAGGATGTGATATGATAACACTTTATAGGGAAATATGAAAACGAAAAAAAAAATGATTGTAACTTAAAGATACTATGTCCCTTTTGTAGCCAACATCAAATTCTGTAGAACTTTGCAAGAATTATGAATATGTCATGTATGTCCCATCTGTGAAATTTAAACGTAAGCAGTGTCCTAATATTCAAATTAAGCAAGAAAACCCGTTTCCTTGCTAAACTTCACTGTCAGACACTATTGAGTGACTGGCTTTTTTTCATCTTTGGTAATAACATACATAAAATGAGCAATGGTACAATGGTCTGAAAAATCAGATTATTACTTACTGGCTCTATAGCTCCTAAGTCGATTTGACAACTAATAGTCGTTATTTTCCCATTTAAAGACATTTTCAAGCCCCCTTTTTCTTAGGGAAGTTCTAAATTAGTATTGTCTTTCAAATGCCGTTGGAATTTAACCTTTTCATTTTTTTGGCCTGCAAATGGGACATAGTACCTTTAAGTAACTTCATATTTACATAGTCGACATATCCATATTATACATCAGACTGAATGACATCAATTCTACCCTTAAATACTCGGTCATGAGAGTGATGTAAATTATTAATATTTTGCTTTTTGTTGTTGAAAAACATGCACAGGGACAACATTGTAACATGAAACCTACATCAGCGATATATCCATTCTATATCATATACTCGGTCATTAGAGCGATTGTAATTCTGAATATTTTTTTGACGTTGATAAGATATATCCTCACATATCTACTTTCCGAGAAGAAAAAAAATCCTATGACAATATCTCCGGACAATTATCCCTTGGTAATGAACTATATCAACAATGTGGTAATCGCTTCAGGGTACTTGTCTTGGAGTCATTGTTGTGTTAAGGTGCTTATGTTTTGGCCTACCCTTTACTCTGTGCCTTAGCGATCACGAGAGGGCTACCTCTCTGGTTTTTCATATGCTCATCCACAAACTTATGAAGTGACTCCGGAAGTACAACATGAGCATCAGGACACCTGGAGCAAGCTCTAGGCTGTTGATTCTTACACGGCTCACGATCTTGTAAAACAGCCTGGTAATCTGCCAGTGCACGGAATCGATCCTCCTGCTTGTGGAGACGTTCATCGATGCGCTTCCTCCGCGCGTCAGATTGTGAAAAGTAGAGTTGAACGAGGATGAGAGCCGACAGGAATCCGATGAATACCGAATAGAATGCGATTCGAATTTCGCGGTTCGTCCTCATGGTGTATTTGGTGACAAAGTAGTCAGATATGACATAACATTAAAGTCACTAAAGCATAAAAGCTGGAATTCAAACACAAGAAACAAAATAATTTAGGGAGAATAGATGCGGAGGGGTGTCCGGACTCTTAACAAAAACGAAGCCTTCTCTTTTGCCTTTGAATTTTATGAAAAGTATTCATCAAATATCACTAACCATCATACAAAATGTGTTCTTGTTTAAGTAAGTCTTAACAGATTTAAAGCAAGATATCATTATGCAAGTCACAGTCTACAAAGTTTGCACACAATAATAAAACTACTAGAATTGAGTTGGTGTAGACCTACATCGATCATGTCTGTCACAATGTATACCCCATAGCTCTCCAGGATTATTACTCTGGCATTAGCATGGCTCCTTGTAAGGCGCTCAAGTATTTAAAGGAATTAATTCCTTACTCGAACCTTTACCTGGTTCGAGTAAGGCAAATAGAGAATAATGTCTTGCCATAGGACGTTAGGGATGTGGCAGGGAATCGAACCCTTTACCTTGTGATATTGTATCATGCAATGCATTGACAATGATTACACACGGAAACATAAAGACACCTACCTGTTCGAAACGGGATTCAAGCCTTAATAGTTTGGCAGGATACTGATGCTGAATGCTGCTTCATCTTGAAGAATATTAGCAAACTATGAAGTGAATATAAGCCTTTGACCAAACTGCGATATAACATCTTCAACCAACATTTGAAATGATTAGACGAAACGAAGTAAAAATAACAACCAAAAGGCCTATGTGTTAATAACAAGAACGTTGAAACCTTAACCGAATATACAGTGAAGGTATTGTACACAATCGCTTTCTTCTGTATATACTGTTGTTGTGCCCCTTATACAGGAGGAGCGATCGATAATATTGATTAATAACCCAGAACGTGTCTTCTACGTTAATACGTAATAATTGAGATTTGGAGGCTTCAACATAAGACGTAAAAGGAAAAATAACGTTGGTAGCCGATGGAGAAAAAAAGTATGGTCACTGAAGAAATGAATCGAGTCAAAATTCTCAAAGACACTACTAATGATTAGAGCCTCGTGAATATTTGAATATTAATTCTTTTTGAACGGTATCACGTGGTTAAACATGATCTTGATGAACGATTCCTTCCTATACCGTTAAGATTTTCACATCTCAAAATCAGCGGATAAATATTACATACGCCCCCTCCCATCGAAATCGAAGGGCTGATATTTTAAATTTTAAACAAAAAATGGACTAAAAGCATAGAGGGAGGGAGAGAGAGACAGAGAGAGACACAGAGAGAGCCTGAGAAGGATATCACACGAATCCTCCCACTCCTTCTCTCGATTTACATACTTAGTCCAGATAGTAAGACAGAAGCCAACCCTTTATCCAATCATGACTCAACTCGGTGCAGTGGTATATATTGCGTGTAAAGAAAAACAAAAGGTACAAATTGTCATTCGAATGTTCATCGTACAACGCATAGGCCTATCATTTACCTTCGTCAATGTTATAGTGGAAAATTATTGAACATTGTCATGAAAAGCAGGTCGTGACAGCCCTATACTTTTTTTTCTTCTTGCTGTCAAATTTCACATTTAGTATAATTTGGAGTAATTCGTTTCATGATACATCATGACGTTATTTCGCTAAACGTTGATAATCTCCCTTTTAATTGTAATACATATAAGCGAGACGAATCGCCATATATGGACAATAAAACATTGAATATTACATAAAAAGATTGAAACTACTCATTTTTACGACTTTGTCAAAATGTAAACAGTATTATTCAGCTGTAGATTCAGCTGTACGATCAATTTGGAACAAGAAAGGGTAGCCAAAGCAATCACCCGACTATTTTGTAAACAAGTACACAATATTGACATTTAAATACCTCATATTTGTTTACTACGTCAGACTCTCATGGCTGACTAGTTCATTTTCAATAAATCGTCCTGTCATTTCCATTTGACAATTAACCTTGATATCGGTTCAAAACATTCGTAGCGGAACGAGACGTACTAACAAGAATAATAGGAATTAGGTTCCATATCAATCAAATAACTACACATGGGGTTAACGAAATTTTGAGGGCTGTCAAATATTTGCTGCGCACAGTGTTTACAACGCGAAGGCTACTACTCATGAATTGATTGATTCCAATGTATCCCTTGTTTATCGTCATTCAGAGGAACTTTACAAGTGATTAAAATAGAGAGAAAGATGTAAAATACATATATGCCATGGCTTCTTTCATTTTTATTCAATATCTTGAAGATAAAGCAGGTTGCTAAGAGAATTTGAAAAGGTATTTACCACGACCCCAAACAGTAGCACTGACCTTTTTTTCTTCTGAAGGCTCTTGCTGTCTAAAGTAGGCAGAAATTTGATTATCCGTGTTCAAACACTTGTCACAACGATTGCCTGTTGACATTCTGTCTGCTAACACTACTTGAATATGTGAAGTCAATAAAATGGAAGGTAATTTTCAGTTTTTGTTTGATGGATATGGAGTAGAAAGTAATGTCTGTGTTTTCTTTTGGCGGGAAAGATTGATCACAATTATTTGTTTTAATATTGATATTGTTACTTGAACACCCATGCACGCACGTTAGAAATCTACGCCTACACTTGTAGATTCATGTTGTTACTACAAACACATAAAAAGGGTTTATTTCGAAGAAAGACACAATGTCTTAGATGTTGATGATGTCGTTTTCAATTGTCCTTTGTACATTTATGTTTCATCGCTATACTTATCATTATAGCATCACCATCGTAATCATCATCACAGTCATCATCATCATCATCATCGTCATCATCACAATCATCATCATCATCATCATCATCATCATCATCATCAACACCATCATGATTATCTTATTATTCCTTAATTTAGTCGGATATAAAAACCCATGATGAATTATTCGTAATCTTCTTTTTTTCATGTTTATATTCTGGTATGGTTGCTATATACCCCGAAAAAGTTTACTTGCAATTCTTAATTTCTTAAAATTTCCCTCATGTTTTCAGCCCTTTATACTTTCTTTACTTTTTTTCTCTACTCTTCCTTTTTTCTCTAAAAAAAAATTAAGGTGCCTGCTTGCACGTAAATAATGCATAATTGTTTAAAAAGTTGTTTGAAAAGTTACTTCTCTTTACTTGTTACCCCGCCCCCATTCTATTTGAACCACTCTTGATCTGTAAGACTCTTACTAACAGCTTTATATGATGAAGGTATTCAGTAAATGTTAAGCCCAACCCTGTAGCCTTTCCAGTCCACTTCAAACAGAAGTTTATATAAGATTAAAAATAAACAAGATATTACGAAGAAAGTAGTTCGGAATAAAGTCCAATATTTACTCCAGCCAACCATATGGAGAATATGAAAGAACATCTTTAAATTCGGATCAGAAATCAGAAGGCCTCTCATTCACACCACAGCTCCCTTCATGATGCAGCATGTAAGTCTGTAGTCATGGCAAGCCAGAGCAGACGACCGTACCCCGCGCTTTTCTTGGCGGTGTTCGCTCTAATTTTCTGTCATCTTCACCAAAGCCCTGTAGAGGCAAACGAAGTGGCCGACCTGCTTAGGAAGTATCTAGATGTTCTCGAACATCATGATCAAGATCGATCACAGGATGGTGGCGACGGTGGAATTGTTTACGACGACGGTGACGATGAGGTGGGCGACGGCGGTGATGGTGGCGGTGGGTATGATGTCTACGACCAGTATGATTACGAGGACGATGATGATTTAGAACAATATGAGGGTGATGATGGAGACCTGTATGAACCGGTAGAGGATGGGGTCGATGGAGTCACTGGCGAGGGCGACGAAGGCCAGTACGGACTGAGCTATGACAGACTTCGTCAGGCATACAAACCAGTCGAATCGAAAACCAACGTAGCTGATGTCGGAGGTGAGGATGGTGAGGCGAATGTGGTGAACGAAGACGACTTCAAGCCAGCTGGTCCTAACGAGGTTGATGTTGGTAATGAAGCTTTCAACGAACTTGCTCTTACAGATCAAGACCAGGTAAGAATTCTATATTAATTTTAAAATATCTCAGTCCCACATACGATACAGACAGTAAGCTGATACGAAAGAGCGAACAGGTCATTGAATAGAATGGCAAAGACTTTTCTTGTCGGTTTGAAGTCAGCTTATCGATGTGAATCTTGTGTGAAATAAATTTTATAAAGCTAGAGTATAACAATCTCTCCTTTAATTTCTTTGTCAGAATTGTTATAAAGTAGGACAGAAAATGTAACAAATCAAATTGTTGATTTAATGGTATCATCATTCATTGTCCCATTCTTTTTCATGTTGATTTAAGCTTTTAGATATGATAACCATGACTATATAATTATAATTTGGTAAGTACCACATTATCATGATATTATTATGGTTATCATACGTATAGTCGAGGTATTGTATTAGTATATAGGAGTGCTATATGCCCCCTCTATCTCTCTCTTTCTACATCTACCTCTACCTGTCTCTTGCAAGGGGAGTTACATTAACAATGAGGAGATTGCTAATTTTAGCCTCTTCCGAATTACACAAAGTTCAAAAGAAATTAATGTTTTATTTCTTTCACCACAAATCTATTATGTTACCTACAAACTTCCTGTTTAATATTACATATCTTTCTAGGGTGTTGATGCAAAGATGCCAAACGAAGTCTACCCAATTGAACTCCGGGAAGAGAATTTGAATGAGAACCTGGAAGAGTTGAATCTTCAAGCTCGAGGAAGGGGAAATTATCGAAAATACGGGGGCGGTAGAGGTGGAGGTTATGGTGGTGGTGGTGGAGGAGGTGGTGGAGGTGGTGGAGGTGGTGGAGGTGGTGGAGGTGGAGGTGGTGGTGGTGGGTCAAAGCCGAAACCTAATCCAGGTGGAGGCGGAGGAGGAGGAGGAGGCGGCGGAGGTGGAGGTGGTAAACCAAGACCACCAGCACCGAATCCTAACCCTTGTGATTGTGATTGTGATTGTGGTGGTGGTGGTGGCGGAGGAGGAGGAGGAGGAGGAGGAGGAGGAGGAGGAGGAGGAGGTGGAGGAGGTGGAGGAGGGGATATAAACCCAAACCAAAGCCCAAACCAAAACCAAAACCCAACCCAGGTAACGGGGCGGAGGAGGAGGAGGTGGAGGAGGGGATATAAACCCAAACCAAAGCCCAAACCAAAACCAAAACCCAACCCAGGTAACGGGGTGGAGGAGGAGGAGGAGGAGGAGGAGGAGGAGGAGGAGGAGGAGGAGGAGGAGGTGGAGGAGGAGGTGGAGGAGGGGGATATAAACCAAAACCAAAGCCCAAACCAAAACCCAACCCAGGTAACGGGGGCGGAGGCGGAGGTGGAGGTGGAGGTGGAGGAGGAGGAGGAGGAGGAGGTGGAGGTGGAGGTGGAGGAGGAGGAGGAGGAGGAGGAGGTGGTGGTGGTGGTGGTATTAGACCACGACCACGCCCTACTCCAAAACCCCAGCCAAAGCCGCCTCCCAAGCCTGTCCGACCCCCTGCACCTAAACCCAAGCCCCGTCCCCCACCCGCCCCCGCTCCGCACCCCTCTCCTTCTTCCTCAGAAAGTGAAAGTGGAAGTAGTAGTGGAAAGAGCTCTCACTCTGGGAGTAAAGGGAGTCACAGCCATGGGAGTAAGAGCAAAGGCAGCCACAGCCATGGTCACAAACATAGCAAAGGCAGTAAGAGTAAAGGGAAGCATAGCAAGGGGAGTAAGAGTAAAGGGAAGCATGGCAAGGGGAGTAAGGGCAAAGGAAAGCACAGTAGTAGGGGAAGCAGAGAGGTGGATCTTCACCAAGATATGATTCTGAAGAAATGGGATGATATGGCTATACCCTAAATTATCACAAATTATCACCTTTGCGAATGAATGACCGTATTGTGTGTGTGCTTATTGCACCACATCGCATTCTTTTGTGTCTCAGCAAAATGAACAAGCGCCAATGAAAGTTTATATTTAAGATACGATCATAAAGATTGATTGATCAAGTCTCATCCTTAAACCAATAAACGAACAGTACGTACAGCTGAAAGAGCAGAACTTTACATTTTGAGGTCTGAATATGCATCATATTTTAGTGGGTAGTGAAATTGACATTTGGATCGATTGTTTAAAAGTTTTGTAATGTAATATATATTATATATGTAAACAGAGTACGGTGATCATATTAAAAAAATTAAACATTGCGATGATAAATATTCCAATCATGAAGAAGAAATTATGTTATCAATAGTTTTGTATGCTTTCATAACAAATTCTGACTGACGAGGCGTAGGTAAGAATATACGTGCATGTCCTATTTCTAGATTTCAGAATTTCTACAGAACTTTCTCTGGTAGATTAAATTCTGCATACCCTCGTAATATCCAGGCCTTTAACTGTTCTTATTTAATCCCTTGTCAAAATTGGCTGATGAATAAAAACGAACTATATTGTACTGAAATCCAACGTAGTCTATTCTCCATAAAGGGAGAGCATTAATAATGTCCCTATCGACATTACCAGCATCTATAAATAGCTGTATTATAAATTGAAGAAAAATGTAGTATTTGTGTCGCATCTTTTTTCCCTGAATGAGCCGTGTCCTCACCTTTGAAACGATATAACAAGGAAAAGAAAGAAATATATTTCCCGGCCAGTACTTCAACTCATGTATGGTATATAGTTCCTGTTAATCAATATTTTGTCATCATGACGATTTATCATAATGTTACAAAACCGAGGACATTACTGTCTTTCCTAACAAAACAGAAAGTGTTTCCCTTTTGTTTCCAGTTATCCTTTTGCCGTTATTAATGTTCTCCCTTTAAACAATTTGTCCATGTTTTCCTGTCATACAATATGATGTGTTTATTTGTTTTAACACTTTTCCTTATTTGCTTTAAGCATATTGCATATATGTTGGAGTTTATTGCAGTATGTTGGCGGCACGTCAATAAATATTGCTAATCAAACGCATGTTGTACTCAATCGTTGTCTGTATGACTGTATGTACATATGAAGTAATAGGAGGCGTTGTGACGCAATCGGAACGACGTCTGGCTCTCACGACTTTCGTCATGCGCGTTGGTTCGAGTCCAGCATACGGTGGAATCGGCGGACGCCCTCTTATAAAAACATTACTACTACTACTACTACTACTACTCAGTGGCGGATCCAGGGGTGGGCCCGGGGCTCAGGCCCCTCCTAGGAAAAAAACAGGTAAAAACACCCTTTTTGAAAAAAAGAAGAAGATGGGCCCCCTCCCCTGGCGCCCAAGGGGGGGGGGTGGCGGTGAAAAAAAAATCACCCTTCCCGTATGGAAATTTTTTTTTCGGGTGACAAAAAAATTTGTTTGTGGTAACTACCCCTGGCGCCCAAGGGGGGTGGCGGAATTTTTTTTTGTTGCTCACTACCTACCTCCCCACTGAGCGAAAAATCGACCGGCACGATTTTCAAATTTTCGAACGAAGTGGGCCCCTTTTTAGGCCCCCTCCCTTGCCGCCGGCTGGATCCGCCCCTGCTACTACTACTACTACTACTACTACTACTACCACTACCACTACCACTACCACTACCACGACTATGACTCCAATCACGACCACGACTACGACTACGACTACTACGTTTATTATTAATGATAATAATGATAATAATCAGGGTTATAGCCCTTAATACATCGACGATGTCTCTAAGCGCATTACAATTATGTTACTACCCTGGTCATCGTATTCAGACTTGCCCACACACAATTCATAAACACAAATATACATTGGTTATTTAAATTAATCATGTCGTTTGTGATTGGTATATCTACACATGATCTTTTCAACAATAGGGAAAGGAACAAAATATAAATACATGCAGTTAAAAAGAAATTCGGTCTTCTATTTTGGAAGTCACACAATCATAGCTAATTCTCACCCCCCACCCATGACCCCATGCCTTTCTCTCTCTCCATTTCTATATATATATATATATATATATATATATATATCTTTCTCTCACTCTCTCTTTCTCACCATCTCTCTCTGTCCCCATATCTCTCTCTCTCTTTCTCTATTCGATGTGTCCCAATATCGTTATAAATCTACGCCTACTCCCTCCGATTATTTCTCGTATCCATGGTATTCCTGTTCAAAACAATAACCACACGACCGGAAAACAAACAACTCATGTTCAACTTCCTGCTTGTATACCTTCATTGATTTATGTTAATATAGATTTACACTTTCTGATATAGCTGGCTTGTAGTTAACACCAAAGACTCCAGGAATTGTTACTTTGTGTAAAAATTATTTTAAAACATTTAAAAAAATAAAACATTATTTGACACCAATGAACTAATCATGTCGTGATGAAAATCATATCTTTGGCATTTTGGCTTGTAAAGGAATCAGTCGTAATCTGAATGTTCTTATACGATTTATTGAGTTTCAAGGTGAAGTTTATTTTGTTTTAATCTTTGCAAGAAAGGACGAGAATCCTAGAAATTAGTGTTTTTTGTAATCATTCTATCCGAGGGCCTTTTTTAAAAGTATAACATCATGAAGACAAGAAACTCTTAAAGGTACAATCCACCCTGGTTTAAAGTTGGTTTAGGAGGGCAGCAATTGAAGAGAAGAAATTTATTTGATTTTTGAAGTTGAAATCGATCAAACACAAACTGCCAACTAAGTGAGGTATATTTCGAGGTCATCTCCCTTTCGTTCTGTACTAAAATTTCACAAAATGTTGTTTTCTCTTTATACAACTTCAAGTTTAGTCATACATGCACTCGAGATATAGTTATTTATATATTTATGTATATATATTTTTACAAAACTCTTGTATGAAAGAAATCTATTCCTTCATCAAGAACTAATAAACTTGTGATTTATGATTTTTCAGTTCAGAGATACTGGGAGAGGACCAAGAAAGATACGTCACAGATCTAGACTTGCCTATTCATGTTTCATTGATTACAAGTTCAAGAATGTGTTATTCTTAATCGGACTTTGCTCAAACTTTTGCTGATATGTTTCTATCACTCAAAGAAATAAACCCATTCCGTTTGATATTTCAGAATCGTATATATTCAGCGTTAATCAATAAAAATGAATTATGACTTGTGCTGTATGAAATAAATACATGTATAGCACCGAAAACTTAAACAAAATGATACCTCTACACGCAAAACCTATAACCTGCACTTAAAAGCAAAATATAAATGGATTAAAGTATATAAAATTTAATTCATAATCATGTTATTTTACAGTGAACCGTGTACATGCCCAGTGACCAACTATTGTGAATGTTTGAATAGGTCATCAATAGAATATATTTAGAATGTTTTAATAATCTTTAAAGAAAAGATATTATAGCACAAAAATAAAAGAAAATAGACACAATCTCAATCGAACATGGTATGTGACAAAAGAATCTGCCTCCATGAATGAAATTGAAAGAGTGGTAGGATGTGTAAGTTTCTCGGGGTTATACCAGATGAGAGTCTATTGTACAAAAACACATTGATTATACTGCCAAAAACAAATCAAAATAGATTTCTACGAAGATCTGCCAAACCTTATCTCGCAAGCGATATTTCTAAACTACTTTGTAACTCACTGATTATGCCACAATTCGAGTATTGCGACGCAGTTTCATCAAATTGTTCTAGAAGCCTCTTAGATAGATTGACTAAATTACATAACGGGTTGACAAGAATGGTCCTGGGGCTCACTCCACGACCCATATTAGTGACCTATTTTCTGCCATTAAAATGTGAAATTACAAATATTAGGGCAACCATCACGTCACATTCAAGCAGCGAGTTTTTTAAAAGTATTTTATATATTTTTCTTATCATATTTTGATAACAAAACTGAGAAACTCTAAAGTTGATATAAGGGTAAGAGACGTTAGCAACTGTGATAAATGTGCACCCGTACGCCTTTGTCAACGGACAATTAATACGAGTCTATGGATTTACAATCTATGCTGATAACCTTTAACGTTAGTGTTCTCCGTTCCATGGTCATCATGGTTAATATAACTTATTTTGAAAACACAATCCCATTGAATACATGATAAAAACGGTCATGCATCAAACAAGTCATACGAACATATCGGTTGTAATGCTTTCTGTACCATCCAGCGTGATGAATCTCACAGGGACAGGAGAACCAGCTGACAGTCTGTCTAGTACCCGGATGTCTTTCACACCTAGGATCTTCTTGTACAAGAAGAGCTGACCTCCGTTGCAGAGTACTAGCTTGCCATTACTCAAGCATTGGCATCGAGGAGTGGTGTCCTTGACATTAGATGCAGGAAACTCGACACATCTCTCGGAGAACACCTCACCTTCAGGAGATAAGATGTCTATGGCGTAGGACTCCTTACCAAGTTCCTTGAAGGTGAAGTAGAGAAGGTTCGTTGTCTTGTCCACGGTACAGCTAGCAGTCTCCCAGTGAGCGCGCTGTATCACTTTCCTCTCTTCAAACTTCACGTCGAAGATGGTGAATCTATTGATACCCGACTGCACGAGGATGTCTCCTGAAGCTAAGGAATGGATGTCAAGAATGGTCTTGCAGTGAGCCAGGGTAATAGTCCTCACAATTCCTTCTGATTCATTGACGACGAAGATGAGCGGCTGCCCGTACAGAATTGCAAGGACTCGACCATCTGGGTCGATATCAAGGTACACAGGCTCCCCCGATGTTGTTGGATGATCCTGGAGGCGGACTTCACGCCGATGCCTCCAGAATTTGTTGAAGAAGCAGACGGAGCCATTGGAGAAGTTTCCGCATACCCAGGTACTATCATTAAGCGTTGTGCAGTCGGATACGCACCCAAGATTACTCGATTGCATCACTAGTGTTACCTTCTTGGTCTTGAGGTTTATAACGTGCAATGTCCTATTCATGATGTCAGATACCACTACCTCCTTGTCATTCGCCCATCCTACCAGCAGAGGGAGTCTTATGTCAGTAAAAAGGTCGATGGTTCCAGAAAGTTTCCAAGATCCTTCTGTTCCTATAAGCTCACCGACCCTGCTCCCACCTTCTCTTTTTAACGAGATCCTCTCAACAATCTGATCCAGCTCTTCCAGGACGCTGCAATCAAGGTTCACCACCACATGATCTTCAATCACCGTCGCTAGGTGACGTTGCGCCAGCAGTAGCGGATTACTCTGAAGCATCATCTCAATCCTCTCTCTGAACTCTGAAATGCCCTGGGACCTGCACCTTGCTATTTCTCTCATCCTCTTCGGAATGACAGACACCTCTTCGATCGACTGTTTTAACTTTGACAGGAGCGCGTCTGCTTCAACTTTGATTGACAGAAATTTTGCGGTGGCCTCCTTTTCATTCTTTTGCAGATGATCTTGAAGCTGGTCCTGCAACTCTTTAATCTTTACCTCGGCCTCTTCTATGACAATTTCGTCCATTTTCTGTTTGTCCTCTTCTACCTTTTGTGTCTCTTCTGCAAATGCTTCAAGGACATACCTTTGGATTCCTCTGAGGAGAGAGGCAGCGTATGCCGAATGCGAATCGACCGTCTTTCGATATTGATCAACCTTCTCTTTCGATAGTTCCAACTTTGGCAGAAACCCTGAGAACCGTTCTCGTTCCTCTCTCACCAGGCTGTTTACATCACTCAGCTCACAAGGTACCTGATGCTTAATGGTGGCACATGACTGACATGCAATTTCTTGATGGGTATGGCAGTAGTATTTGATTCGTCCGTCATGTTCCTTGCAAATCCACTTGCTTTCGCCTCCATCGTCTTTGCTGATGATGGAATGTCGCTTCTTCTTAGCACATGTCTCGCAGAGCATCTGGTTTTCCTTAACACAGAATGAGACATCGGTCTTAGAATCGCACTCAATACCTTCACATTGATGATCACCAAAATGAGCCATTCCGTGTATGTTTCATCTGCAATGAAACAGAAAAGTTATTATTAACGTCTACTAAAAGAAACACCATCTTCTTATTCACAATGGAGTTGAATTTGTTTCGAATTGTAATAGACACCCCCCCCCCTCCTCCATTCTCATACAAAATCATTCTTGTCGACATATTCGGAAACCAGGGTTGTATTTTTCGCCATACATGTATTTTGTTTGCTTCTTGACAAATTTTCGGATAAAGAAACATAGTGGTAAATGGAGATCGAGAGAGAGAGAGAGAGAGAGAACACTCATACATCGTTAGTGGATGACAGATGGGGAATAAGAGAAAGAGCACCCTTTAATTTAAAAAGGACAGAGCTCACTACAATAATACTATCAAATAGGTAAATTGTAACAACGACAATGACTACCACGTTTAGAAAATGACACATGTTAAAAAGGACTATAATGTTTGTCGTTTGATTTTGCACATAAAGAAAACTGAATTCAGCATTGGCTTATAACTCATACACCTACATGTATGAGCCTGGTGCAGCGAATTTTTAAATGAACAGGTCCAAAGGTTGGTAAACATTGTTGAGATCTACTTTTTTTCAATTTTGGGAAACGGGTATATTAAAGTGCACAGTACATCTTAGCAGTTGTGTGCCTTTTATTTCGAACTATTGAATCGGCTCCAGATCCATTGTCTGTAAAAGCATACTAGCAGAGCAGGTGCAGAAATAAGCTACTGGTGGAACAAATACACAGAAGAGATTTGCTTCCTGATTTGATTTGATTCGTCAAGAATAAATACATACAGGTCTACATACATTTATAACATGGAATGTATGCAGTGAAAGGCAGGTAACCAACAATATCTGATAGTTATCTTATCAATTTGTATCAAGTTTTAGAAGGCAAAAGGTGATTCAATAATAGAGTAACAGAATAACATAACTTGCAAGAGAATTTCTTGGCATAGATTTTTTTGTTCAGTTTTTACTGATTAACGAAACATTTCAAAGGTCCCTAGGCCAATACCTAACTAACAAATTTTGACGGATTTACAATTATCATGCTTCGAGTAATGTTGTCACGAATTTGTTATGAAAGCAATTACATGCATGCAAACTTTCGTAAAACTCCCAAAAGTAAAACGTAGATACGTTCAACTTCAAACTCATATGATTGTTGGCTATTACTTTTTTTCTTCTTTTAATAAACCAACTGTCATATACCTTAAACTATAACGTCTACTTTCATTTTCATCTTGTCTTTCATATCCCAAAATATCCCGAACCCAATAATGATGTGAGAAGAATAAACCGGTCTATACAATCAGAGGAAATTGTCGGTGTGTACTTATCAAAGAGTATTAATGTCGACATGGACCCGCGGATAGGCATTGAATAACACAATCATGCAAGCATCCGGCAGATAAATACAAAAGTCAGACATGCAAAATCTGAGTAAAGTCACTCGAACTATAGGCCTATCTAAAATATACATGGATAGCACTAGAATATTGTAAGGTTGCGTGTATACTGTAGAGTTGGGTTTACAACTAAAACAAATAATGATGATTATTTTGTATAAAACAATTTTTTAAATGTAATGAAAGGTCTGCCAGAAAACATTTTCTTCCAATTAGTTTCGGGGTCACTGAAAAAAAATTGGCTCTTATCGAACAAATTACTCTCATATATACTTGATTTTCAGGATTATATTTGTTTGTTTGATAGTTTGTTTGATTTTTTTTCCCTGCATTTTTCAACATAATAAAAAGTAATATGCAAACTAGGTACATATATATTATTAACAAAAGTCAAAATACACATATAATCATATCATACATGTACATCAGAATTAGACATTGAATAAACTTGATTCTGTATGTCCCCACACAACTCAATCAATACTTTCGTTTTACATGTATTACCATTGAACTATATTATCTCATAAAACATTATCTCTTGCTATAATGAATATAGAATAAAGGCCTATACTTACTCCCACTTACTGCTAACAACACGGGTCCGTCGTAGACAAATCCCAATGATATTAAGTCCGAGGTGATCATGTGAAATGGTCTCTTCTGTCATGTCCGTGACAGAATATACCAGCAAGTTCACCAGAGAGTGTGGTAATACGACGCTCACTAGGAAACACACTCAATAGCAATGTTTTTTTCATTTTGAAAGCTCATCTTCGCCCAATCTGATTTTTTAGCGGATTTCCTCTTCTTTTTTGGTGTAGTTTACATACAAAACAACGTTCTGCTTCGACAAAGCCTGATTTGGCAAACAAACACGCTTCACTCGTGACAGCTAATAGTACCAAAAACCCACGCTTTCATCTCAAAACGCACACCTGATATTAAATGATATTTAGTCCACATCGAGGAGGTATTGAAAAAATACTTTGTGGCTGAATAGAGTGATTCGTACACATATATCGCGTTTGGTTTCCTACAGAGTTATGTGATCAGATGTTCATTTTATTGGCTTCATCAGAAACTGCCCATATTGTTAAGAATTGTGATGGATTGAATACTTTGAGTCACGCTTTCAGTGGTGGTGGTATATCATTTGAATTATTTGTGATATGTTTACACAAGTTTCTACGCCCGAATGACATCAACACTGACATGCGAATTGAATCGAAACGAAGGCGGAACAAAACAATGAAAGAGATATTTCGCATACTTTTTGAAACCAAAATATTTTAGTATTTAATAATTTCCATGATAAACAATAATTTACCACATTTGCCAATATGATATTTGTATCCTTATAGAAATGAGTACTCTCATATTCATTTCATTAGGATACCTTCGGGCCTAAACGGAAGGACTAAGTATGAATACAAGACAGTATTGAATATGATCTTTATGTTATGAGTGTTATTATTTAAAAAATAAATGATTTATGTAATTAAAGTAATTCACCCCTATTTTTTTCCTTCTTCTGTATATAGGCCAATTTAAGGAACTAGTCTTTCTATCTAATCCTTCATATTTCTCTGTAGTACCATGCACATTACAATATAACAAACTTAAGTTTCTTCGTTAATGTTATTATTATTATTTTGTTCTTGTCCGATTAGCATGATATTTTCTTCTTTCTATTATATTCATTCAATAATGATCTGTCAGTTTATGACAGGTTCAGTGACCCAATCAGAGTTCTACTTCAAGTGTCTCTCCAAGTACTTCGGTCTTTAGCCATCCGTTTCAGCATTATTCTTAATCTTTGTCCATGTCCCCATCCCTCCCTCCCGACACTCTCTACAACTCTTCCCATCATCCTGTCTTTCTTGATATTTTCCCCTGTCTTTTGTCCAAAATGAATGTACATGTACCATTCACCAAATATGCATATATTAGAAAATATAGTAGAAAACAAGCTGTAGCCGGGGTGTTGATTCCGGAGTTGGGGCAGGGGCACTCTGTTTCCCCCATACAGTAAGTATATAATTATCTGCGTGCGCTTGGCGTATACTTCACCACCCCCCAAATATACCTTGTATGGATCGGCGTACAAGGAAACGTATACAGTTTACAAACATACTGCCGTTTCATTATCCACTTTTCGCTCATGTTTAAACAAAAACTTGTATGTCATGCCGTTAAATTAGACAATTATTCTAAACAAACAATACAGCTGAAAACAAAACATGCTTATGATTTATGAAGCCTACACAACATTCCATCCTCAACTATTTCAATTTTGTGATTCGTCAGAGAGAAAATATCTCCTTTCCATGCATTGCCCACATAGAAATATGTTAATGAGTTTCACACTTCACTTTAAAAAGATTATTATCGCAGCCACAAATATGACTCACTATTTCAACAAAGTCGGCCTCGAAACCAGAAAGAGTAAATACCCTACTTATTGCGATAAGCATAGTTTTATGGGTATTTGATTGTGGATTTTGAAGTTCCAATGTTTAGACTGCTTGGCAACTAAGATATATATCTTTTATTGTTACATGTCGTTCATTCAATTATTGAAATGGTTTGTGTTGCTTCCATCCATGCCTATTTTTATTCCGGTACATATATTTTGTTTATAAAAATAATTATGTAAGTTTTTGTTCATGTTTTTACATTCAGTTTTAAATTAGTTTCGATATATATATATTTTTTTGGTGGTAGTTGTTGTTCTGATATCGTTTGTTTGTTGGTACGATGTTGGAGGTATAGCGGTGTTGGTTTATTCGGTGGATTGCCTAAACCTATTGATCCAATACACAGCAGCGTTGTTTAAATATTATGTACCGTTTGTTTGTATGTATTTATAATATGAATACTCACCGTGTTCATAAGGTTCATGTTTATTGTCCATTTAGTGATGGAAATTTGTGGTATATACATGGTATAGGCCTATGGCTACATAAATGGACACATACACGTATATATATATATATATATATATATTTATTTATTCATTCATACAAAACTACATATATATTTATATATATATATATATATATATATATATATATATATATTCATTAATACAAACATACATTTTGATTTGACAGAAAAACAATAAACAAACAAATATAGACAATCATGCGCAATTAAAATGCATCAAAAAAGTGTACATGTTTTCATAAAAAATAAAATCTAAAGACGATTAGTTTTACATGTGTCAATAATGTATTTAAGCGTTAATTTTATTATTATTATGTAACATTATGCGCTGCAATGCATGTTTATCCAGATTACATGACAATTACATCTGCTTGCATGTCATGGACTAATTAACACCAATCCACCTCTGATAGTTACCGCTGGATAATTACCCTCATGAAAGCTAATTACCTCTCTGGGGGAAATGACCCCATAGACAATTTGCCCCCCTCCCGCTCACTAGTTCCCTGAACGGCATGGCTCTAGCAGTTGTCCGGAAAAGAATGAATTTTCACTCTTTTTTCCACTCCACAGGGAGTCACGTCAGTGATCACTTGTATATGAGTGAATGTCGATTTATTTTAGAATGCTCTCTAACAACAAAAAAGTGAATTTTCTCTATCCAGAGGAATAAATCAGTAATCATTTGATATTTATTCAAAGAAAGAGTAGGCGTAATTAAATTGGAAAATAAGGGAAAAGAGAAAAAAAAGAAAGAAAGAAGGAAAGAGAAAGAAAAAAGAAAGAAAGAAAAGAGAGAAATAAATAAATTAATGAATTAATATATAAAGAAAGAAATAGATTTTTTTTTAAATAAAGATAAAACTAGATAGCAGATAGGCATAACAACAAACAGACAGATAAATATCGTGGTAGCCGATAGGCCTAGACAATTCGATAGATAGATGGGTGGATAAAAATAGGATAGACAGACAGATATCAGATATACAGTTAGATATTTTTTTGTCCTGCTGACGATATATAACTTGATCGCTGTGATCCTTTTCCTTTCGGCGGGGGGACTCTATCTATCTCAGCATGTCGCCCTCTGGTGACAAATCGCACAATAGTCGAGTCTACTATAATTACTGGTAGGCACTTTTGAGGCGACTTTGACGTGAGCGGAAGTGAATTCACAGTAAAGGTCACGAAGCCTGATAAATATTCATGAGGCAAATCTAGAACTTTACGAAATGAATATTAATCGCGTACTGACCAATCATAGACAAAGAAATCGTGAAAAATCTTCACACATACACTCATAGCCTACACCTCATTCTACGTTCGCCTCACCTCACTGTACGTTCGCCTCATTTTCTCTCTGGGTTCTCTAATTAGTAAATCCAACATGACTTTGTCTTTGTTTGCAACATTGAATTGTTTTGATTTCTATAGTCTAGATTAATAGGCCTATAGGAATATAATTATTGTGCCAAATCTCATGTTAGCACCTAAATACAGAAGTCATTAAGAGAAATGAAACATAAATGTTTTAATTAATTCACTATAATATAGGCCTACGCCTCACTCTACATTCGCCTCACCTCACTGTACGTTCGCCACATAATTCTCTCTACATAAATCCAACACTGACTTTGCATTTAATTGTTTTGAATTCTATAGTCTAGATTAATAGGCCTATATATATAGGAATATAATTATAGTGCCAAATCTCATGTTAGCACCTAAATACAGAAGTCATTAAGAGAAATGAAACATAAATGTTTTAAATTAATTCACTATATAGCTATAGCCTACGCCTCACTCTACGTTCGCCTCACCTCACTGTACGTTCGCCTCATTTTCTCTCTGGGTTCTCTTTAGTAAATCCAACATGACTTTGTCTTTGTTTGCAACATTGAATTGTTTTGATTTCTATATTCCAAAGAAAAGAATCTGTTCACTCTTGCAAACTAAAATGATCCATTTAGATAAATTTAAAGTAGATCTAAAATTAATGTTTTAATTCAGTATCTATATACACCTCACTTTGCGTTCGCCTCACCTCACGGTACATTCGCCACATATTCTCTCTACTACTATCTAACTTGATCTAATTGTTATTTGCATTTAATTGTGTTTGAATTCTATATCCCCAAGTACCACTTGAATTTAATTATTGTACGTTATATAATGTTGCTAGGCCTACACCTATAATCTATAATACACCTCACTCTACGTTCGCCTCACCTCACTGTACGTTCGCCTCATTTTCTCTCTGGGTTCTCTTTAGTAAATGCAACATGACTTTGTCTTTGTTTGCAACATTGAATTGTTTTGATTTCTATATTCCAAAGAAAAGAATCTGTTCACTCTTGCAAAATAAAATGATCCATTTAGATAAATTTAAAGTAGATCTAAAATTAATGTTTTAATTCAGTATCTATACACCTCACTTTGCGTTCGCCTCACCTCACAGTACATTCGCCACATATTCTCTCTACTAAATCCAACTTGATCTAATTGTTATTTGCATTTAATTGTGTTTGAATTCTATATCCCCAAGTATCACTTGAATTTAATTATTGTACGTTATATAATGTTGCTAGGCCTACACCTATAATCTATAATACACCTCACTCTACGTTCGCCTCACCTCACTGTACGTTCGCCACATAATTATCTCTATATACATACATAAATCCAACATGACTTTGTTTGCATTTAATTGTTTTGAATTCTATAGTCTAGATTAATAGGCCTATATATAGGAATATAATTATTGTGCCAAATCTCATGTAAGAACCTAAATCCAAAAGTCATTGTCTTGTTAAATGACATGTGTGTATTGGCTGCGACCAGGGGCGGCGCCAGGTTATTTCGTTAGGGGGAATGGGCGCGCTAGCGCCATCGTCGCGCTTGCCCGACGCAGGGCACAGGCGCAACGGAAGCAGTTTGGGATTGGGGGCAAACATTCCAGGGGCTTACCTTTTCAGGGGCAGTGGCGTAATGGGCAAAAAACGTTTAAGGGGCAGAAGAAAAATCTGCATCACCACCACTCTTACATGTTACATGCAGACCCCACGGAACGTTTTTCAAAGTGGAGTATTAACGATCAGGTAGAGCGTAGCGAGCGTAAATGGCGTGGGGTCAAGGGGCTTTGCCCCGGCGGGGGTCAAGGGGCGGGGCCCCGGCTCAGGGGTTATAGGCATTTAATTACGGTCAGATAAGCATAATTAGATACCTTATTAGTGACACTGGCAGGTTACTCATTCTTTCTTTCTCTTTTTGTTATTCTCTTTAACATACCTTTTAAAAAAAGTGAGGGGAGGCTCGAGCCCCCGAGCCCCGCTGCTCTGCAGGCCTTGACATGAAGGCTTCTAAATAAGCATATTATTGGCATGACTGTAAATTTGGGGATTTGTAATTTTCCATAAATCACTGGTATCAAATTAGAAATGAACCCCGTTTAAAGCCCCCATCAGTACGCCAGTGTTCAGGGGCTCATGTCGCCCCCGTTCCACACCTTGTTGGCGGGAAAATCGCAACTGATCCCCACCTTTCTTCTTCCTCTTTGTCCTTTCCCTTTCTCTCCTCTTTCCCTTTCCCTTCCCTTCCTTCTCTCTCTCTTTAAATTTGCTGGGGGCGGGGCAAGGGGCTTTCGGTCCCCCCGATCCACACGTTGTTGGCCGAATTGATCGCAACTGATCTCCCCTTCTTCTCATGTCGCCATTATAAAATCCTCCATTGATAAATATAGGGGCATGCGGAATGTTAGGAAATTTAATTCCAGTTTACTCTCCTTTCTTTGAATGGAATATAAATTTTATGTGATTCAATTCGGGTTTTATTATTTCTTATTTTCTTTTTTGTTAAAAATTACAAACAATTTTTACTCCTTTACTGCTGATTTTTTTCGGGGCCTGTTTTTGTTTGGTGGGGTGAGGCGAAAATGCGTTTTGCCCCACTTTTTCGTTTGGGGCGACCCCCTCCCCACACACACACACTTCCGGCGCCCCTTGCAGGATGTGCCCCTCAAAAGTTGAAGAACTTTTAGGAATTGAGGCTCGATTTGGTGCATACTTTTGCCAAATTAAAAGAAAAACAAAGTTATTAAGTTCAACTAACAAGAACAAGCTCAATTTTCTCTATCTTATTTTTTTTCTTTCCCTCTTCCCTACCCTCCCTTACGTCATACATATTTACATTTTATAGTTCTCTTCCTCCTGGCCTTCCTCCTTTTCTTCCCCTTCCTTCCCCTTCCTTTTCTTTTCTTTTCCTTTTTTTCCTTTTCTTTTCCTTCTCCTTTTCCTCTTTTTCATTCTCTTCCGCTTCCTTTTTTTGAAAATGATAGGGGGCGACCGCCCCTGACCCCCTGTGGCGCCGCCCCTGGCTGCGACCTAATATACAGATGGACTTTCATTTGTTTTATTAATTTACTCTTACTCTTACAATGCACACCAGACAAAAAAAGCCAGGAGATGGAAACTTCTCCTTTGCTAATGACAGAACCTGCTTTAAAGATACTATGTCCCTTTTGCAGCCAACATCAAATTCTGTAGAACTTTGCAGGAATTATGAATATGTCATGTATGTCCTATCTGTGAAATTTAAACGTTAGCAGTGTCCTAATATTCAAATTATGCAAGGAAACCCGTTTACTTGCTAGACTTCACTGTCAGACACTATTGAGTGACTGACTGGCTTTTTCATCTTTGGTAATAACATACATAAAATGAGCTGTAAAGGGTACATGAGCATTTGTCTACATCAATAACCCACTTCTTGTAATGGCCAAAATTAAACTGATTGAATCTTTGCGCAGCATAAAACGTACGACCATTCGGTACAATGGTCTGAAAATCAGACTATTACTTACTGGCTCTATAGCTCCTAAGTCGATTCGACAACTAATAGTCGTTATTTTCCCACTTAAAGACATTTTCAAGCCCCCTTTTTTAGGGAAGTTCTAAATTAGTATTGTCTTTCAAATGCCGTTGGAATTTAACCTTTTCATTTTTTTGGCCTGCAAATGGGACATAGTACCTTTAATATGCAACTGTTAATGTGACATTTTATTTTTGCAAGAGTGAACAGATTATGCACAATACGAATTTAATGAAATTAATAGTTTGGAGTATAGAATTTTAAATAATCAAATGGAAACTGGCAAAGTTAAGTTGGATTTACTAAAGAGAGAATAATATGTGGCGAACGTACAGTGAGGTGAGGCGAACGTAGAGTGAGGTGTAGGCCTATATAGTGAATTAAAACATTTATGTTTCATTTCTCTTAATGACTTTTGGATTTAGGTTCTTACATGAGATTTGGCACAATAATTATATTCCTATATATAGGCCTATTAATCTAGACTATAGAATTCAAAACAATTAAATGCAAACAAAGTCATGTTGGATTTATGTATGTATATAGAGATAATATGTGGCGAACGTACAGTGAGGTGAGGCGAACGTAGAGTGAGGTGTATTATAGATTATAGGTGTAGGCCTAGCAACATTATATAACGTACAATAATTAAATTCAAGTGATACTTGGAGATATAGAATTCAAACACAATTAAATGCAAATAACAATTAGATCAAGTTGGATTTAGTAGAGAGAATATGTGGCGAATGTACCGTGAGGTGAGGCGAACGCAAAGTGAGGTGTATAGATACTGAATTAAAACATTAATTTTAGATCGACGTTAAATTTATCTAAATGGATCATTTTAGTTTGCAAGAGTGAACAGATTCTTCTTTGGAATATAGAAATCAAAACAATTCAATGTTGCAAACAAAGCCAAAGTCATGTTGCATTTACTAAAGAGAACCCAGAGAGAAAATGAGGCGAACGTACAGTGAGGTGAGGCGAACGTAGAGTGAGGTGTATTATAGATTATAGGTGTAGGCCTAGCAACATTATATAACGTACAATAATTAAATTCAAGTGGTACTTGGGGATATAGAATTCAAACACAATTAAATGCAAATAACAATTAGATCAAGTTAGATAGTAGTAGAGAGAATATGTGGCGAATGTACCATGAGGTGAGGCGAACGCAAAGTGATCGGTGTATAGGTATCATATATATACTAAATTTAAACATTAATTTTAGATCTACGTTGAATTTATGTTAATGGATCATTTTATTTTGCAAGAGTGAACAGATTCTTCTTTGGAATATAGAATTCAAAACAATTCAATGTTGCAAACAAAGACAAAGTCGATCATGTTGGATTACTGTCATTTATACTATTTTATTGTCATTTATACTATACGCAGATGACTCAAGCATATTTTACTCACATAAGAATCCTCAAATTCTTGTTGAAACTGTCAATTCGGAACTTAAGAATGTTGCACAGTGGATTTTTGCGAATAGACTATCCCTGAATTTGATCAAAACTAATTTCATGTTTTTAGCAATTCAATCTCCGATTTACCTGGAGATATCTATTTCAACAATGTCAAAATTAAGAAAGTACAATCGACCAAGTTTCTTGGCCTGTTTATTGATGATGGAATGACATGGAAAATACATACAAATTATTTGTGTTCATTACTATCAAGAAATGCTGGTGTGATATACAAACTGAAATCTATGTTCCCATCATATGTATTGCAAATGTTGTACTTCACTTTAATGTTGCCCTACTTGAACTATGGTATTCTAGCCTGGGGTAATTCATTGAAACTCAAACTGGACAAAATCCTTGTTGTTCAAAAAGAGCAATACGTACAATTTGCAATGTACCTGCTCGTACTCACTCGGGCCCTCTCTTCTTTGATACTAAAGTACTGAGAGTTCAGGATATTTTTAATTTACAATTAGGCAGCCTCATGTTTCAGCTGAATAACAACGAACTGCCCCAGGCACTATCATATTTGTTTAAGAAAAGAAATCAAGTTCACGACTATCCTACCCGACAGGCGTTTTCCTATCACCTTCCCAGAACAAGAACACGATTTGCTCAAAATACCTTAATAATTATATACAGGTCCCAAGTTCTGGAATTCTCTCGATTCTGTGATTAAAAGGTCTGTTAAGAAAATTGAAATGCCATTATTTGAATACATATTGTCATTCCTGATTCCTGACTATTTTTGTCTTCAAGCAGTATGCTTTAGTTGATTACAATGAGTAAATAACGATACGGCCATATGCCAACTATGTACATATACCATTTATGTTGAGAACAAACTACATTGTACTATTATTTCAATAAGCTGCAGATATATTTCCTTCCCTTTCCCTTGTCTCTTGTAGTTAATTGTGAGTATCGGTTCATGTATCCCTGTAATCTCCCTTTCCCTGTTTTAGCGTGTACTTGTATTTTATAAACCTAACTTTAGTTAATTATGTCATTTGTAGTTTAAGGGGCCTATCCAAAACAAGCTCTGCTTTTCCATAAGCTCCGCCACTATATCTCTTAAGTTCAACTGAAGGACAATTTTCTGAATAGTGTGTACCGGTATTATATTTACATGCATATTATAATCATTTTTCAATATGTTGTTACACTCTTTGTACAATGAGATATTGTGGAAACCAATAAATTATCTATCTAACCCAGAGAGAAAATGAGGCGAACGTACAGTGAGGTGAGGCGAGCGTAGAGTGAGGCGTAGGCTAGCTATATATATAGTGAATTAATTAAAACATTTATGTTTCATTTCTCTTAATGACTTCTGTATTTAGGTGCTAACATGAGATTTGGCACTATAATTATATTCCTATATATAGGCCTATTAATCTAGACTATAGAATTCAAAACAATTAAATGCAAACAAAGTCAGTCTTGGATTTATGTAGAGAGAATTATGTGGCGAACGTACAGTGAGGTGAGGCGAACGTAGAGTAAGGCGTAGGCCTATATTATAGTGAATTAATTAAAACATTTATGTTTCATTTCTCTTAATGACTTCTGTATTTAGGTGCTAACATGAGATTTGGCACAATAATTATATTCCTATAGGCCTATTAATCTAGACTATAGAAATCAAAACAATTCAATGTTGCAAACAAAGACAAAGTCATGTTGGATTTACTAATTAGAGAACCCAGAGAGAAAATGAGGCGAACGTACAGTGAGGTGAGGCGAACGTAGAGTGAGGTGTAGGCTATGAGTGTATGTGTGAAGATTTTTCACGATTTCTTTGTCTATGATTGGTCAGTACGCGATTAATATTCATTTCGTAAAGTTCTAGATTTGCCTCATGAATATTTATCAGGCTTCGTGACCTTTACTGTGAATTCACTTCCGCTCACGTCAAAGTCGCCTCAAAAGTGCCTACCATAATTACTTTTCTGAAGAAAAAAAAGACGAGATGGCTGCATGTTTTTGCTGTTTTCGATGTTTTCCATGGCGAGCTGGGTTTGGAAGCGGACATGTCCCACTGAAAGAAATACCGTCAGTTGTTCTCGATACTTCACACATGGGTAAGTTTATGCATGTGAGGCCATTTTTGTACTCTTTAAAAAAATGACGATGTATTTAGTCTTCAGTCCCATGTGTTAAGATTTGTGGGAAGTTTGGGACTTTTCTGTAGCTCTAATTTCTGATTCTACAGCTACACGACATGGGCCTAAGGTCAGGACATGAACAGATTATTGATCTTGTAGAATTATATTTTGAACAAAACATTGTACTGTATCATGTACACCATATATGGGTGTGTTGAAGCTAGTAGTACTAGTTTAAGCCCTTTTGGAAGCGAACCGTACCTTACAACAGACCCGTGCCACTGGCACTAGTTCAGGCTTCAGCTTCAATGCCATGGCAATGCGCACTCCAGCATAGACAGAAATAGACCGAAGATTTCTGTCTCTTTCGTTCGTTAGCCTCTGATTTGGGTAGGGTCGGCTCCTCTCTTTAGAGACAGAAACGGACCATAGGCGTTCCTGTGAAAACGTTTTGGCCATAGGGCCTATATGGCCAAAACTCTTTGCCCAAAATACTACATTTTACTAGGGTGTCTGAACGATTTTTCAATTTTCCCTTTTGGATCGTTTTTCACCATTTTGGTTGGATAATTGAAAAAATTATTTACTCAGAATAATACATTTCAAATTTCAAGACTCACCGATGTTTCTATCAAAAGTTACAGCCCCTTCAATTCCCTACAATATTCATCCACTTTTGTAAGAATCGACGAAAAGACGCACACGCAGAGTTATGTTGTTTTGCTAAATTTAGCACAACAGCTGAATTGCGCAATATGCAAGCGTACACATATGCGTAAGCGTGCGTGTTGCTTAACTGATGCGCGATCGGCAATCCATTGTCTTCAATGGGCACCCACTTCCGGTTTGTAGACACGCTGCCCGATGCATATTCATGTGCAGATTTTACGCTATCACCATGGGTTCGCCGGCGCGAGCTCACGCCTCCCTACTTAGCTGATCCGAAAAATGTGGGAAGGGTATTTTCAAACTGTAATTGTTTGTGATCCCTGGGGCTAGCGAAAAAATAAGCGTAGGGATATTTTCCTTACGACTGGGACTACATATCGCCAGGGCGTCATATCTCATAAGTGGCAAATTTCGAGTTAGCCAGGAAACAATGTTTAAATAGCTGTTTTGACCAAGATATTTTTAGAATTTCGAGATGACGCCTCTGGAAATATTGGAATTAATCTGCTCTTTCATATGACACCTCATTTATTGAGTATCACCTTCAGGATCACAAAGAATAAAGGTTTGAACTTCAAAAAAAAAAAACTTTGACCAATTTTGCATGATCGCGTAATGCACATAGACTGCATAGGGCTGCGTGCAATCTCTATGGGAAGGATTTTAGCACACAACATCGGGTGCGCGATCAGACACCCTAATTTTACCCGATGCATATCCGATGCATTTATTATTGTTAATTAGGCCTAGGCTAAACTACATCGGTTCCACTTACCAGATTGACTGTATGATGCATTTAGGGTCTTTTTCCCGGATTTTCATCGCCGAAAATGAGCTCCGTGTTGAAATTCTTGCAGCCGTATTTTAAACTGTTACTGTCAATGGATGACGTCATCTTCCTTCATGCGCAGTAACAGTTTAAAATACGGCTGCAAGAATTTCAACACGGAGCTCATTTTCGGCGATGAAAATCCGGGAAAAAGACCCTTAAATGCATCATACAGTCAATCTGGTAAGTGGAACCGATGTAGTTTGCCCAGCTTTAATCAGTTAATAATAAATGCATCGGATATGCATCGGCAAAATGTAGTAGTCTATTTTGCAAAGATTTTGGCCATATATAATAAAACGTTCACAGGAACGCCTATGGTCCGTTTCTGTTCTAAAGAGAGGAGTCACCCTACCCAAAGCAGAGGTATGAACGAATCGAAAGAGACAGAAATCTTCGGTCTAAGACAGAAATAACCGCCTGGTATGGGTCATTCTTTATAAAACTGACATTTGTTGACATTCCCCATATACAGACGGTACCCCATACGCCTCGCACCACGGGGAGAGATTGAGCCGAATGTGACCCACTTTTTACCCCGAAACTTTATTTAGATCACACATAGCTGCAACGCTATCCCGGCTGTGTAATAAAAGAGGCAACACTGTACACTGCACATTAACCCAACATTTTTCAGATCCTGCTGTAGGATACTGTCAAATGCCTTTATAAATAATTAGATGGGGCAATAATTTCAACAAATAATGAACTAATGGAACTTACAAGTTTCGTTGGTGAAAATTTCAGGGTTTCCAGATATCTGAGCCTACTTTTCCGGGAACGGTCTCGTAGTCAGCTAACATGTACGCCATTTTCGAATTTAATGACTTACAAATGAAGGTACCGCCTCAACGCCCGATTACAGTGCCCTCGCTTGGTGTTAGGGACGCGATCGGTTGTGTACACAGCTCAGCGGCAGGCTATTAGCTTAGTCTCTGCGCACGAGCGTTTCAGAGTTTAGTATTAAATATAATTATGTACATGACTCTGATGACTCTGCAGGCGCCGCAGCAGGGGGAGGGAGGGGGGAGGGAGGAGGAGGGGGATTTGGGGTTAACCCCTCAAATTTGTGTATGTGTGTGTTTGAGCAACCCCCTCATTTGTTTTTCAAGTGAAAAAAAAAAAAAAAAAAAAAAAGGTTAACCACAAATCCCCTCAAATTTGTGCATGTGTGTGTTTCGAGCAACCCCCTCATTTTTTTTTCAATTAAGTTAAAAACAAAAAACAAAAATTAGTCAAAATTTTTCCTCAAAAACTGGACAAAAAAAAAAAAATGACCCCCCACTGAACAAAATATCGGTCGGTATAATTTTCCAATTCCGGGACAGAAAAAAATTTGCAAAAAAATTGCTCTTACCTTGTGAGGTCTTAGTGCGAACAATAATTATTACATCATATAAAGAGAGGAGAAAGAAAAAAAATCCTGTTTAGTTTTAGCACAATCAAATCATTTATTTATATTATTATTTGGGTAAGGAAATCCTTTGAAATTTAAAAACTTTTAGGGTTTTGCACACCTTGGGTTGAAAAATTGCACGTGTCATTCGTTTGGACTGCAGATCACTGTAAAGCTTGGGATTTGTTCAATAAGTTGTTTGAAATCTCGAAATGAAATATAAAAACTCAAAATAGTTCCTTATTGAAGAGGATGGCAACGGATATCGGTACGTGCACTGTTGAGCAAATGTACACTCTTCAAATTGAGAATAATAAAATAAGCGATACCTTCAGCATGTATAAAAGAATGGTTCCGCGAGAGAAAATGTCTGTACTGGTCTACGGATTTCTTCAACGTTTTCAGCGATAACTGAAATAAGCAACAATTCCATAGTACCGCTATGCGTTCTGGTGCCTTCATCTACGTGGAAAGCTAATACGAAAGCTGTGATTGTTTACGCGCGCAATCTATGTATTTGGTTAATCTACTTTTCGCTCACGAAAAAGTATGTGAAAATTATACAGTTGTGAAAATTCCCAGTTGTGAACATTAGTGAAATTACAAATATATTTTGATTTTCTGGGACAGGAAAAGATTTTGTTACATCTGTAGTGACCATATACGACCCTTGATATTTGTGTTGATCATCTATATTAAATCGTTGATATTATCAAGTTAAAAAGTACGACCACGCCCTGGGAGTCCTACAAATCAGTTAATCAGTGTCCTCTTAACTTCTTTATTAAGCAGAGTCTCGTACTTTATTGCAAATTTGGTAGTTCTATATTTCTTAGGTGCTGAATGTACGTGAACAATGAAGTAATATGATTAATGATGAGAAACACGTCAACAAATAGGACAAAAGTTTAAAATGAAAGGCACATAAAACAATTTAAGTTTCTCTATTTGTCTTCCTTTTTCATTTAATCATGGTTTCAAGATAACATGAACAAATAGTCGTATACCAATTAATATCTATCAAAAATTTCATAATTTTCCAAAGTTATGCCATAATTATTATTGAGACATAATTTTGACAGCTCAAAATGATAAATTTAAAAATAGTGACTATACACGACATATATCTTGACACGATCGATGTAGTATCTAATAGTAAAGAACATTTCCATTTGAGTAATAGTGGATGGAATCATTAACTGAAATGTAAGATTCTATATGAATGCTGTATTTATACGATACGGCCGGACTAAAATTAAGAAACCAAATTACATTCCAAAAGTAGCCCCGTCATGAAAAGAACCCCATGAGAAACCTCAAGGGGGCTTTTTTTGTAAATTAAACAAAGAGCCCCCTTGGAAGAAAAAATTGATGGTTGATTGTCACAAAAGTAACTACACTCCTAAACAATTACTCATAGTTTTATAACGTAGAATCATTTCAAGATTTCGTCTTGCAAAAATATTTCTATGGTAGTTAGGAAAACAATGTGTAACAATAGGTTATCATTGATCCATGCATGGTTGAATAAGCATACATTAATGAATTGTTATTTTCATATTTAAAGATTCACAAAAGTTATATTATCATTGCAGTTTACTGAGTATTAAACAATTTCAAAATGCACTGTTTTACAATTGCAAATAATGCATTTAACCACATGTGCCATTTACCAATAAATATGGATAGAATATCAAAAAGCATTGTTTCATAATCAATGCATTCAGTCATGTGCTGTTTCACAACAATGTACAGGCACGCACAGTATCCTGTGACTTTTCAATTGGGCCATTTTGTCTTTAATCTGTGCTCATATTCAGCCATACAGTGATGTTGGATATCTCTGATTTTCACACAAAATGTACCTAACGACTCTACCAATATTGTGAGGTGACATTGTGATCCCATTGTGATACATTTTAAGGGTTTCAAAATTATGAGCAATTCAGATCTGGCTCATTTAAATCATTTTTTTTAAGGCAAATTTCAATTAAAAAAAAACATGAAAATACAAAACAAATATCTGATATATTTTGTTCACTATTTATGTCTACTTTACTCCTTTTTGTTGGGGGTAAATGCGCTACTTTTACGAGTATAGACGGCATCAAATCAACTAAAAATAAGACTGGATTTATTATTGTACATGTAGGTGCGCACGATCTGGAAACGTCATAGTGTAGTGGTTCTGACTCACGTCTTTCAATCATAAGGTCGTAAGTTCGAATCCCACTCCAGGACGTTGATTTCCTCAGCAAGAAATTCATCCACATTTGTGATGCACTCCACCCAGGTGAAGTAAACGGGGACCTAGCTGGTAGGAATTTATTCCTTGAAATTAACGCAGAGCGCGTGACAGCTGCTCTGAAAAAGCCATGCAGGGTAATTATGCTGGATTATTGCAGAGCGCTTAGAGCCTTCCAACAAAGTAAGTGTTAGGCGCTATATATAAGCACATATCATGATTATAATTCTGTATAGGATAGCATTCACCAACTTCTTTTGTTTTGTTTTACCACTTCCACCATTCAACATGTCAACTCTCAAGTACGTCCTTTCAACACCCTATATCGCACACAACGCTACAAAGGCCGCCAAAGGCCTAGCTTTGCAGTGAAAGACTAAAAGACATTTAATAAGTAACATATTTATATCAACTATAAATGCGAGCGAGCATGGCGAGCATGCATTGGTGGAAATTAAAGAAACAGTTGCTCTGCCTCTATATATAAGTCACTTTAAATTAGGGCGCATGTATTATAGAGAAAGGAAAAGGGGCACTTATCAGAAGGAATTTTTTACTTCTTACAAGGAAAAGGGCACTTTTCCTATGTAAAAGGGACACTTTTCCTATGATAAAGAGGTACTTTGGGACACTTGAAAAGATGGGGAGTACAGTGCCCCATCTTCTGTCCCAGGGGCTGATCCAGCCGGCGGCAAAGGAGGGGCCAGAGAGGGGCCCAATTCGTGAGAAAACAAATATGTAGCGGCCAGCCAGCTGATGAAAAAGAGGGGGTGGTGGGTTAAGGAGCACTTTTTGTTGTTGCCCAGTTCGTGAAAAATATTTAGCGGCAAATCAGCCAGCCGGTTAATTAGCGGGGGAGGGAATACTATTTTACTCAACACCCAGCCCCCTCTTGAACCCCAAAAAAAAATCCAGGAGGGGCCCGTCTGATTTTTTTAAACAAAAAGGGTGTTTTTACCCGTTTTTTGTTAACAGGGAGGGCGGGCCGCTCCCTGGAACACCCACTGCCCTGTCCCCTGCTCCTTCGGGCGCTGCCTCTTTAAGCCGATTATTAACGCTAGATGCATACTTTGGGTCTAACTTGTTCTTCTTTTTATTTATTTTTCTTCTTTTTGCAGGTTTTTTTTTGTCCACTCTCCACAGCCCTGCAATTATACTATAGTGTCGATATTTAATAGGGTAATATCAATCTCCATCCTATTATGACAGGCCATATCATTTAAATGACGTGCCAATATTAACATCTGAAACTAAATAGGCGATAAGCAATAACTGAAAACGTCTGCGAGATAGGACTAGCTACCCGTCAGATATTGCGCAAGTGCTTAAGATGACGTCGAGATGACGTCACGATGACGTCACGATGACGTCACTATGGTGTCCGCAACGCACGCAGTTTTCATGTCATCGCTATCACGAGGAGGGAACCATGCAGCCGTCTCTGTCAAAGGAGAGAAAAGGGGCTTTAAAAGTGAGTTTACGAAATTTCTTTTTTATTCTAAAATTAAAATTAGGTAACTTATTGTTATCAAATGTAAGACAGATATAACATAATCTATGATATGTTGCATTAGTCGAGTATTTTACCGGCATAAAAGTGCAAAAGTGATTCCCCCTGACTCTCACCTATATACAGTGCTAGAGGTCCATACGCATTAGCATGGACTCTCTAGCTTTGCTGGAGTGATTTAGATCTAATTTTCTGATTTATAAATCAGATACAAAAATACTATGTATTTTTGTTCTCCTATGTACAGTTCTCAAAGTTTTATTACCTATTTTCAAATGCGAAATTTACGGACTTACGTATATGAGTTATCCATTTTTTATCTCAGAACCAAGGAAATGGTACGTTCATGCATTCGAACTGGTAATCTATGACATGACCCGCCCGATATATTTCCGGGTCAACCGACCGAAACAAGCCCAATGGCCAATCAGAGCACGTGTTTGATATTGGGCTTATAAATATTCAAACATCACCGGCTCAAGCTGGGCTGACTCATACGTAGCTATTGGACGTCGAAAAAAAAAATGAATATTCATCAACTCAAACCAAGATGTCTGACAACAAATCATGTTGACTACAAGACTTTCTCGGATTAATCATTAATTTAGGATCTAAATGAGCAAGCTATCGTAAGTCGAAGTATATATTTCCAGGTTATTTCTTATTTTTATTTAGATTCAGTGTAATATTGCAGCCAAAGTAAATATGTGAAGACGTAAAGAGTGAAAAATCCTGTTGCATATCGCATTCATGCTTGTGTATTTATCTATTTTGTTTTTGATGCTGTTATTTGTTTTATTATTACCAAACAGGGCCTCATGGAAGACCACCAAATTGGTGATATGTGCCACCCTGTATAAATATCAGAAATAAATAAATAAATAAATTCATCTCGGTCCGGCTACACCGAACCATTCGTTCCGCACACTACCGCATAGCCGTACTTCAGTCTATGTATAGAGGCGGTCAGAGGAGCCAGATGCAATCTCAGCGTAACAACCGTCGATATCAGAGACTGAAGCTTTCGGTCTAACTCCAGCAAAGCATAGAGAGTCAATACTGCCTATGGACCTCTAGCGCTGTACCATGTGCTAATAGGCAGCAATTTCACACGTGAATAGTCAATAGACTTACATTTACAACACACAAATGCACACAATCATGCCGATAAAACTGTAAGCAAGTTTGACAGTGGACTTACGATTTTAATTTTTAAATTATTCTTTCTAACATTGGTGAGTTGAAAAAATTGTATTTTACTGCCATTGAGGTGTCATCAATTGTCACTAAAGTACCGATTTTGAGTGAAATCAGTTTAATTTTGTACAATGGTGTTTGAAATGTTGAGATCAATAAAACAGGTTTTAATACACAGCCAGGATAGCGATGCAGCTATGTGTGGCCAAGTGACACTGAAGTGGTTCGTCTCCGAGGTACCAATCCGTCTCCGAGGTACCAATGGCAATGCACTCAAATTCGGGGAGAGGTAGAGTATTTGGCGCACTATTTCAAGGAACTATTGAGCCGCCTGGCCTGCACCTGATCAGTATTACTAGCTTAAGTCAGTGTAAGATAGCAATTAGGCAGATCTCATCTCATTCACCGTATTTCGGAATATGCATACAAGTTACAACAACAACTTTTGCAATTTGATCGATCACTTCTGGTATGGTATGCTGTAGACCCGCTTGTATTTAGGCCCTTGTAGAGGAACAGTACGGTTCGCCTTGGCACGCTGTGGACTAGACCGAAAATTTCTGTCTCTTTCGTTCGTTAGCCTCTGATTTGGGTAGGGTCGGCTCCTCTCTTTAGAGACAGAAGCCGACCATAGGCGCTCCTGTGCAAAGGTTTTGGCCATTTATGGCCAAAGAACTTTGCCCAAAATACTCATTTTTAGCGGATTCATATCCGATGCATTTATGTTTGAAAATTAGGCCTAGGCTAATATACATTGGTTCCATTTACCAGATTGACTGTATGATGCGTATAAGGGTCTTTTTTCCGGATTTTCATCGACGAAATTGAGCTCCGTGTTGAAATTCTTGCAGCCGTATTTTAAACTGTTACTGCGCATGAAGGAATGGCCAAAACGTTTGCACAGGAGCGCCTATGGTCGGCTTCTGTCTCTAAAGAGAGGAGCCGACCCTACCCAAATCAGAGGCTAACGAACGAAAGAGACAGAAATTGTCAGTCTACTCTCTTTAGAGACAGAAGCCGACCATAGGGTCTGCTCTGCAAACTTTGGTGGCTCAATCGAGCCACCATATTCTGGCCAAACTTTGGACTAAAATGTCACTTTAGCGGATTCATATCCGATGCATTTATTTTTGAAAATTAGGCCTAGGCTTATATACATGTACATCGGTTCCACTTACCAGATTGACTGTATGGTATGTTTAAGGGTCTTTTTTCCGGATTTTCTTCGTCCAAATTGAACTCCGTGTTGAAATTCTTGCAGCCGTAGTTTAAACTGTTACTGTCAAAGGATGACGTCATCATCCTTCGCAATGCTTGCAGAGCAGACCCTATGGTCGGCTTCTGTCTCTAAAGAGAGGAGCCGACCCTACTACTACTAATAATAATTATAGGCATTTATATAGCGCCGTCTATCTAGAAATTCTATTCCAAGGCGCATTAATTATTACCCCGGTTTTAGCCTAGCTGCCATTACAGCGCTCTAGCATTTCAAGGAATTTATTCCTGCCAGGTACCCATTTACCTCACCTGGGTTGAGTGTGGCAAATGAAGATTAATGCCTTGCCAAAGGACATTAGTGCCGTGCCGGGGATCAAAGTCTAACCACGTCCTTTGAATTTCAAGTCAAGTGCTTAAACCACTCGACTACGACACTTCTACCCAAATAAGAGGCTATCGAACGAAAGAGACAGAAATTTTCGGTCTAGCTCCGGACCACCTCGGGAGGTGGTCCTCCGTGGCACGCTTTTGGAGCAGTATGGTACTGAATGGTTCGCTTTAGGAGCGTTTAGACGCTCCTCTGGTGCGGTACGGGTACAGTAAGCTTGAAAAAAACGCTTAACACCCCCTATGTACCTGTAATCATCCTATCTTCCCTTCTGTACTTTTGTAACCCTCTATCACAAAATTCCATTCTATTCTTTCCAACACATTTAATCACCATCAGTTTCACTTTTTCCTTTGGGCTTTGGTTTTACTGCTTCGCATGGTATGTTCACTCTCCAAAGTCCCAACTTTAGTGTCTTTTGTTCCTCCTTCATCATTATTCAGAGTATAAAAGACGCTTGCTTACATTAGATTTTATCACCTGACAAAGTGTTGCAGCGGCGCACGAAACGTCGTGATGTTTTAGATCCCTTATTGACCATACATTGCGAGACAAACGAATATCACTAGCGATATTATTTTTGATACTACATCTGCAATTAGTATTATTTTTAGCTCTAAATCTTGTTTTGTTGACATTAGGTACTTTGTATTGATGTAAATATTGTAACTTTTCTGCAGGTAATGATGTAGTCATTGTGAAATCTGGAAGACGAATTTGTGGGACAGGTGGAGCATTGGGGAATGCACCATTAGTACAAGACAAGGCCTACTTTGAAATCAAGCTTCAGTCAACAGGTAAGTGAGAAACGAGGCTTCTCCTCTTCTTCTTCCTCCTCCTATGCTTCCCCGTCCTTTTCCTGCTCCTTATCTGCTTTTCCTCTCAATTTCATATTTTCCTTTTCCTCTCCTCCTTCTCTAAAATTCTCTTTTTTACCTTTTAAAAAATCATCCTTCTTTCTTTACTAGAGCTCTAACCTTGTCCCTTTTCCTCCTCCTGGGGTGTTTTCTTCTTCTGTTCATCCTTTCCTTCCCACCTCCTACTCACCATCTTTATTCTTGTCATCAATTTTTCTTACCTTTTTTTCCTTTTTCTTCATCTCTTCTCATTTTATATTTTGAGTTTTTCTGTTTTTCTCACATTTTCATTTTTACTCTTCCTTTCCCCCTTGACTTCTTATCTGTAGATATCACCTTTCTTGTTCTTTTTGATTGATCCTTCTTCACATAATTGTACTTGCAAATGGACTACCCTTGTTTTTTTCTTCTTGTATATTTTCTTTTTGTACTTTCTGGCTTAATTTTCCCAATTTGTTTTCTTTTCATTATTTCTACCATGCCTTCATACATCTTAAGTTTTCATTTAAATGCCCACCATTGTAATAATGAACTGTGTTCAGGATTTTGGTCCCAGTGATGACTGGTATTAAATGTCCCACACACACAGCATGTACGTAATTCAAAGTCTTATTGTTTCTTAATGAATTCATGTATTTCTATCTTGATTGCTTCAAGGATCTAGACTTCTTAGAATGTTGTTTTTAATCTTCTCCTCAGGTGTTTGGGGCGTTGGTCTAGCCACTAGGAAGAGTAATCTTAGTCGAGTACCCCTAGGAGAGTGTGCTGAGTCATGGGTGATGAGATCAGATGGTACAGTATGCCATGCAGGAGAGCCTCTTCACAAACCAACCTTAGAGGTTGCAGAGGGGGATCTCATTGTAAGTTCAGTCTCTCTTTTCATTTTAAAAATCTGTTTCAGGCACACATCCTTCTCATTTGCAATGTTTACAGTATTCGTTTCCATTTTCCCAAACAGTGTCCTGTTTGTGAGAGGGTAACAGATAAGATAAGAATTTTAATATTTTTTTAGTAAGAAAATTAAAGCAGTTAATTTGTGCACCTAAAAGTCATATCACTTTGAAAAAGGAAAGTTTCAAGCCAATTTATGTGTTGTGTGATGAAACAGAATTTTGATATTCCTCCTTTTTCTATATTTACCAAGTCCATTTTACTTGTAAACGTAGTTTGAGCACTGGTGTAGATATATCAATTATGAATTGATTATAAAGGGAATTCCATTTTAATAATACTTGTAAACTTATATCCAAATATGTTCCCCAAAGTTTGTTATTTATTTGAATAAGCCACATCCCCCAAATGGACAGTTGTCCCTTTTAAATCATGATGAATTTACTGGAGAACCAGGGCACCATTTCAATGTGACATCCATGAAATTGTACTTTTGACGGAGTCTTGGAGCTTCCTTTTGTACCGGTGGGTGACCTGCTTTTGTATGCAGTATAGTATGTACCAGTGGGTGACCTGCTTTTGTATGCAGTATAGTATGTACCAGTGGGTGACCTGCTTTTGTTTAAAGATACATTCAAGCCCAATTCAATGGGTTAGGAAGATATCCACATTAATCATGGACCAAGTGCAGCTTTATAAGTTAGATTCCTTCAAACCAGTGGTGATCATTTTCTATTTTTGCTGTTGTTCCCTTCCCAAGGGAGTGACGTATGACCACATGGAATTAAACTTCTACAAGAATGGAGAGAGTCTTCAGATACCGGTCAGTGGAATCAAAGGAACGTTATATCCTGCAGTCTATGGTGAGTTCAATCATAAATGGGCTTTTGATCTGGGATTTTTTAGACCATTGAAATATTTGATTGAAAAAAAATTTAAGAAAGGATCGGTGACATGTGTTTTGAAGGATCTTAGATCTACTGAAGTGCCCCATTACAATCAGTGTGGTCTTGATGACCCGGTGATGGATCATGCGAGAGTGTACAGTATAGACGCTGTGTGACTTGCGATGGGGTTTACTTTAGTGATTTTGACATGCGACATTACACTGGCTGGAAATATTTTCGTGTGTTATTGAATTGGTGATCAAGGAGTGATTTGCGAAATTCACAAAACAAAAATCCCTGCCAAAAAAAACTGCTTAAAGGTAATGCAAAGTTTTGGGTAATTTTGAAATTGAATGGATAGTAATTCTTTAAATTTTTGATATATTTGGATGCCCCTGTGGATGTATTATAAGCACTAAAAAAAATTAGCCCCTAAAACACTTCTGCTTTTGAGCAAATTGAATAATCAAAATTTACGGGTGCTCTCGGTAAATTTCAAATATTTCAAATAGTGCCTAAGGCCATTCCATGGTAGCTGTGACCATTATAATCTCAGAATATGCAGTTCTGATTTATAATTTCCGAACGGGAATAGCAAATTGGTCGATTGTAGTCAAGAAACATTGTTTTAAAGCTAAAGTAAATATCAGTCTTGAGAGGGCGCTACCCAACATAAAGAGTTTATTATTTACAATTTCATCACTTTAGACTCGATTTCAACCGCGACAACGATCATTGAATATTGTAAAATCGCATATGCTTACAATATGTTCATTTTAACCAAATTCATGACCCCATACCAAAACTTTGTAATACCTTTAATATATACAGTATGCATTTCTGATTATCTCATTGGGGGTGGGGGGCAGGGTTGATAATCATGCAGTGGTAAGGTGATAAACCAATAAAGCTTAGGCGAAATAAGGAAAGTTTGAAGCCTTGAACCCAGGAAATTGAAATTTTATTGGACAAAAGAATATTTTCTCAAATAGCAGATTGGCAAATCTATTATACCATATATATATATGAGAAACTTCTCCTGTTCAACTGACAGGAAGGCATTGTTTTCATTATTTACTTGTAGGAAAGTGCTGGGTTTATCAATAGCTTCTTAAATTGTCCTCCTGCCCAGAGCATTTATGTTTGCTTTATTTTTTGCAGTGGATGAAGGTGCCATCCTAGACGTCCAGTTCAGCGAATTCTACCACACACCGCCCAGTGGATTTGACAAGATAATGTTTGAGCAGTCCTTATTATGACCCTCTTTCCTGTGGACTGAATGGCTACTGCCATCCATCAAAACCAGATTTACATGCATTACATCCATGAAAGATGTGGATTGGAGTAAGAACCAAGTATTTTAAGAAAATGGTACAGAACAAATTAGATGTCTAAAGGCTCGTTCAGATATGACGCCGCCTAAAACATGCCCTTTTTAAAAAATGATGACGTAAAGTGTAATTTGCTTCACATTTCTGTATCTTAAAACACAGAGCTCAGTGAAATACACCCAGGTTCCTTTTTGCACGTAGTTGCCATTCATTTACAAGTAATAAAAACAGTGACATTTATTTTTGCAGCAGTTTACTGCGCCATTTCTAAACAAGCCTTTAGTAAGCATTCATTTCCTTTATTCCTCTTGATGCCGTTAATGTAAAAAAAAAAAAAGAATCAAAGATTTGATTTTCATGGGACAATTTTTTAATAACAACAATATCGCAGGGTATCAAAATTCACAATTACAATGTTCATGAACATTTTTGAATTTCAACAAGAAATACAAGCTGTCTGATTTAAAAATATAACAAAAATATAATATTATTGGATGTAATATCATTTTAACTTGTACCTTATAATTTTTGGTGCCATGTTGTATGAATTCTATGACATTTTAGAGTTAAATGTTAAACAGAGGATTGCAAAATAGAATGCATTTGTCCTGCCATATTTGTCAGGGGTAATGGTTTGTGTACCGGTATTCACATGCAGATGTCTAATTAGTGGTATAAATCATTTTAATCCAGGTTTTCTTCATGTTACACCCCCACCCCCTTAATGGGAGTATAGTTTCCATCTAATATCCTTTTCAATCTTTGTATTTCCTTATTCATCCGAATGTTCATAGGGTCTAAGTATTTACAATTCTTAAAATCTCCATCACTTTTGTTTTGGTGTATTTTTTTCTTGCATAGAAGTTGCTTCACCCTTTCTCTGTATTAAAACGGAGCTTGCTCAAGGATGCAGCAGCATAGAAAATTAAAATGGCTGTGCATATTGGTGAAGTGACTTATTGATTGGCTTATTATCACAAGTTTTATGCATAAAAAGAACAAACCCAAGACACTTTCTTAAAAAATGTAATTCTTATTCTTATTATCATTTTTAAAATTTTATTTATAATTTTATTGCATTGTAAGGGCCTTTTCTCGATGAGGGTTGGGAGGGGAAGGGGAGGGGGAAGGGGGCATGTCTAGTTCTTTGTTTCAGGAATATTAGGGGCAAATCAACATCTGCCATTATGTATTTTGAGCTTTGGATAAAGTGATCTGTTGCTTTCGATCTGTTGGACATTGTTAAAATATGTTGGATTAAATGGCATAGTAGCTACTTGTAAATAAACTGGTCAATGTATAGCCATTATCACTACTATGTATTAGGACAAAAATGTGCAATATTTACCATACAAAATAGCCAAGGTTTACAAGTGTACACTTTATCTAGTTGGTGCTTTTTTTGTGCATGTACATATTGCATGAAATTCACAGATTGTGTCAAGATAAGTAGCTTCTTGTTGTTTTGATAGATGGTAGTATATTTAGCATAGAATTTATAACAATCTGTCTATTTTCAAGTACATGTATACAACTAGTACTGCATCTCTTTATAACCTAACATTATCTTGTCTGTGTTCTATAAAACCCGAAATCTTCATAATTAAGACTACTTTATTGAAAAATCACAAAGATGGCAAACTTTACCAACAGTATGCAAAGTTCCATACCAGTATAATATATAGATTCTGAGCAGCTATGCCTTTCTAAATTGTCATGTTTATTTGATTGATGTTGGGACAATGACTGAAATCTTATTTAGAACAAAACGTGATAAATATGTGTTTGTTAATATTGTTTATGAAAGTGATTTTCTTTTACACATTGTTCCATAAAAGTGTATATCTTTGCTTTTTTTAGGGTTAGGTGAAAAGACTAACATGCAAGAATTTTGTAGCAGTTTAATGTTCTTTTGTACCCGTGTGTTGAAGAATGAATATTTATTTAAGAAGTACTATCAAATGTATCATAACTATATGCGAATTTAATACATGTAAGTATATAATGTATGTTATTGAGTTATATTTCATAACATCTAGCTAAATTGATGCAGAATCAATTGCACACAATGTACTATTTTGTTAATTAATTTTATGGAATTTCAATTGAGTAAAAGTATCATCAGTTTTTTAAAGATAGGTAATTATCAACTAATATATTTTCTATATTTTCTAAAGCTGTGTTCACAAATGGAATGATTAACCGATTCGAAAAAAACAATGCTTGTAAATATAACGCCAATTTGCATGTATTATACATGAGTTGTATGACACATCCATGAGTCATGTCATGTATTCCTAATAATTGAAACCACCCAATTGAATGGCAAGGGATGTGGCAAAACAAATAGCCGAGTTTAACAAAAGCCACTAAGCTAGCGGTTTATAGGTGTTTTACTGTCTCAGGTGTGAGGTTAAGTATCATTTGATTGACATGTGAACAGAATTGATATTGCAAAAACATTTAGTTGAGCTATCATAATGTAATGAATGTTATAAGCATTTCCCTTTCCCTACATTACTATCCCATGCTTTTGATTTGAAGATTTAGGTTCCTTTTGATAAGGGGATATTTGCTATACTAGTAGTTTGTTTAGATTGGGTTTTCCTTAAGTTTCATACTTTGCAATCAGCAATTGTATTAATTTGGCAGTCCGAATTAGTTCCATTAATGCATTCTATCAATCACTTTTTTCCTTTTCCATTTTATAGAGTTTTTATAGTTATTTTGGTAATATTGGCATATTGGCTCTTATTTTATTCATAAATTGATTATTGCAAATCAAAATTTAAATTCAAGTTTTCTTTGTAAACAGAAAGGAGACACGGAATGAGAATGGCAGCATTATACAAATGAAGTTGTTTACAGTGCAACAAAAAGACACATATGTATGATTGTTACATCGAGCTATACATGAAATTGTCATGTAGATAAGGTAAACAATTGTTCTATGATGCATAAAATAAACATGCAGAAGATAATACACTTTCATTTCTTTTGCTGTATATGAAACATCTGACATTTGTTTTCTGATTGGAAAATGCAACTTCATAGCAGTATTATTCCTCGAGGAACATTTGACTTCTCAAGACTACAGGTTTTTTGAAAAGGGGCAAGCATAGTTGTGTTTAATTTTTTGGGGGGAGAGGGGCTGCCATTCATAACCAGAAGGTATAATATAGTGTTTATTCTTTAAAGGGAAATCCAACCTTAGTAGTAAACTACTCTAAAAGAAAGCAAAAGTCAGAGAAGCAGATTGCTAATAGCTTGAACAAAATCAGACAAAAATGAGAAAGTTATGAGTTTTTGAAAATTTTAATCACGATACGTATGGTCACTTCATGCAAATTGCCTGAATCGGTAGTGTCACTGTGAAGAAGTGCCACTGTGAAGAAGTGCCAGACAAGTTTCCCATTGTTCCAGCACACAGAATGACTTCAATTTTTTTTTTCCAACTTGATTCAGGATGGTCTATTCTTTTTAAAGGACCTGTAATAATATGCTACCCACAATATATTTTGAGACATGCCCCAAGGGAGAAGTGCTGTGGAGAAAAACAGAAATTTATATTTTTGTACACATGCAGCAACAAACTGGAGGGTTGTTTATTATAAATTTGTCATAATCCAGAGACCAAATTGCCAATTTGCGATTTTCATCGATTTAGTGATCTCTTATTTTAAACACTCTTAAAGATAAAGACCAGTTCTGGTCATGCGATTGCATTGTGAAAGAAACGTTGTGGAATCGATCAGAAAAGGTTGATCATAAGTATTGGTGTGTACTGCAAGGTTCTGGAATCATCAAAATGATAAGAAAGTCGGCCCAGTCTTGGTAAAGTTATAAGCACGGTACACAGCAAGATGTATATGGGACTATGAGACCACGTGCACGATATCTGTTTGGTCCCAATAGATATAATATTTTACCAAATATATCAATTAGTAGGCGGTTTCCCGGCAAAATTTGTATCATCACGTATTAGTCAAAACATATTCTTTCACATGATTGGTGATGAGAGCTTCCATTTCATTTTTTTGAGAGAGGGGCGTTTCCAAAACTGGTCTTTACCTTTAACTTTTTTATGTTGGTCCGATTTATTTCAAATTTTTCTCCATTCTGTTTCACTTTTTTCTCGCTTACTTCTGCATGAAATTATTACAAGGGTTGGATTTCCCTTTAATTACCCAGACTTTAAAAGACTCAAACAAACGTTGATTGTTTTCAATTGTTAAGTTTCCCCCAATTTCATTCAAGTGATTATACTGTGAATAATTAAAGCATATTTATCTATCTTGCCAATAATTGTCAAATTGTCAGTATGGTGTTAACAAAGCTTTGAAAGTAATAATGATTACTGCAATATAAGCACTCTGTTCCAGAATGTCCAATCCTGTACCACCTAGTCTTCTTGTATGTGTATTGTGTGAACTATAGGAAGAGATGAGATAGTTCAGAGAGATGAAATATGAAATGCAGAGAGGCTGCTTTACCAGTCAATCGTGTGATGCAGCCTCCTGTTGGGTCCTATATGCTATAAATACAGAGGCATATTATTTTTACTTGCATGGTACATGCACATTATATTATACAAATGTGATATCTGCATTTAGTTACTTCACCATGGCAACTCAGATTAATTCACATCTTATCATCATCCTGGGATAGCTTCTAGGAGCTGCTGAAAGGGATTACCGTTTCAAGGTTCAAGGTTACCCAACACTGGCTAAATGTGGGATGTCTATCTCAAAACACAAAATGCAGACATTCTCCTTCCAGGTGCAGAGAAGCCCTTACCCAAAACTCAGTTCTTGATGCAGGGCCTGAGAAATCGTGAATTCTCACCAAACAATGAGTTTTCATGTACATGAGCATATGATATCAATCAAAAGCCCTTTAATATCTGTATTGTTCCCCTTGGAAATTCATGAAACATGTTTATCAAAAACTTCCTTCCTATTTTCTAATGTAGGCCTACATATTTGTATGCCTGCATGCCTGTCAGTCTATCTCTGTATGTTAGTCTCTGTCTGCCCGTGTCTCATCACTCTCTCTCTCTCACACAAACATACTCTTTCTCTTTCATACTCCCCCTCTCTTTCTCCATCTTTCTCATTCTCCCTATCTATCTGTCTCCCTGTCCCATCTTTCAATCTTTCCACATTCCCTTAGCTTTGTTATCCTCCTTTCTCACCCCTCTTATAGTCACGCCTCATCCACTTACTCATGACCATGCAATTTCATACATTTCCCTTTTGGGCTATTGCCAAGATATTTTATTGGTAGGTCATGCATATTTCAACAATATAAATATATTTTACAAATAGCACCAACCTTAATAGCAAACTACTCTAAAAAGAAGCAGAGAAGCAGAGTGGCGAAAGTTTGAACAAAATCGGACAAAAAATAAAGTTATGAATTTGTTAAAGTTGCAATCATTATACATATGGGAACTTAAACTTTGCTGAATCGATAATGTCTCTGGGACGTAGTGCGGACAGCTTTCCCATTTGTTCCAACACATAAAATGACTAAAATTTAAATTTTGTTCAAAAAAAGTAACACCTCGGAGGGTCTTTTATTTTTAGAGGACATTATGGTAATATGGTATCCACAATATATATTTAGTAGTGCCCTATGGGAGAAGGTGCCTAGAAGAAATAAAGAAATTAGTGATATTTTTTAACATGACAAATGAGAGAGTTGTCTGTGACTATGTTACAATCCACTGAACAAATTGCCAATTTGAGATTCACATCATAGTTATAGAGATCTCATATTTCAAGAATTCATAACTTCTGTAATATTAGTCCGATTTATTTCAACATTTTCCTATTCCGTTTATCTTATTTTTCTACTTTCACACAAATGAATTCATTACAAAGGTTGGATTGCCCTCTAAGTTACAAATTTCAATTTTTGTTTCACATGGAAGAACAGTTTGAACACTGTCCATCACAAAACAAAGAAAAAATGTACACTTTGTTAATAAATAATTATTACTGGTATTAACGGTACATACAATTGTACATGATAGAGTTAAGCAATACACATAATATCTATGATAACTACAAACAGAAATAATTACTAGGCCTACATGTAGCACTTCCACTGTTTTAATGTTTTACTGTATTACCAAGGAGCTCTTCAACAAGTCCTTGCATGGCATTACTATCTACTAGTACATGTCCTGTTAATTCTATCTGTTCATATATACACACCTGTACAGTCTCGTACTCTAATCTTCCCTACTCCTGTCATGTGACCGTTGATTGCCGTTTGGTCTACACCCAGCCAGTCTACTATCCACATGTTCTAATAATCATTTTGTCTACTTTTCGTTTGGTCTAATGACCATTTAGGCCAATAGTCATTTGGTCTAATTTCCATATGGTCACATCTCCAATTAGTCTACTACACATTTGGTCTATTGTTCATTTAGTCTAATAACCAGTTTGTCTAATGCCCATTTTGTCTACCATCCATAAGGTCTAATGATCATTTGATGATTATTGGTATTTATGATTAAGTGATTATTAGACCATATGGATATTAGACAAAATGGAAATTAGGCTGACCAGAAATTAGACTAAATGAGTGATAGACCAAATGACTATTAGCCTAAGTGGTTATTAGACCAAATGATAAGTAGAAGAAATGATTATGAGCCCATGTGGATAGTAGACAAGCTGGGAATATACCATATGGGAATAGACCAATTGGGTAGTAGAAAAACTGGTTGTAGACCAAACTGCTATAAACCATGTGATCTACATGCAGCACACATCTACTGTCTATCAAAGTATCCACATTTACTAGTTTTAAATATTCCCCATCATATTTCATAATTGAGCAGGAAGTGATCTAAAAAGTCCATGTATGTATTTACACTCTAACATTTCTTTTCTTTTCCACAAACAAAAACAATTCAGCCTCATTTTACACTTTCAAGGTTGCACTTTAAGTAAATATCTGTGTTTTATTTAAAAGATGTTTAATACTGTCTAGTAATCAGTTTGCACACCATCACAACTTTTCATTTTGGTTATCAGCATATTTTTGTTACCACAAAAAAGCATTATTGAACAGAACACAAAAAAGCATTTTTGAACAGGACATAAAAAAACACCTCACAAAACAAAATTGAAAATACAAAACTCAAGGTAGTATGTCAAAGATAAGTTAATAGCACATGGCTCAAAAACACACTAAACTATAAGTGGCAAGATGTTATTGAGGTATCTGGCACATGTCTAAATATAGTACAGTTACCATTACCGATTATTTTTAACATTGGAGAAAAGGAAACATATTGACCTTCAATCAGCCTAAATCTTCTTTTAAAATCTAGCTGGAATTTCAGAAGTTGACCTCTGTGACCTTTGATCTAGCTACTCCAAAATCTAATAAGATTGTCTTCCTATGGTTATACATAATACAGTCAAACCTGTCAATAGCGACCGCCCAAGGGAAAGACAAAAAGGGGTCTTTGTAGACAGGTGGTCTTTGTAGACAGGTTCCTTTAGTACAAGTTTCAATGAGAATCCATTTTCAAGGGAAACAAAAAATGTGGTCTTTGTAGACAGGTGGTCACTAAAGCAGGTTTGACTGTATCATAAAGTGTGAGCCTAATATCTCTAGTGGTTCTTAAAATATCGTGATAATGAGGTTAATACCTGGAATTTCATAAGTTGACCTCTGTGACCTTTGATCTACTTACTCCAAAACCTAATCGAGATTGTCTTCCTATGGTGATACATACATGTTCATGTATTATCATCAAGTTTGAGGTCCATATCTCAAGTGGTTCTAGAGATATTGCGATAACGATAAAGCAGGACGGACGGACGGACAACACAAAGAAAAAAAATGCCTCCTACACTACCTTCGGTGGGCGGAGGCATAAAAATACTTGAGAGTGAAAAAAAATTTTTTCAATCTTTAATTCTAGTCAGAACATTTTTGCTCTGTTTAATCGCAATTACTAGGCACTTGCTAGTCATAAGTCATAACCTAAATCATAAACATGTTATAAATATATTGAGTACATAAGAATACTCATTTTTACGTTGTCCAACATAGTACTTTGCTTTCATTTAAGATAATATTGAAGAAAAATCCAATCTTAAAAGCAAATTACTCTGAAAGAAAGCAGAAAAATTAGAGAAGCGGGTTGGTGAAAGTTTGAATGAAATCGGACGAACAATGAGAAAGTTATGAATTTTGTAAAGTTGTAATCGCCATGCGTAGGGGTATTTCAAATTTGCCAAATTGGTAATGTCACATGGGTCATTGGTCACATTGATGTCTCAGCGAACAACTCTCCTTCATGTACCAAAACACAAAATTACTAAAATGTCATTTTTTTTCAAAATGCGTTACCCAGGAGCGTCTTCATTTTAGGAGAACTATAACTAGAAAAGTCAACGCAAAGCGTAGCATCCCCTCGCAGGGTACGAATGGCCTATATACGTCAGAACAAGTTACCTCCATTAGACTATACTATTATATTACTAGGCAAGGAAGTTAACCACATTTTCACATTAGGTTTTTTGGTTTTTTTGCATATTTAATGAGCTATGACCTTTCACCTTTGACCTACATACTCCAAAATCGAACTTAGGCTGTGTTTTGATACCATGTACCTTCATATCAAATTTCATTAAAATCTGTCAAACATTACTTATTAAGTTATCGATCGGAAACCAGATTCGCATATTTAATGAGCTATGACCTTTGACCTGCATACACCAAAATCAAACTTAGGCTGTGTTTTTATACCATGTACATGTACCTTCATATCAAATTTGATTAAAATCCGTCAAACAGTACTAAATTTATCAATCCGAAACCAGATTCGCATATTTAATGAGCTATGACCTTTGATCTACATTCTCGGAAATTGAAATTAGGCTGTGTTTTGATACCATGTACCTTCATATCAAATTTGATTAAAATCCATCAAACATTATTAAAGTTTTCGAACAGAAACCAGATTCGCATATTTAATGAGCTATGACCTTTGACCTACATACTTGGAAATTAAACTTAGGCTGTGTTTTGATACCATGTACCTTCATATCGAATTTGATTAAAATCCGTCAAACATTATTAAAGTTATCGAACAGAAACCAGATTCGCATATTTAATGAGCTATGACCTTTGACCTTTGGCCTACATACTCCGAAATCGAACTTAGTCTGTATTTTGATACCATGTACCTTCATATCAAACTTCATTAAAATCCGTCAAACATTACTGAAGTTATCGATCGGAAACCAGATTCGCATATTTAATGAGCTATGACCTTTGACCTTTGACCTACATACTCCGAAATCGAACTTAGCCTGTATTTTGATTCCATGTATCTTCATATCAAATTTTATGAAAATCCGTCAAACATTACTGAAGTTATTGATCGGAAACCAAATTTGTTATGGACGGACGCACGGAAGGAAGGAAGGACGGACAGCGGCGTTTCTATATCCCCTCCGACTTCGTCGGCGAGGGGATAATAATAAACTACCCATAACATATTTTGAGTAGTGTCCCAAAGAAGAAAGTGCTTGGGAGAAAGACACCAATTAAAATGATATTTTTGTACACAACAAACAGGAGTTGTCCATGACTACCTCAGAATCCACTCACAAATTGCCAATTTTAGATTTGCACTGATACAGTGATTTCATATTGCAAACTTCATAACTTTCTTATTATATGTCTAAATTATTTCAAATGTTCGCCATTCTCTTTCTCTGACTTTCTGCTTTCATAGAACTTAAAGCCCCACTGCACTACTTGTAGCTACTTGCTCCCTCTATAAAGAAAACAATGCCAAAGCGGTGCCTGTCGGTCCCCCATGATCCTCTTTTTCTTACGTTTTATATATATATATATATATATATATATATATATATATATTGAGAGCTGAGTTGATGAGATAACCACCTGTCAGTGACCACGCTGAGAGGTCTAATAAAAGAACTATTCAATGCTTTATGAAACATTGCATAGTCAGTCCAAATTAGCACTATCACCTAACAATGCTCTCATCCATACTCACAATACTGAGTTTACGACTACCGCTCCCCAACCTATTCCCTTCCCCATCCCAATCCCAATTGACCTTTGACATTGAACTTTGACCTGACATTGACCTAGTGATCATGCGTGCAGGTTGGTGAACCTCGGCAGTGGTGCTGATCTGTGTAGGAGAGTGAGCCTTCAAGATCTCTACCCTTGTCTTCTTGATCCCAGACGTCAGCCTAACTCGCTTGGATTTCCCGGAAGAGCTGCTGCCACTTTTGGGTGCGGTGGTCGAAGACTCAATAATACTTGCCAGAGGTACTCCAGAAATGACTACAATTTGTGAGAAATAAAAGGAAAATTAGCCTTGTTACTGAATCAAAATAACTTGCTAAAACTATAATTATTCAGAGGATATGAGTGTTTATTCATAAATCATTGATAAACCTAATCTCTTTTCATCAGAACAAAAACAAATACCGGGTACTATCTTTAACACGAAGAAAAACAATTATATCTTTAAATAATTGACAGAAAAGGGATTGATGTATGCAAAAGACAGCACAGATACTTTAAACTTAAGCTTTATTAACATTGAACTTTGGCCTGACATTGTGCATTGGTTTTCAGAGAAAAAAATAGTCTTTAAAATGAGAAATACATGTACCTTCTATTTTTAAACATCGACAGAAAAGGGATACATAAAACGACAAACACTGAAATTTATCAATTATATTGAGGTAAAATGTTCTGAACGTTTTGTGGTAACCTACCTATTAAATTAATGCTTATGTATAGAAGAACTTTAGACCACAATTTCAACAAAACAATTTCTGATTTATTAAAATTCAAACCTTTAAAAAAAGTTTTTATCCCTAAAATATATTTTAAATAAAATTGGTATGTTGATATCAGATTTTGTATTTCATTTGATCTCAATCTCTTGCTACTTGCCTACCCAATACAGTTAAATCCATCATATGCGCAGCTTTAACGCTGAACATTGATGGTCAGGTCCAAGCTATTTGGATTGTGACGTACGGGACATTCAGAGACTTTCTGACTTTTTCAAAAATAAGTTCATCGTAAAAGTCCTCTGAATTTATTAAGTTATGAGATTTATGGTAATGATGATATCTTAATTCATTATGGAATCAAGCATTAATCACAATTATTACCATATTTTTGTGACCTTTCATTGTTATGTAATATACCAAAACATAAATGTGTGTATGTGATGTACTGGACACGTGACGTACGGGACAACTTTTCCCTATGGGAAAATGCATTGAAATGAAGAATCAAAATTTGTTAAATGTGAACAATTTAAACTTAAATCAGTGACAATTAGAGTGTTTTAGAACCCAATTAGATCCTCTGACCATCACTTGATATCCTCTGTGTTAATTTATGAGGTAAATCAATACAAATATTACTTTAATAAAGAAAACAAATTGAATTACATTCATACACACTATATTACCATTTTTATTCCATTTACCCATCTATCATGTGCAGTCATGCTTGTTTTCTCATTTCTTTCATCCATTCCATTCAACATTGCTAAATGTTTTTAAATAAAAATTAATGAAGAAGACGAACTTGAACTTGAAAACTTTTATTTTAACTTGTTTGAAACACAGGGGCACACTCGGCACATTATATTTTGTCAAAGAACATTTCTTATGCTCTAAGTGTTTGTGAACAAAGATACATTACAAATATGAAGTCTTTTCTTCATAGCTTGTTTGAATTACTTGATAGCAATATCACAGAATTTTGATGGAATTCAAAGATAATGCTGAACATATTGTCTTTTTAATTTTTTTATTACAGATTAGAACATGTACATGTATATGGTGCTGTCATATATTCAAGAATTTTGATCTACTTTAATGTACATGTTTGTGAAAGATGGATACAAAAATATAAATCTTGAGTGTATTTTGTATTGATTAAAGACATCTTATTAACACCACCAGATATAAGAAATTAAAACCCTAAAGGTTTGTGTGACCTTTTCCACAATTCAAAAGATTAAAGCGTAAATCAACAAAAATGCATGGGTACACTATTGTGATTTACATATTTAGCATCCTGCCAATGTTTGGGACATCAACTGGCAAAATACCAAAGTTGATAATACCAGGGGTCTGGCTTGAAGACTAATTACATCAAATTCAGTACAAGTAAATTTCTGTATACAACAAGTTTCCTAACACAGTATATATTCCTTTTGGTCATTTCCTTTTTCACATCTTGCAGTGGTTTTATATGGGGCTGTCCTGTACGTCACACACTTGTCCCGTACATCACATTTCTTAATTTGATTATGTAATCAACACAGAATTTTTGTAATTTTTGTTAAACCTATTTTTTGTTAGGTATTCAACTAAATTAGAACTTCCTAGAATATCTTGAAAATTTTTTTTTTTTCATAATTAAAATTAAACTAATTGGGTGGTATTCTCATAAGTTAAGCCGGGACTAAGTCCAGACTAAACAAGAATTTTAGTTCACACTTCTATGGAGTGCTAGGTGTCATCTTCCTCCTTCAATATTCATGACAAAGATAATCTACCAAAGACATTATTGAAATTCAGTTCACACTCATATTATCTTTTTCTTCCCCTTTCATTGCAAAATTATTTTTTTGGAGACATTTCATTGCAGCATTTAAATAATCTGTACAGGGTAAATAAGTTGGCAACAGGCACTCCATAAAAGTGTGGACCAAGTTAAGCCAGGCTTAACTTAGTACGCGCTATCGGAATACCACCCATTATGTTTAAAATTGTGACGTACGGGACATCACACTTTGGAACCTACCTCATTTGCATAATTAGTTAATTTTGAAAGTTTTTATATTTTTGTCCTATTTTCTAGCATGATGGTCTATATGTCCTGAGATATCTAATTTAAAAAAGATAATTCAAATGAGATACAAAAATACAAATGTAATGTCCCATACGTCACGCTAATTCATAAAAATCGAAGTTCGTGACCTTGGCATTCTTCGTATTTTGATAATTTTTAAATTTTTTTTATCAGATTCAAAAAATTCATAGTTTCAGCTTTAAAATGATGTATAGTAAAGATGAAATTTGACCCCAGAGGGGACAATAGCTTAGACCTGCCCTGAAATAAAACTTAAAAGTAGGGTAGGGGCTATGTTATCTCTTGGGCACATGGAAAGTGCTACTTTTGGGGGAAAGTGCAACTTTTGGGGGGAAAGTATGCTGCTAATCGTGTGATCAATATAACAACTACTAACTATCATACTTCAAATGATGCTTGTAATGTGGATATAGATCGAAGGCTTCAGTTCTGATATGGATATTTGTTCCGCTGAGACTACATAGATCTGCATTGATTTCCGATGTTATTTTCGTAGTGATAAATACTATTAGATCTCTTTTCTTTCCATTCATCATCTGAAGGGTATTTTTCACTGATAATTAAATGAATCTCAGAAAACACCCCACATCACATAGAGGTGTTGTGGTCCAGCAGAGGTGTTGTGGTCCAGCAGATAAGTCCCCCGACTGTGAACCACAAGGTACGGGCTCGAATCCCTGTCGCAGCACCAATGTCCTTTGGCAAGACATTAATCTACAATTGCCACACTCAACCCAGGTGAGGTACATGGGTACCTGGCAGGAATTAGTTCCTTGAAAAGTTGAAATGCTTGAGTGCAGTAACGGCAGCTGTGCTAAAGCCAGGGATTACCTGGCTTTAGCACAGCTGCCGTTACTGGCTTTAGCACAGCTGCCGTTACTGCACTCAAGCATTTCAACTTTTCAAGGAACTAATTCCTGCGCCAGGAGTGGCAATGTGCCAGACATGAGCGCTAAATAACCCATCTTTCTCAAAACCCACCTTTTTAATCAGTTATAGTATACTGGAGGCGCACACAACTAGTTAATTCCATTCAACTGAATTGTATTATATAATTAGTGGTATTTTATTGTATTTTGTTGCTTTTAGTTTTAATTAAGCTATTGAACATTTGGAATAATTATACTGAGTTAGACAATACCACCTGTGTGCTTAGAAACGCCTGTATTAAGCGCCCTATAAATATAATTATTATTATCATTATTATATAAGACTCCACTATTATTATTATTACTGGGCAAACCTTAACAAACCTGCCCTTAGCAAGAGAGATTGGCTTCACTAACCTGAATCGTTGCTTGAAGTCTGTTGTCCAGTGTTGGTAATCTGGGTGCTGTGCTGATTGAATTTTCCTCTCAATGCAGAAGTGTAACTCAGGTCAGTGATACTTCCACTGATGCTAAGACGTCGCGATTCCCTGCGCTTTGCCAGGATGTTATCATCATCACGCCAGGCCCACTGCAGCTTTAGCGACCTTGCACAAAACATCCCAAGAACCTCATTCCGCACTGTCTTGTTCCAGATTGCATAAATCATCGGGTTGAAGATAAGGCTGCAGTATGCTAGCCACATGGCCCCAGCTTCTAACCAATTTGCTATAAGCTCATCACCGAGCACAGTCTCGTAGACCAGTTCAATTATAAATGGGCACCATATGATCAATAATGCACTGACTGTGACTAGCACTGTTCGGAACGCTTTGGTTGGTGAGTTCATTCTGATGTTTACCAGGAGGGATGTCCTACGTGAACGCCTCCGCGTCATCATCTTTATCGCTTCCTCCACAACAACATTTCCATGGCTGACCCTTCGTGATGATCTCCTAGCAGCCTTGAGGATATGGCCATAGCAGAAGCATATCAGGATTAGAGGGAAGATGGTTGTCATTATTGCAAAGAATCCTGAGAATGATTTGTCATAGTGCCAGTCCACCATACATGCTGATTTTGCCACCCGAAAGCTGTACCTTGACCAACCAAAAGAGGGAGGTAGAGTGCATATAAGTGCTAGGATCCAAACACATACTATAAGGTGAGTCGTGTAGTTGGATGTCATTTTTAGGGGGTACATCATGGGCTGAACAATGGCATAGTATCTGAAAGAAAAAAAAGCAAAACGTGCAAAATTATGTTACAGATATATGGTTCCAAAAGTGGTTTCCTGCATTGCAGTTACTAGAAAGAGAACCAAGATGAATCATACAATGTTGTAGCCTAAAATGCTTTCACTGAATGCGCTTAAAGTAAATAACGAAGTTATATTATTCAGACATTTCTGAACAGTCCAAAGCAAAAGATTGTTTGAAATTTCATCCTATGCTGTTTACTGCCCACAATCTACAATACCAAGTACAGCTTAGCTGAAAGCATTGTAAACAGGATTGACTAAACCATACAGTCACTCTCCTACCTAAACTCTTCTACATGTATTTCCCCTTTACAAAATTTTCTATCAAACTCAATGTAATAGCAACATTTGTTTTCAAATCCATGCAATTTCTCATGATGATGATATCCGCCTTGAAAATGAACCTATGCTTTATGGCAAATTGAAGAGTCCATCAACTCCCCAAAGAATTAGAATCACTTTACCTGTCCAAGGTAATGAGTGCCACGTTAAAGAGTGAACCAGTCAGTGTACACAATGAGATGAAGCCCATCAGGTTGCACATCACCACGCCAAAGATCCACTCCCGAAGCACACAGGCTACAAGGTTGAAGGGCAACACTGCGAACGACATCACCGCGCTAGCGATTGTCATACTGTAGACAAATTGGTTGCTTGGATTCTGCAGGTAAGTCTTTTTGTGGATGGTGTAGATGATGATCGTGTTAAGAGCACCAGCTACAATGGCTATCAGAGCCAGGGTGGCTGCCTCCAAGATGATAGTCCATTGTGGTGTTACATATGCAACATCATATGCTACAGCATCATCTGGTAAAGATGCTGTAGTGCTCACCAGATCTGAGGTATATAGAACTGTGCCATCCATTTCTCCAAGACAGAATAGCACCACATGTGGTCTGGAAAATCTCAGCTCATCTGCAAGCCAGCAGAAAATCCAAACTCATCTCCAACTCCAACTCATCTCTCATCACCTAATCATGGAAAAGAAAAATGGTATAGGTGAGTGTAACTGTAATTGTTTTTTTCTAGATGCTTATTATCTGGGGATCATAAGACGCGACCTCAGGATCAAACCCATTGTCTAATGGTCATGATGGTATGGCCCATATGGAATTCTTCAATAAAAATTTATGACATTGTGTAGTCAACCTACTGAGATTTTACAAAATCACTGTCATTTATATTTAACCTTTAATCTTTTTTTAACATCATGGTTTTCAAGATATCGATCACATCAAAGCTGAAAGCTGAATTCTATTCTTTTAACAGAAACTAAACCAATTTTCAAAGAATATGTTTTACAATTATTTCATTTATCTTAGTCTAGATTTAGTGGATTGGTTCTTGGCCTTGGCTATACATGTAATGTTTTTAATACAAATTTGATTTACTACAAATTTCTCTTTCTTTCTCTCTCTCTCTCTCTTTCCTTTTCCTCTCTTGATATCTTTCTTTTCTCTTTTTTTCTTCCAGCGCTCTCTAAATCTCTGATAAGGGAGACTGTCTCTTTAACTGGAGAGAACCAAAAAGTGGTCATGCCCCTCTTTGTAGTCACATCCCGCACTGCAGCTTCACGAAAACGGACAGACTAGCTGAAGGTAATCCGGCCTTCAGGGTAATTCCGTATTTTAAAAAGTTTTACATCGATCTTCTAGTATGGCGTACTAGAAATATTAGTCAGAGATCTATTATCATCTAGTTCCTTTCAATATCATTGTTTTTTTTAATAAAAATGTTTTTAGAAAAAAGGATAAATCAGCGCCAATCACCATTAAGCCCCCTGCCCTGCAGTTTGCGCAACAAGGGATATCGTCTGTGTATAGGGAAGATTGACAAATATTAGAGTATTAGACCAACGGCTTGCAGTCTCTTTATATATCAATGGTTGTTCTGCTTAGATCATTGAAGTACATGAGGGGAGGTTTCGCAATGCAGTTTGTGCGTGATTGTGCCGATCTCGTGGCGCGCAGTATGCAGTAGCCAGTACTGGTAGTAGCTTCAAGAAAATGGACAGATTAGCAGAAACTAAAGACTACCGGTAGTAAAGTAAGACAGTCATTATATTTTGATGTTTTAAAATGATTTCCGATGTTAGTTTCATAGTATATGAAAAATTAGATCCATTTCCTAATTTCCAATTATCATTCTAAAATTAAATAGACCCTAGTAATAGCACTCCAGCAAAGCATAGAGAGTCAATACTTCGCATGGACCTCTAGCGCTGTACCATGTGCTAATAGGCAGCAATTTCACATGTGAATAGTCAATACACTTATAACACACAAATGCACACAATCATGCCGATAAAACTGTAAGCAAGTTTGAAAGTTGACTCACGATTTTAATTTTTAAATTATTCTTTCTAACATCGGTGAGAGAAAAAATTGTATTTTACTGCTATTTAGGTGTCATCAACAAAAGTACCGATTTTGAGTGAAATCAGTTTAGTTTTGTACAGTAATATTTTAAATGTTGAGATCAATAAAACAGGTTTTAATACACAGCCTGGATAGCGATGCAGCTATGTGTGAGTAATTGTAGAAATGAAATTGTTAAGTCTAGATTATTAGAAAAGGCAAGGGTTAAAATTATGTTATACAGTGTACCGTCTGTGAATTGGCAGGATTGGGAAGGCCGAAGGTCGACAGTACTTATATCTGTCTATTAAAATAATTAATTGTCTAAACTGTTAGTGTTATACTGTTACTTAGTGTTACCTGTTAACTGTTACTGACATACTGTTACTGACATACTGTATACTGTTAGTGAGAGTCTTGAAGTTGGTTGGATATTCGATATTCATATTTAAAGTGTGAAATTGGTTGGATAGTCTTGATTTGGGCACCCTTTATTCCCATGGGCCAGGGCAAGCTAACTTATTTTTGGCTAGCCGCTTGCCCCAGTAAAGCCGTCAGGCTATTTCTATAGCCCTATATATTCATCGAGTACATTTCAGAAATTCCTTGAATTACCTGCCCGTTATCCATCTTGATTGGTCACCTGTTAACCCCATGGGCCAGGGCAAGCTAACTAATTTTGGGTTGCCCGGATCGTCCTTGACCCGGTGGGCTAGCTGCCTGCCCCAGTAAAGCCGTGGTGCTGTTTCTACACCCCTACATATTTGAATTACGAATACCGTATATCACACCAACTTTGAATATGAATATCCAATATCCAACCAACTTCACGCCGCGCTGTTAGTGTTAGTGTTAGTGTTACTCCGACTCAGCTCATGCAGTCTTCATGAAATGCACATTTCTGCAGGATATTTGTAAAGTAGTTGATAATTCAAGCTTACATTAATATGCTAAAGGAAGGTGCTCATCTCTTTCTGAACGTGTATCACTATAAAGTATCAGTATGAAAAAAAGTATAATAAAAACATGACGAAACTCCGTGATGAATTCCGTTGGAATGTGTGTGTACATGTACGTACGTACGCGTTGGCAGCACACAGATCAGAGAACAACTGAAAGTGATAATCCACGTGTGTGGGCCAAATGAAAACAACCTCGTTCTAACAAGTGTATCAGTAAAATGAAGAAAGATTTAATGAGTAGACATATAATTTAATTTATCTTTGAAATAAATAAATAAATATGTCTAAAATATATTTTTAAAGAAGTTTTGAGTGTTTAAATTTGATTCGATGACTAAAAATACAAATTATTAATCATTAAATTGATATTAGGGGGACCACCCAAGTAAGGACTGCAACTACGCATGCTCTGAGCATCTGAATTCCGTCGTCTGCTCAGGCTTACTTGTTGATATTTACACTACCGGTATCCATTTATTTTGGAGTTGTTACTACGAGTCGACCCCCCCTCTCTCTCTCTCTCTCTCTCTCTCTCTCTCTCTCTCTCCCCCTCCCTCTCTCTCTCTCTTCTTCACTCTCTATTTGCCTCTCTGTCTTCTCACCCTCTCTCTGACGGTCTGACCCCCCTCTCCCTATCTCTCTCTTTGCTTAATATCTAACTTCCCCCCTTTTCTCTGTCTGTAACTGTCTCCCTCTTTCCTTCCCTCCCCCCATCTCAATCACGCCCCATCTCAATCACGCCCCATCTCTCTTCCTCTTTCTCAATTTCATGCTACCTCCCCGCCTCTATGAGGTGCCTCTTTTGGGGCCATGCCCCAGACTTGAAAAAATGGATTCGATCGATACTTAAAAATAATATGTAAAACAATGGGTTAGTTTACCTATGAAACCGGAACTTAAGTTTGTTGGATCTCAGATTGGATATACACGTTTTTCAATCCGTATGAACATCAAATAAATCATTGTTTTCAACTGGTTATATAATTACACAGGGGCGGATCTAGCTTTTTGCTAAAGGGGGGGGTTGACCCAATGACGATGCGGAGCATCGTCCACGAGCCGCGCTTTTGCTATTTTGAACCCCCGTAAGTGATGTTTTCCTGGCATCTACTAACACAATGGAGACCATAAAAAGCAGTGCATGATAACGTCTTTTTAAATCAAGTAACAGTTAAGTGCTTTCTCTTTTTGGGGGCACTTTCCATGGTTATTTTCTGATGTAGGCTAAATAAGACAGCTAAATACAGCTAAATAAGACAACACGTGTGGCCTAGTTAGAATCTGCACTCTGCAGGGCGAATCTAGCTTTTTGCTAGGGGTTGACCCAACGAATTTCAAGTACTTACTTACTTAATTGAAATTCGTTGGGTTGACCCAATGACGATGCGGATACTGTGTGGGTCTGGACACATGATGGCGTTTTTCTATGCACATCACATTTTCACTTGGCAGCCCCTAACCCCCGTAGATCCGCCACTGATATAACACTGGGTGGCAGTGTGTGGGCTTTGGCTTGGGGTTCATACGTGCTATAATAGGAATTAGTGATGTTTGGATGAAACTGATTCCCAATGGAAGAATGCCTTCGGGGTGATAAAGTATGTGAGATCAACTATAGATGCTCAAGGAAAGGTAAAACGTGTGAAGTAGATTTTGATAAAATCACATCAAATATATACATTTTCCAAATACAATAGTGAGAACAATTTATTCCCAATGACCAGAAACAATCTTTCTTTTGGTACGTAAATATTTATTCTACAGTACGGCGTACAATACATATCATATTTCATATTTGATATGGTATATTTCTGCCTAAGTTCTCCAACAACAGTATTCAACAAGAATATAACATAATCGTAACTTTATCGCTAACTTTGATACATGCAGACAGGGGCGGATCCAGCCGGCGGCAGGAGGGGGGGGCCCAATTCGTAACTTTTTTTTGGGTGCTATTTTGAACCCCCGTAAATGATGTTTTCCTGGCATCTACTAACACAATGGAGACCATAAAAAGCAGTGCATGATAACGTCTTTTTAAATGAAGTAACAGTTTTAACAGTTTGACCCCATGACGATGCGGAGCATCGTCCACGAGCCGCGTAGCGGCGAGGCGATTTTTTTGGGGCTATTTTGAACCCCCGTCAGTGATGTTTTCCTGGCATCTACTAACACAATGGTGACCATAAAAAGCCGTGCATGATAACGTCTTTTTAATCAAATCAAGTAACAGTTAAAACAGTTTGACCCAATGACGATGCAGAGCATCGTCCACGAGCCGCGTAGCGGCGAGGCGATTTTGGTGGGGGCTATTTTAACCCCCGTCAGTGATGTTTTCCTGGCATCTACTAACACAATGGTGACCATAAAGAAGGCCGCCGTGCATGATAACGTCTTTCTAAATCAAGTAATAGTTTAAACAGTTTGACCCAATGACGATGCAGAGCATCGTCCACGAGCCGCGTAGCGGCGAGGCGATTTTTTTGGGGCTATTTTGAACCCCGTCAGTGATGTTTTCCTGGCATCTACTAACACAATGGTGACCATAAAAAGCCGTGCATGATAACGTTTTTTTAAATCAAGTAATAGTTTAAACAGTTTGACCCCCGTCCACTAGCCGCGTAGCGGCGAGGCGATTTTTTTTGGGGGGGCTATTTTGAACCCCCGTCAGTGATGTTTTCCTGGCATCTACTAACACAATGGTGACCATAAAAAGCCGTGCATGATAACGTCTTTTAAATCAAGTCTCAGTTTAAACAGTTTGACCCAATGACGATGCAGAGCATCGTCCACGAGCCGCGTAGCGGCGAGGCGATTTTTTTTTTTTTTTTTGGGGCTATTTTGAACCCCCGTCAGTGATGTTTTCCTGGCATCTACTAACACAATGGAGACCATAGAAAACAGTCCATGATTACGTCTTTTAAAATCAAGTAACAGTTACATAAACACTTATATCCAGTTATCATGTGTTTGGTTAAGTTACCAGATGAGTTGAATATCTTCTCACAATATTTGCACTTGAAAGGTTTCTCTCCAGTGTGCGTTTTTTTTTTTGGGGGCGGCCCAAGGGGGGGGGGTCAAACCCCCTAAACCCCTCGTAGATCCGCGCCTGAGCGGGGTTAGAGCACTATTTTTTCTCCTTTCTCCCTTTTCTCCTTTTTTTTTTGTTTTTCCTTTTTTTTCCTTTTTTTTCCTTTTTTTGGGGCCAGGGGCCGGGCCCGTCGGCCCACGCCCGTGGATCCGCGCCTGCATGCAGAGGTTGTATTTGAATAATCTTATAGGCCTACTTGACGATTTACTGACACCCCTTAAAATCACTCTTTGGGTCAGATTCTCAGAAGCCAAATGGTTTCATTAACCGAAACTCATGTATAAACTTTAGAATATTAAAGCTAAACGAGCCCCTTTTCTCTCTTTCCATCTCTCCCCTTTCCCCTTCATTATAATGTTTCAATGCATGATTATAATTTTGATTAGTCTAATTTACTCTATATTGGTCTTGGAAAATGATCTTGTTATACATTTAATGTACATGTATTTCTATTGTTCTGCTCTCTCTCTCTCTCTCTCTCTCCCTCTCTCTCTCTCTCCCTTTTACTCTATTTATATATCTATTCGCACTCTCTTTGATTCTCTCTCTTTCTCAGCTCTTTCTAAATGTCATGCCACCTACCCGCCCCTTTGAGGTGCCCCTTTAGAGGCCATGCCTCCAAATTGAAAAACGTTGGGGGTATTTGTAGATCCGGATATATGAAATATAAAAAGCAAAAATCTAGGGTTAGTTTACATATCAGACTGGGACTTAATTCTTTTGTGAGATATGAGATTGCTTTTGTGACAAAGTCAATGTGACGGAATCACACGAGGATCACATGGCGCCCCGTGCTTACAGTCGCGGCCCAAACAAATTAGGATAATGGGCCAAACTTTTTCTGGAGGAAGACCTATTGCTGATCTTTTATACATGACGAAAATATAAAAACCATCAAAGTTGTCCAGCGGGAAGGCCGTGCAATATTCCCTTAAAAATGACCAATGTGCCCTCAATCCAAACTTTAAAGGTAGTATGTCCCATTTGCAGGCCAAAAAATGAAAAGGTTAAATTCCAACGGCATTTGAAAGACATTACCAATTTAGAACTTCCTTCAAAACGAAAGGCTTGAAATGGCTTTTAGTGGGAAAATAACGACCATTAGTTGTCGAGTCGACCTAAGTGATTGCAATCACCTAAGTAATAGTCTGATTTTCAGACCCTTTTACCGAATGGTCGTACGTTTTGTGCTGCCCAAAGATTCAATCAGTTAATTTTGGCCATTAGAAGTAGTGGGTTATTGATGTAGACAGATGCTCATGTACCTCTTACAGCTCATTTTGTTATTACCAAAGAAAAAAGATATCAGTCAGTCACTCAAGTCTGACAGGGAAGTCTAGAAAGTAAACGGGTTTCCTAATAGCCTAATTTGAATACTAGGACACCGCTAACGTTTAAATTTCACAGATAGGACATAGCCTATACATGACATATTCATAATGCCTGCAAAGTTCTACAGAACTCAATGTTGGCTGCAAAAGGGACATACTAGATCTATAATAAGAATTGCATATTTCCTATCCCTTTAAAAAATGTTGTTTGTGAGCTATAGGCCTAATTTGTATTGGGGCGTGAAATTAAAAGATCCTGAAGTGACACATGACTGTGAGTGATCTGAGCCAATCCCTCTGTTATTCGTTTGTTGTCTTTTTACCTCTAAACATATCATAATAATACGTGGGGTGCCCACTTATATGAGAGATAGAGAGAGAGAGAGAGAGAGAGAGAGACAGAGAGAGACAGACAGACAGACAGAGAGAGAGGGGGGGGTGAAGGAAAAAATACATTATACAAAATAAATTGCAAGACCAATAAAGAGTGAATTCATGGTCTCATCAAAAATCACAAGTGATATAATATATATATATAATGCTATAATTTAGGAGGGAAAAAACTTCCCAAAATGCTGATTATAACATTTTTCGAGTGAAGAGGCACTAAAAAGAAAAAGACGGAGCTAGAAAAAGAAAAAAAAAAGAATAAGAAGAAAGCAAGAATTAAATTAGAAACCAGATCATTAGAGAGAAAAAAAGAGGCAAATAGAGAGTGAAGAAGAGAGAGAGAGGGGAGGGGAGAGAGAGAGAGAGAGAGAGAGAGAGAGAGAGAGAGAGAGAGAGAGAGAGAGAGAGAGAGAGAGAGAGAGAGAGAGAGAGAGAGAGAGAGAGAGAGAGAGAGAGAGAGAGAGAGAGAGAGATCCTATAATAAAAAACGCCGTCTACGGTAACGTTAAGAACAACTTGTAAAGAGACTCTACGCCAGGCCAGGTGAGGTTCCCTTTTTAAACATTATTATTATTTATATCAGTATTGATTATTTAAAGCCCACTCATTTATAATTTGATGAATAGGTAAATTCATTTTGATATTACCCAATATAGATCCGTTGAACGTCTTCATTAGTCTAAAACTCTAATGCAGCTGCAGCTGCCGGCCGGTGCCGAGTCCACTGCATACGGAGCTCAGCCCCGCCGCCCCCGCCCATCGCTGGGGAGGGCATCGGCATGATTGGGGGTCATGTGTCCGGCCTCCGGATGCTTTACAGAACTCTCTTGAGAAGTTGAGAATAGAGACAGTCACCTAATTAGGAAAGATTTTCAAGTTATATTGGCCATGTGCGTCTACTGTTTATTTACATTATGTACGGTTTGTCTTATTTTATTGATGATGATAGAACTCTTGACCTCTCAGACTCAGTCTCAGTCTCAGATATTAACCAGCCAGAGTTAAATGATAGGTTTAATCATTGGTTCAGCAGATTATTATCAGATGAGAGTGAGACCTATAAAAATGAATTTAATATCTTTCTTTTGAAGGAAAGAAGATCAATCAAGCTACAAAGCCTACAGGCACAGCTTACATATATGTATTCATATAATCATACTCATCATAGACTAGACAGAAATAACCGTCTGGTATGGGTCATTCTTTAATAATTAAAACTGACATTTGTTGACATTCCCCATACACAGACGGTACCCCGTACGCCTCGCACCACAGGGAGAGATTGAGCCGATTGTGACACACTTTTACCCGAAACTTTCTCCCACGATTTTGTTTATTTAGATCTAATTTTCTGATTTATAAATCAGATACAAAAATAGTATGTATTTTTGTTCTCCTATGTACAGTTCTCAAAGTTTTATTACCTATTTCAAAATGCGAAATTTACGGACTTACGTATATGAGTTATCCATTTTTATCTCAGAACCAAGGAAACGGTACGTTCATGCATTCGAACTGGTAATCTATGACATGACCCGCCCGATATATTTCCGGTCAACCGACCAAAACAAGCCCAATGGCCAATCAGAGCACGTGTTTGATATTGGGCTTATGAATATTCAAACATCACCGGCTCAAGCCGGGCTGACTCATACGTAGCTATTGGACGTTCGAAAAGAAAAAATGAATATTCATCAACTTAAACCAAGATGGCTGACAACAAATCTTGTTGACTACAAGACTTTCTCGGATTAATCATTAATATAGGATCTAAATGAGCAAGCTATCGTAAGTCAAAGTATATATTTCCGGTTATTTATTATGGCTATTTAGATTCAGTGTAATATTGCAGCCAAAGTGGATATATGAAGACGTAAAGAGTGAAAAACTTGTTGCATAACTCATTCATCGCGGTCCGGCCGAACCGAACCATTCGTTCCGCACACTATCCCATACGCCGTACTTCAGTCTATGTATAGAGGCGGTCAGAGGAGCCAGATGCAATCTCAGCGGAACAACCGTCGATATCAGAGACTGAAGCTTTCGGTCTAATCATAGACATACTTGTAGGCCTACATGTAGTTTATTAGGTAGGCCTTCCTTTTTTTCTTTATAGTGCTTTATTATAGTACCTGCTGTAAGTATAACAAAATAAAAATGTATATTGTACAAGCACAATTCAACAGTGATGTCTTGAAATTATTTTTTGAATGTACAGGAATGTTTGGAAATCAAATTATTTTGATCATGGCAACTTATTAGACTTGATATCATCATGATGAGAGCATATCTGAGCTTGAGGAGATCCTTACTTCATATAGAGTGGTGCCGTTCCCATCTCACTCCCCGATACCTCCATTCCAATGTGACGCTAAAAAGCTCGGTTAGGGAAAATGATGGGAACCAAGCACCAGTATCCAAAAGAAGTCCCTTTTTCACTACTCCAATTTTCTATGTGAATGCAAGTAAGTATTAAATTTAAGAGTATGTTTGTCCTCTCTTTAAATCTAGCTTATTTTTTTCATCATTGGATATTAAATGTAGATTAATTTCTAACCCATTAAATGTGATTTAATTTTAGTTTAACATTCATTTTCAACAGAAACCATCCTAAATTATCTTGGGCTTAGTTCTTTTAACAAGTTGAAGCTTTCAATTAACTGTTGAAACAGTTTCGGATACTATGGCATTTCCAAGTTGAGATTTGTAGTCATTAAATGTACCTGTTTTGACGTCTTTAAGATTAATTATCACAAATACAGCTGTCCATCCTAGTATTTAAGGTGAAACATGATGTACTGTAGCTATGGAAATTCAGGGTTGGCTGGTAAATACAGGAGCAGGAAATGCAAGGTAGTAAATACCGCCAAGCAAATTTTGACGAGAACGTGAAATACTGGGAAATACTCAAGAAACAATATTCTTAAGCCCCCATCACACCAAAGTGGTTCTCACTACGTTCTCGGAAATGTTGCCAAACGGGCTCAAACTGTGTGCGAACGGAGCTGAATGTAATAGCAACTGTTTACGATCTGTTAAGGACTTCATGGACGGGCTCGGACTGGACTAATGTCTATAATACGATCCTAGTTCGTTCATTAACAGTCCACAATACGTCCAACTCGTTTTTACCCGTCCACAGTCAGTTACCAGTAATATCAAGTTCAGATCGGGTAAATTTGACATTTCCAAGCAGTCCAAACCATTCTTACTAGTTCGCAACTTGTTCTAACTAGTTTATAACCCAACCACCCCGTTCAGAGACAGTTCAACTTGTCCTCATCTCGTTCTTAGTGCATTCTAACGCGCTCCTATCGTGCGTGTGCAATCCCGTCCTGGTTCGAGGGCTATACAAACCCAACGCGTTCTTGGTAATTGATGCTCGACCACATCACGTTGTAACACGTTCCTAGTAAGATCGAAGTACGGCAATTCCGTTCATAGTACAGCAATTCCGTTCGCAGTACGTCTATCTCGTTTTAAGTCTATTGTCACTCCGTCTAATTGCAGGATGGGGAACATTTTGAACAGGCTCAAAGTTCTAGAGCACCCTTCCCGTCCAAGCGAGTCTGAGCCCATCCATGAAGTTCTTAAACAGATCGTAAACAGTTGCTACTACGTTCGCTCCGTTCGCACACAGTTTGAGCCCGTTTGGCAATATTTTACAGAACGTAGTGAGAACTAGTTCGGTGTGATGGGGGCTTCACTTGAATGTCTTGATCTGCAAAGCTTCGAGCGTTGAAGTTGAACGGGAATGAGGAATGGCGAGAACGCTGGGTCTTTATAGCTCCGAGCCAGGACGGGATTGCACACGTTCTAGGAGCGCGAACGCACTAAGAACGAGATGATGGACGAGTTGAACTGTCTCTGAACGGGGTGGTCGGGTTAAAAACTAGTTAGAGCAAGTGGCGAACTAGTTAGAATGGGTTTGGACGTATTAGGAATGAGGTAAAACTAGTTAATAATGGCTCTGGGTACTTTGATCACACTGACCCATTATTTTTCAGATTAAGAACTTTGAAAGTTACTGATATTCATTTTATGCAAATTGCAGTGTTCATGTAATGACTTAATAAAAAAGAACTGCCTTTATCATTTTGTAACGATTTTACTCTAAATAGAGACATTCATAACTATCCAACCAGACATTCTTCTGATTTCCATGTGTTTACGCCAAGGAGTGCCTTAGCCCACAGATCGATTAGATATGTAGGTCCTGACATTTGGAATGCTTTGCCACCGGAAATAAGAACTTGTAATAGCCTTTTGTTATTTAAAAAGAAACTGAAGGAATTATTTCTCTCAAAATATGTTTGTTAACTTTTGAGGTACATATTTTATAGTGCTATTTTTGTCAAGAAGAGGTAATGTGTATTCCCTTGTTTTTGCTTGTTATTAAAATACGCTAAGGGGTATGATTTTGATTTAAGCATTTATTTTGTATTTTGTTTTTATTTTTGTAACGACAGAATGTCTTATTTTAAGCCATGTTCTATCTAAACCTAATAATTATCAACTATGTTATCTTAGGGACGTTGCGCTTCAAACATTTTTTTTTTTATGCACTGTTCCTACTATGTATTATATCTCGATGTAACCCACTGAATTTTATTATCTGTAAACAATTATTTTACATGGTGAATAAATAAAACAAACAAACAAACAAATAATGGGTTTAAACTGACTACGGACTGGCTTGGACTGCCTGGAAATGGCAAATTTACCCGATCTTAACTTGATATGAACTGACTGTGGACGGGGTATAGACGAGAAGGACGTATTGAGGACTGTTTATGAACGAACTAGGATCGTATTATAGACATTATTTGCACATTCTGCCCCGACCACAACCCGTTTTACGATTTTCTAGGACGGTTCCAAAACGTAGTGAGAACTAGTTTGGGGTGATGGGGGCTTAAACAATGAAAATGAAAATGATTATATTATTGGCAAGAGTAATGATTAAACACCAAAAAGCAATGAAAGGTGACTTAATTTAAGGCAGTGGGTCACACAATTGCTTGAAAAGATGAATGGGCATGCTATGGCTTTTAGGCTAAGTTAAAGCTATTGCAAGTATGGTATTTCCCATCCAAGCAGAAATACATGTAGTTCCCGGGAAATTGCCAACTATGTGTGAAATCAATGAAAGTTAATTTACATTAACGTAATGAATAATAAAAGTGAAATAACTTGCGCAGAAGTCTAAGGAAAGTGCTTATTATTCCAAAATAATATTGCCTGTAACAGATTAAAGACAAATTGATAGAAAATTGTAATTTTTGGCTACCGTATACCTTTGAAAAAAGATTTGTTGTTCAAGTCTGTTCAAGTCTGTTCAAGTTTTTGCAATAATATTTTTGTTGCTTTGTTGTCTCTTGTAACAATTGATTTCTTCGTAACAGAACCTCACATTGGCCACCTCTACTCTGCGTGCTTGGCGGATGCTGCTCACAGATGGCAAAGGATTCTGGGAGCTCCTGACACCATCTTTGCGACAGGAACTGATGAGCATGGTCTTAAAGTCCAGAAAGCTGCAAGGACTGCTGGAAAGGAGCCTCTGACATTCTGCAATGAGGTTTCTCATGAATTTAGAGTAAGGGGAAAATGATGTTCTTCATAATTCCAAAGATATATCATCTGGTCAGACCCAGAAGAGCGTAACTCTGTTTTAAAGTATGTGAGTTAACACCCTTTTGGTTCCAAACAGATGATATGATAGATAAGCTTATTGAAAAACATACTTTGAGATTAATACATCAAACAAAATGAATGCCTCTCCACTTTAAGAGTTCAATTAAAATTTTATTCAAAAATTATTTTTTTCTTTCACAAACCATGATAAGCATTAAAGTATAATAAACATAAATCTGATGGTATAAAATGTTCAAAATGGCACAAAGCAATGAAATAATTCATGGAAATATTGATAACAAAAGAAATATGAAGGGGGGAGGGGATAATATTGTGTTCTACAATAATAATGGTTTGTGAGGCATACTTGAAAAGGCCTAGGGTATTCAGAGATGCCAACCAGTACGATTTTATTGTATTAGGTACGATAAAACAAATGAATTACGATAATACGATATTGCCCCTTGAAAATACGATTTTTTGTCTTTAAAAAACAAACAAAAACAAAAACGATATAAACCGCGGAATCGCATAGAAACATGTACAAGTAAACCCCCCAAACCCCGACAAAAACTTTGAACAACGAGCTTACATGGGCGGGAAATACGCGGAATCGGCAGCTTTACAATTTTCTCATCAAAAAGTTAATGAAAGAGTAAACATTTTACTTGCCTGGGGCCAACGGGCCAGGGGTAGTGTCAAGTTTTCATGAAAATCTGATTTTTTAAAAGGATATTCAGTCTGTTTTTTCGTGTCAAGAGTTAGGCATCTCTGGGTATTGGGCAAGGTGAAATGATTGTGTTGGGAATTACGATCCTTGAAATATTGAGTAAAACCCTTCAAATCTATAGAGTACCTTCATTTATAGAATTATCCAATCACCCCCCCCCCCCCCATGTAAGTAAATGCCTAATGTCTGATGGATATGGTAAATAAATGATAATGGTAATTATATTGAATTTGTCATGTATGGTAACATTCCATTACACAAATGTATCACACAGCCAATTTAAAATCTTAATTTTTGTGTAGCTTTGAAATACTTACATTTCAATTTGATAAAGTTTTAAAAGCTGTTTCAATGAATTATTGCATGATTTAAGAAAAAAGTTATATTCATATTGATTTTAAATGTACTGGAATAACTGACACATACCATTACAGCTATTGCTTTATCTTTTAAACATTTTTGTATCCTATTTTTGTTTATGCAGAGACTGTTTGAAATGTGCAATATTGGCTACACTGATTTCATTCGTACCACCGAAGAAAGGCATCATACTGCAGTTCATGAATTTTGGGTGAGTGATTAAACAATATGACCAAGATAATCATATATCTGTAATGCACTTAAAGACACAATTGATGTATAAGCAGTATATAAAACCAGAATATTATTATTATTATAAAACCTTTTTAGAGTTAACTAGTTTTAGAGAGGAAGTTGCTTTCTGTAGTGTTACTTTGTCTTGTGTAGAACAAGCATGAGCTGAGTACAATTCAATTTGAGAGTAATTTCTGTACATTTCTGTAATTTAGTATTAGTTGTGTACTACAATAAGGTCTGCATGTTTGACATCGTAAAAATATTTTGTTTTATTGTACTGTTCTCAATTGAATTTAAAACTGTTTTGAGCTGTTATCAGTTGGGAAAGTACTCTCATATTTTAAAGATTTAACCTACACCTTTACCACAAAAAACAGGCCTTTACAGTTCTCCCCCCATTCTATCAACCTATTGCCAGGGAACTCTGTAGCTCCTGTATTAAGCCTGGATGGGAATGAGTTCATGCAGTATTCAATGGGTTAAAAAAATATACTTGCCTGCCTGTAGGCAAGTATGATATGATCTTCAGGCTTACATTAGGTTGCTTAGCAAAATTTAATGGCACGAAAAGATGCGTCCAGAACATAACATCCTTAATTGTTGAAAATCATATGGAGCTGATAAATGCATGTACTATTGTGATTAGGCTTAATTTTACCTAAAATTTCATTCAGATATATGAAGAAAAAAACAATTTTAGTTAACAAATGTCACTAATTATTACGCCTTTTGCATTCCGGATGCGTCTTTTTGTGCCACTATATTTTGCTAAGCTACCCGAGCCATTAAGTCCATATGCTCCAAGTTTAAAAAAGAAACACATCATGTCATGAATTGCTTTTCCACAGAAGTATCTGGATTTGCCTCTGCGTATCATATCTTGGTTTGAATAGTTGGACAAGACAAGCTGTTGTGTAAGCTATGTGTTTTTTCTTTCCATTGCATTATTTTCTCTGCAGACCTCACTGAGAGAGAAAGGTTTTATCTATAAAGGGGAGTATGAGGGATGGTATTCTGTGACAGATGAAAGCTTCTTAACTACCTCTCAAATACAGGAGATAGATAGAGGGGATGGTACAACAATAAAGGTATGCTATTCAATCCATAGGATTTCTCTCTTTAAGGTCAAAGGTCATGGACATTTCAATTTTAGATTCAAGACAGATATATTTGCGAAGTACTAGTCATTTTGGGTACAAGTCATGTGATTGCAATGTGGAAGAAACTGTCTAGAAGTAATTGGCAGTATTTGGTTTACTTGATGTTGTAGTATATCAATAAAATATTGTATTGTGAGATTTTAGAATCATCAAAATGTTCAGAGTTACTTAGCCCTGCTGCAATTTACATGTATACATAGGTATCACACATTTGGCACAACATACATGTATGGTCTAAAGTTTGTTTGAACTACTAGCCATAAAATGGGAGGTTCTTTTAAGAGCAAGCCTTTATAACCTGTCATTGGTAATGTGTTGTTCTTCCACATAGGGATATTAAAGAAAGAAAAAGCTAATGTTTATTTTTGTTTCATTTTTAACAGAACTCCACCTTCTCTGTTGTTGGTTTCAGAAGATATAAATACCTGTCACTTTACTATTGACATGTTTATGTTTGGTAATTTCATACTTCCTTTGTAACAGAATACTATTTATGAATAAGAAGTATCTTGTTTGCCAGGTATCTTTAGAAAGTGGGAATGTTGTAGAGTGGACAAGCGAGACCAACTACATGTTTAGACTCAGTGTCTTCAGGGATAGGCTTCTAAGATGGCTGGATAATAATCCCAGTGGTAAATATTACATTGCTTTTCATTGCCCTTTTACCTTTAACATTAATAAAAGTACAGTCAAACCTGTCTATTAAGGTCACCCAAGGGAACAGGTGTTCTTCCTTGAGGAGATGAAATACATGGCCACTATACACAGGTGGCCTTTATGGAGAGGTGGTCACATATGACAGGTTTGACTTTTCAATTGGTTTGAGTATCCGTGAATATATAGAGTAATGTAGGAGAGTGGAGATGGAGGGTTGAGCCAATTAAACCTTGCTAAAGGGAAAATGGTTCATGGACTAGAAGTAGTGTAGAAAATTGTTCTAACAAAGTATCAAGTGAAAATCATCTACATATACTGTTTTAAAGTCAGATCTTATTTTCCTATAAACAATACTATCTAAGTGTGTGTGTGTAGGAGACACATATGGAAAATGTGATATTTGAATGTACTGTTTATTAATTTCAAGTGGAATTAAAAAAGTTTAGAATAAGTCTGAGTAATGAAATACTTGACAAATCATACTTGACAGTTATGAGCCAACAGTCTGTCAGTTAATGTGTTTTAAGTTTCATTACTTACTTTGTTTTATTTTTCAAATTTAATTTTACAAAACACATGAAGATAAAAAGACTTTAAATGTCAACGAATGTCATGTTTTGATAGTTGTTTCATTTTGTGTTTTATACTTTGGTTTGATTTTGTGAATTGAATATTTGACTTTCAACTTTTATGGATTATCTATGAATGTAATTTTTTGTTGTCTTTATGGTCAATGCTGTAATGCTAATTTGTGTATTCATTGTCACCCAAGTCAAGGATTGTAAAATATTATTAAATCTCCATTTCTTTATGATTCTTTATAAATGTCAGGTTTTTTCATTAGGCTGACATGAATATCTATTGTTTCTTTTTAGCTGTGCAGCCTGCTAAGTTTCATACCATTGTGAGACATTGGTTAGATGAAGGCATTCAAGATCTATCTGTCTCTAGGCAGAGAGATCGTCTAGGATGGGGTATACCGGTCCCAGATGATCCTTCACAGACAGTGAGTACAGAGGAAACACCAGTCACAGAAGGGCATTAATTCAAATATTTTAAAGAGAGTTTGTTTTTCTGGATCTAAGCAGATTATATGTCATATATGGAACCACTTACCCTATACCCCAACACACTTTTAAGTAAACCAAACTGAACAGTAACACATAACACCAACAATTAAAAACTGACACCTGACACCAGACACCAAACGCCAAATGAGAAAGACAAAACAGCTAAGCCTAGCCATACCATTGAAGAACACAGAGCTGGTACCTCTATGACATTGGTTAGGCAATATGATATAAAAACTGTCACATTACAAGTTTAATCTCTAGATATCTCCAAAATATCTACACTTATGGTTTGTTCAGATATGCAGCGTAAAAAACCCCAACCCCTCACGTTTTTTAATATTTTTTTATAAATAAATGGCAATTTGGAGGAGGTTTAAAAAACCGCTGTAGCCCAAATAATGTTTTGTGCCGATTTGTTAACCTATCAAAGTTTTACAAAGTATTTTTTTATAAAATTTGACTTCACGTATACAGCCTGCGCAGCTTTTGGCAACATTCTCCTCATGAGAAATGTGTAACAATGGCGAGGTTCACCAGCACCCTTTAAAAAAAATCTAATCCAGTGCTAAATGGATATTGCGAAAAGTAGGAAAGCTCTAAATAAATGTGGGATACCATTGGAGCAAAAGCTGGAACATCGGATATGGAGAAAAATATCCATTAACAATCCTATGATACATGTGTTTTGTTGATGATTTTTGTCACCATATTGCGAACTTTGTTTAATGATTTCATCTTTTTGCAGCGTATTTTTAAACTAGGTGGTGTTTGCTAGTTGAGGTTAATGCCTAACGAGCGTAAATTGAATTTGACGCGTACTGCACATCTCATTTGCCGTTTTATGTCAGAATGGGCCTTTACATGTAACTATCTGAAACAGTTGCATGTATTGCTATTAAAAAGTTTTTCCAGTGGAAGATATTTTATACTCATTTCCACAATGAAACCAATCATGATAAGCCAAATTTAATTGTGGCTCAGAAGAGGTTCACAGAACGGATTAAAAATGAATTTCTTTTTATATGATTAATTTGATTGCAGATCTATGTATGGATGGATGCCTTAGTCAACTATTTAACAGTGAGTGGTTATCCAGACAGGACACATCTTTGGCCACCTACCCACATTGTAGGCAAAGACATTCTCAAGTAAGTCACTGCTCTAGGCTCTAGGTAGACGGTGCTTGAAATCAGGACAAACTCTCTGCAGTAAATTCATTTCTTACCATGAATGAAATATTGATATGACTCTATAAATTCAAATCTTAAGTATATGAATTTTATTATGAAGATTCATTAGTATGTTTACTGTATATGTTTTTAATGTTACAGGACCATTATTAGTGCTAATTGTATTACCCTGATTAAGTACATTTTAATCAAGAAATAGATAGATAAACATTATACCTGGATAAGAATCATGGAGCATGTGAATATAAGATTGATACAATCTTACTTGATTTGTTAGATGGATGGGAACCCCAAAAGTGGAAAATCATTAGGCAATGTATACACCAACTCGCAAACAAATTGTAAAATAAAGTGTTTGTTAAACATAATCTATGGTTTTGAAAGAAAGTGGAGACAACGTTGGGACGTTGGCTTATTTGCTTTTGCTATTCCCTGTACCTCCACTAGGAAGAGCAAACTTTTTCTCAAATACCTACATGTATCAGATACTAGTACATTAATAGTGATTGTAGTTATTTTCTGTGCAGAGATTTCTTCAACATAAATATGTAAACAAATAGACAGACCCCCGCAAAAAATAAATCTAACATAATATTACACACTTTTATAACATAGGGGAGGCATGGATATTTATGATAACAGTACTTTTACCTCTGTTTTTGTTTGAAGATTCCATGCTATTTACTGGCCTGCCTTCCTTATGGCTGCAGATATATCTCCACCAGCAAGTATCATCTGTCATTCTCATTGGACTCGTGATAGCTTTAAGGTTAGTGGGGATGAATGAATGAATGAATCAACGGATGGATAGATGGATGGATTGATGAATAAATTAATGGATGGATGGAGGACTGCATAGATATCTCCTCCAGAAATTACCTTCTGTCATTCAGGTTGGACTAAGGATAACTTATAGGTTAGTGGGAATAAAGGGACGAATAAATGAATGGATGAATGACTGAATGGATTGGTGGATATAGAGATGAATGAATTGTTAGATGGATTTATTGATGATGTTTGTTTTACCTGACTGCTAGGAAAGCATTTATATAAGCATATTTCTGGTTCTTTACTTACAAGCATGTAAAGAACCAGGGCCCGTATTCAATTCAATACTTAAGTACAAAATTTTAGCTTTTTAATTAGTATTTGGCTTAGATAAAATACTTAGCCAAATTTAAGACAGCTCTCTACCAGACTTAAGCCAATTATTTGGAGGCCTTGATTGGCAGGCATATGGTTTTCTTACGTAGTATCATAACCTGCGCAAAATTATATTAGCGCGCATTTATTGCGACACGTTAATTCGCATTACTTTTGAATGACCGTGTGATGTCGCAATGCTTATCAGTAAGTATTTTACTTAGATTTTGTCTCAGTTAAGAAAAGTCTAAAACGCGATTTGAATATGAGATAAGTAAACTTCTTAGCTTAGCCATTTACTTAGTAAATTTCTTACTTATTCTAAGTATAGAATTGAATACCGGCCCAGGGATCGACGGCTTTAAGTCCTCTCTGAGGGATTTGGTAATGAGGATAAATGCCTTACCACAGGGCAAGAGCGCATTGACTTGGTTTGAACCCAGGAACTCCGGTTACGAGGCCACTGCTCTACCACTGAGCCATCACGCCTTGAAACAGGGATTCAAATTATTATCCTCGCCGACGCAGTAGGAGGGGATATAAACGCCGCTGTCCGTCCTTCCTTCCTTCCTTCCGTCGTCCGTTCGTAACAAATTCCGATCAATAACTTTAGTAATGTTTGATGGATTTTAATGAAGTTTGATATGAAGGTACATGGTATCAAAATACATGCTAAGTTCGATTTCGTATGTAGGTCAAAGGTCAAAGGTCATAGCTCATTAAATATGCGAATAAATACACATCTGGTTTCCGATCGATAACTTCAGTAATGTTTGACGGATTTTAATGAAGTTTGATATGAAGGTTCATGGTATCAAAATACAGGCTAATTTCAATTTCCGAGTATGTAGGTCAAAGGTCAAAGCTCATTAAATATGCGAATCTGGTTTCCGTTCGATAACTTTAATGTTTGACGGATTTTAATGAAATTTGATATGAAGGTACATGGTATCAAAACACAGCCTAAGTTTGATTTCCGAGTATGTAGGTCAAAGGTGAAAGGTCATAGCTCATTAAATATGCAAAAACACCTAATTATATATGTGAAAATGTGGTTAACTTCCTTGCCTAGTAATATAATAGTATAGTCTAATGGAGGTAACTTGTTCTGAGTTCTGACGTATAGGCCATTTGTACTCTGCAAAGGATGCTACGCTTTGC